>JAFEMH010003203.1:0-162500 GCA_022495995.1 Adenophora triphylla var. japonica | reverse complement strand
CAAGTAATTTTTTCCTACCCTTAATCTCTTTCAATTCAGTTTGAGCTTTTCCATAAACCATATACTTACTCTCACACTCGAAGGGCTTTAGCCGGAGAAGCCCCCGACACAGTTCACGGTGTTCATCTTGCAGGTCTAAGGTGGACGATCAAGCCAAATAATCCTCCGTGGAGTCAACATTTTGATGTGTTCAATCGAGCTCGATTCTTGGTAGCGTCAGTTTGGTTCCATTGTTGGGAATGAGTTCATCTCCACCATATGCCTCTTCATTTAAAAAATCCAAAGTCCAAGCTGTTTAGTGATCAACTTTTGTTGTTGTTTTCACTCAGTTTCAAATGGAACCAGTAGGAACATCGAAGGCAAAAAGTTAAAAACCCTCAAGTCAGTTGTGAAAATTCCCACTTCTCACAAGAATCAGGAAGAATAACCTCAAAACTCTCAAGATAGTTTTCATACCGGAACATCAAAGAGGAGGCATCAAACTCCTTCCGGGTCAAGGAAGAGAGAGGGAGGAGCGAGAGAGAGAGAGAGAAAGAGAAAGATGTGACGACAGCACAGAAGGCGGGTAGAGCCCAGGAGACACTCAACATCAAGCAACAGAATGAGTTGTTGCTCCAGGTCTTAAAGAACAATCGTAAGTTGGAAGAGCAGGGGGAGGCACCTTTACTGCTCCCCAAAGAGATAGTTGGCAAAATGCTCATAACACCATCAAAGGTGCCAGAACCTAGTCGAGGAGGTAAGACGGAGCGGAGTGAAGAGGTGACCCAAGGAAAGTCAAGTGGGCGGAAAGATCCATCTCCACCCAGGAGAAGAGCGGACCATGAAGAAGAAGGAAGTCGCGAAAGGTGAACTGAGAAAATGAAAAAGAGAGAAAGCGAGCATAGTGAAGGTCAAAGTCTCGACATGATCGGGAGAAGGAGGAACGAAGAAAGCGAAGGCGAGTTCATTATGTACCTGGCGGAGAGGATGATTCCTATTATTACTAATATTCGGATTCGAAGCTGGATTCTGGTTCCAAGTATGATAGCACCCATACTCCAGGCAAGTCGCAGAGAGAGTGAGGTCCCATCAATTTGCGATTTCACAAGAAGGAACAGCGAAAATAAGAAACTGATTGAAGAGCAGAGATAGAGAAGCAAATAGCGGATTTAAGGAGATCGACGGATGAAGCAGTTGAAGAGAGAGACTCCTATTTGTATCCTTTTGCTCAAAAGATAAGGGAGGCAGAGCCTGATCCCGCGTTCAGGAAGCCAGATTTGCCTGAATATTCGGGAAGCACCGGAGCCAGAAATCACATCACAAATTTTTAGGTAACCATGTCGGTCCTCACTAATGATGATGCCACTAGATGTAAATCTTTAGCAAGTACTTTGACTCCGCATGTATTGGAGTGGTTTCTCTCTCAATCAATTGGATCCATCAAGGATTATGGCGATTTCAGATCAAAGTTTCTATCCCGATTTAGTTACTCTGGAACCTGTCCAGTCAAAAACAGGATTTACGTAACATAAGAGACAGAGGGATGTGGAGTCACTGTTGAGCTACATGGAAAGGTTCAAGGCATTGTCGGACCAGATCCCTGATACCAGCCAGGGATCGCAAGTGATGCTCTTTTCGACTGGCTTAGCCCCGGGAAATTATAAAAGGGAAGTGGGAATGAGGACACCCAAGACATTGGGAGAAATGTTTGAAAGAGTGCGAGTATTTACAGGAGGCGGTGAGTCAGAAGTCGCAGTAACCCAAACCGCTACTCTGAGGAAGGTAGTCAAGGAGCGAATTGAAACAGTAAGGGAAGAAGGAAAAGAAATGCCCAAGGGAGGCAGAAGGGAATGGAACAAAGCCAAAGGAAGGGAGGCTTTCAAGGAATAGGTTTTCATCAAGTTAAGATTGAGCCCCAGCGAATTGATGAAATTAGTTAACCTACCTCCAGCCCGCAAAATGAACAAGGAAACCTTAGAAAGGAGAGATAAGAGCAAATATTTTGAGTATCACAAGGGCATTAGGCATGTAACTAATGACTGTCTTAATCTCAAAAGGGTACTCCAGGCCAAGGTGGACAGAGGCGAATTGAATGAATATATAGAGCGGGATGAGACTGGCGAGATGAGGAGTTAAGAAATGTGGTGGATGTGATTAGTGATGCTATCCCCAATATTACACAACTAAACAATCAAGTGATGATCCTGTCACACACCTTCCATGTTCATGCGTATCCACCATGAGAGGAAAGGGTAATTAGTTTCACAAGGAGAAATTTGGCGACTTCAACGCTTCATGTGAGTCAACCCTTAGTTATTTCAATTTTCCCCCGAGCAACATCCTCCAAAGAGTGCTATTTGAAATGGGAGCAATCAGAATATCCTCTATTATGAGGCATTGAGGAGAATGGAACTAAACGACGCCCACCTCATTCCATACGAACGTGTTTTGGAAGACTTTACCAACCATACAGTCAGAGTGAAGGGAACCATAACGCTGAATGTTGAGGTGCAGGATGAAGACCCAGATGTTGGCCGGAAGAGAGCAAGAGATATTGAGTTTATGGTGATTGATCTCGTTTTGCCTTACAACGCGATAGTCAGTGTTCCTTTTTTGCAAAGTTTCGAGATGGTGGTATCCATTCCACATCAAAGGGTTAAGTTCCCCACTCCAAAGGGGATTGCTTGTATTAGGAGTCAATTATTGACAACTCTCAAAAAGAAAATCGAGATGAAGAAGACGAAAAAGCTTGTGGCTGCTACAAACGAAATTGTGATAGGGGGGCCGAGAATTCGTATGATTACCAACCCCTTTGAAGGGGGAGAAGAGTAGTAGAAGACTGAAAGCATGAGGAACATGTAGGCAATCATATGATGACCGGTTTACGAGCAGGCGAGGTGGGAATGCATGGAAATTGAGAATGTGGAAGCTGAAAATGATAATGCTGAAGTGGAGTCGACAACAATTTTGGTAGAAGAGATGGAATGTAATGGTGCTGAAATGGATGTGGAGATAGAAGAAAAAATGGATGAAGAAATTATTTGTGAACAAGACCCTAAGGAGAATTAAGAAGGAGGAGAAGGTGCCGAATTGGTTGGGCGATATGAGATAAGCCCAATGGAAGTTGAAGTCCCAAGACGCGAGATTGAAATTGAATCTTTTCGGAGTGAGACTCTTCAAATTGAAATTGAATCTTTGCAATTCCAAGAAGGTTAACTTAAGCCCAATAACTCAAGCCCACAATTCTAATCCATTTAATACAAGGAATAACAATTATTTTAATTAAAAGAAAACAATTAATTAAATAAGCATTTATTAATTAAAAAGGGTCAAATTAATTAATAAAAGAATAGCCAAAATTCGGGTTATTACAAATATTCTCCTAGCCCCGACTAGTCTAGCACAAAATATACCAGGCCATCACTTGGCTTAAATTGGACAATAAACCAAATCCCCATAGGAATCACAACTCAACTATGCTGCATTGAGACGAAAGGAATTAATATTATTCCTAAAAGGAATAATACTCCACGTGACATTCCAAAAGGGAAACCAAATTCCACGTTGACCAAGGATTTCAAAATACAAGCAAATTTCGAAACCAAGAATGCGTCTGCTAAACGGTTACCAGTTTTCCCACTTTTCTGTTTTCTTCCTTTCTCGTACGATCCCGATTCCCCCTTTTGTGGTTCCGACTCCTTTCTTCACGGTTTTGACTCCACATCCTAACAATTTACTATTTAGTTTTTGACGAAAAGAGGATGGTACCTCCCTAGACTTTATCAGTAAGTTAGAAAATCACACAAAGTGGTGCGGGGTTAGACCTGATCAACAAAATGGGGACATAAAACCTTACCTCTAGTACACGATAGAACCAAAAAACTAACCAGTGATTTAAACGAGTCATAAAGAAACAAAGCATGTACGTATAAACGAATATAAGGGGAATAAGCCCTATTTAGAAGAAACACTCCTTTACAATCTTTAGGAAGATCACCCACATTATAATCCACAGGATTACTTGCTGTAGAAGCTGCTTTGTTGGCCAATCCATCAGCAACATGGTTGACTTCACGAAGAATGTGTGTCACGGACAGTCATATGCGACATGAAGAATTTGATTTACTGGATCAGATCAGACCCTCTTTATTCATTGCAGTTTGTTCAAATCTAGCTTTGTTTCACTGCTTCCATATCTTACAACAAATAAAGCCAGGAAGAATCTGACATATCATTTCATGAGATGAGGAAAACATGTTAAAGAAATTATAACCAACATATGCATAATATACATGTTCTATTTTCTTACTTGATTTTGATGTAAAAGTATGAATATTCATATGAACTGACTATCCCGTCCCCCAAATCCATGCCTTATATTTCATCCAAGTTTTCTCTTTTGCTTTGGATTTTTCTATATTCTTGACTGTCTGGCTCGACTCAAACCTGATTGCTTTGAATTGATAAGCAGATTGCATCCATAACCTCTTGAGAGACTTCAAGAGTAGCACCAGTCAACGAAGAAAGAGCATTTGTTGTAGAGCAGGTTGCATCCATAACCTCGTGAAGAGTCTCACTCCGGAAAATCGAAAGCGCTTAGTTGAATTCTTGGAGCAAAATATAGATGTGTTTGCTTGGCAGGTGGAAGATATGTATGGGATCAGAGAGGAAGTTATTGTTCATCGCTTAGGTGTGGACACAGAGGCGAAACCGATCAAGCGGAAAGCGAGATACTTGGCACCAGAGAGGGAAAATACAATGCAGGAAGAAGTGGAGAAACTCCTCAGAGCGGAAATTATTGAGAAGACCACATACCCAAAATGGTTGGATAGCGTTGTAATGGTGTTGAAAGCAAACATGAAATGGAGAATGTGCATCGACTTTTCATATCTCAACGAAGCTTGTTCGAAAGATAGTTTTCCTTTTCTAAGGATTGACAGGTTGGTAGATTCGATAGCTGGCAACAAAGTTCTAAGTTTTGTAGATGCCTATTCCGAGTATCATTAAATCAAGATGGCCGAAGAAGACAAGCCGCTAACAACTTTCATGGCGAGATAACTAGGGAAATTCTGTTACAAGATGATGCCATTTGGATTGAAGAACGCAGCAACTTATCAGAGAATGGTCAACGAAGTTTTTGGTCCCCAACTTGGGAAGAACGTGGAGGCGAATATTGACGATATGGTCATCAAATCGCTGGATGATGATCATGTTAAGGATCTCGTGGAGACGTTTGAAAACCTTAGGAAGAATCAGATGAAGTTGAATTTAAGCAAGTGTACTTTTGGGGTGACAGCTGGAATTTTTTTGGGATTCATTGTCAATAGGAAGGGAATAGAGGCTAATCTGGAGAAGATTAAGGCTCTGCTAGAAATGAAGCCGCCAAAAACAATTAATGGAGTTCAAAAGCTTAATGGGAGAATCACGGATCTGGGAAGGTTCATTTCACGGTCGGAAGAAAGATGCTTACCTTTCTTTAAAATCCTAAAAGGAGCTAAAAAGTTCGCGTGGGATGAAGAATGTGACAGGTTATTCGAGCACCTAAAGGAGTATCTGGGAAGCCGCCTCTTTTGCGCAGCCCCACGGCAGGAGACAATTTGTGTGTATATTTGGCGACTTCAAATCGTGTGGTGGAAGCGGTTTTGGTAAAGGAGAAAGAATCAAATTAGAGGCCAGTTTATTATGTGTCAAAAACACTAAGTGATGTGGAGACAAGATATTTCAACGCGGAAAAAGTTGCTTATGCCTTGGTGGTAGCAGCTCGCAAGTTGAGGGCTTAATTTTTTGCCCACTCCATCCCAATGCTAACGGATGCCTCATTGAGGAAAATCATTCAACAACCAGAGTCATTAGGAAGATTGTTAACATGGTCCATCGAACAAGCAATCCCCACTCCAAAGGGGATTGCTTATATTAGGAGTCAATCATTGACAGCTCTAAAAAAGAAAATCGAGATGCAGAAGGCGAAAAAGCTTGTGGTTGTTACAAACAAAATAGTGATAGAAGGACCGCGAATTCGTATGATTACCAACCCCTTTGAAGGGGGAGAAGAGTAGGAGGAGACTAAAAGCATGAGGAACATGTCGGCAATCATATGCTGGCCGGTTCACGAGCAGGCGAGGTGGGAATGCATGGAAATTGAGAATGTGGAAGTTGAAAGCGAGGGTCGATCCCACAGAGACTTGTGTGATCAACAATTCAGTTTTTAACATCCAAATTAACATACTAGCTTTTATTTTGGTTTTTATTGACTAATTACTAAAACAATTAAAGGCAATTAACTAGAGAAACAATTTAAAACAATATGAACTTCAAATTATGAGGAGAATTCACGGGTTGGACTTACACAATACCTTCACTCTATGCTATTTTATGAGTTAAGAAAACCAATCTCATTTTAGGGTTCATTCACCAAATTAATGATTGAGACGGTTAGGTGGCCGGATTACAATCATATAGTTCTCTTTATTCTATGTATTCTATTACGGCTACATAATATGCGGAGAACGAATCAAGCACTGAAGAATTATATGAACCTGAATCCTATCAAATTCTATTACAGCTTCAATAAGATTTATAACACAAAGTAACGGCCAATGTATTAATCGCTCAAAATTAATATCCAAATATTTAAAGAGCCAAAATTATCTTAACATAAAATTGCAACTCTAAAACCTTGAATTAAGAATACTTTGAAGAACTAGATGAGATTGAATGGAAGAATTAAGAGTGATAACATAGAGATCAGGTATAGTTTTACATTCAACCCATGAACTATAGAATTTAGCTACTCATAGTTTGAAGAACAAAAACTAACATTAAAGAATAAAAATCTGAAATTGAATTGAGAGTAATTGAAACTTGAATCTGGAATCCTTGTTTACAACTTGAATTAAAGCTAAAACATAACCTTTGAAAACTGCTTGAGTTCATCTATATATACTAGGGACAAATAAGACCTAAAATAGGGAAGAAATCATCAAAATCCTTGTCCGAGTAGGAGACTGCCTATTGCTAAATGGGGGGTTGTGCGGCCGCCCAAGTCAAGGGTGTGCGACCGCCCATGTAATAAGTCTTTCTGTGCGGCCGCCCTCCTTGTAAGTGTGCAGTCGCCCAAGTCTTATGTAGGTTTGTGTGGCCACCCTTCTTTGGGCTGTGCGACCGCCCAAACTGCTGGTCTGGTATGTTTATCTTTCTTTCTTCTTTCCAACTGTTGCCTCGACCCATTCCATTCACTTTTGACCCTTTTTGGCCTAGATTTTCCTCCTTTGCCCTCTTAATCCCTGTATTCATAAAATACTCCACAAAACACATCAAATACTTAAATAACCCGAGGATTAAGCACCAAACAAGTTCAGAAATACTATATTTAGATGTGTAAAAACACATCCATCAAATACCCCCAAACTTGTCTTTTGCTCGTCCTCGAGTAAAACAGAAGTAAATGAACTACCCTTAAAACTGGAAATAAAATACTAAAATAGAAATAAATAATTTTGGAATGTCCACATTTATAAAAGGGGTTGTTAGCCATACAAGTCTCAGATCATCACACAGATTTACTCCACAAATGTCATTATAAACGAAGGATTGCAATCACATTGATGCACATAACTCACAGTTTTCCACCGCAACATGAATGATGAATGAATTATGGGAGATCAATGCCATCAAAATAGGATTATTTATGGGGTCCCTAAGTCATGCTCTACTTTCATGATATTTGACAATGTAATTCAAAAGGACACTCATATGTATGATTTACACAACTGTCAGCCCGATTACTTGATATAGAAAACAAAAATATGGCTTACAGTTATCATTCATGATAAGTCGTGGGGGTTAGGTTTACAGCTATAATCGTAGGTAAGGACATACGAAACCAAGAAAGTGCACTAGGAAGTCTTCTGATCATATCCTCACTTACTTGCACTCTCCGCTCACCATGTTCCCCAATGTTTTAACCCCCAAACTTGCCAATTACATACATTGACAAACCATAGGTTGATACATTCCCTATTCCCTTTTTGGGTCACTTATTTCTAGCTTTTATTCAATAGGGGCAATTTTTTTTTAAAACTGCCCCCCTTTTTTAATGATTACTTTTATACCCCGTTCCTTCTTTGCCAACCCTTTTCCATTAATCATTCACAATCTTACCAAAGTATAGCCCCAAAATTTCCCCATCATTCCCTATTTCACTTTCTTGCAAAGGAAAGAAAATTCTATCTAAGTGTAAAGGGTAAGGAAGAGGTGTCGAATGAAGATGAACGAGGGTTTAATTTATCCATTTTTTACAAAAAGGCTCAAACGGGGTTCTACCGGAAAGTATTTAGTGACGAGAAAGTTTAAGGCTCATAATAGAGTTCAAGAAAAATAGCTATATATACCAAGTGACCTCGTGATATGTTATTGACAATCATGTAACATGTTTTAGGGACCTCAAGAATGTCAAAGTGATCCCATAAATGGCACCTAAATTGATAGTGATGATCAAGAATAAAATATAGAAGTGAAAGGTGGTGCAACCATGAATTAAGTGTCTCAAGGCAATCCTAATCCCACATTTATAAAGCACATAACCCTCATATCATCACTGACAATGGCTAACATCCCATAATATAAAGAAGACATTTAAAAAAAAAAATAGGAAATCCTAACTACTATGGTAATATGCAAGAAACATTGTCCCTAATGCATCAAAACCATATAAAGCATAGAAAAAGGGTAGGGGTACCTCAACCAACTCACTAAAATGGGGGACGAAAGAGGTGATCCCATGGACCACTCTGGCTCGAGCTGGTGCCCTGATCCTGGTGCTGATGAGCTGCCTGCTTATCCCATATAGGCCCCAGCCAATCCACGAGCTCCTGTGGCTCATGATGCTGCAGAGAGTGATGGTAGGCGGAATACTGCTGAGAGGAATAATAATACGGGGGAGGCATTCTCTCCATCATCATCTATCTGAATGCCCTAGCCTCCCAAACATCTGCGTCAAACCGAGCACTCAGATGCCCCAAATCCCTGCGCAACCCTCTTACTTCATCTTCTAAGACCCCAACTTGGCCTGTCAACATATAAACACCTTCCTCATGAGCCATATTCCACTACTTTAACTCCTCATCATCCTCCTCCTGATTGGCCCCAGAAGAACCCTCTCCCTTTTGTGTTGTATTTTTGGTTGTGAGGGAAAACTTGTCAATAGTAGGGCCCCATAACAAGTCCTGATTAAATGGGGTCAAGCTAAATCCCGCTCTCTCTATCAATGCCGACACAATGATGGGAAAGTTATAGTTAGAGTTTGACATGCTCTGAGGGGTACGGATTATCTCATTCTTTATTATGATCCCCGTGTTGATGCTTTTCCTTGTCAACACCACGTGCATTAGGACCGCTCTTATCCAATGAACATCATTGTAATGTGTTGACGGCATAATGCTCTCACAAATAAACCCATGCAATGCCCATATTCGGGGACTTAAATCTCTCGTCTTCTTGATGTGACCCCTTTGCACTGTTCTTGGATCAACTCCCCAAAAGTTTTGGTAATCAAGTGGAGGTTCCCTTTCCTATTCTTCCCCATCTCCATAATCATCGAAGCATAGTTACAATAACCCTCTGACAGATGGCTAGGAATGGAGTAACAAGAGTTAATAATAGCCCCGGTGTAGTTTACCCGAACACCCCTAACATACGAGGATCCTGTGTCCCCATTCTTATGCTCATTTGCATAAAATTCTTTCACATATAATCCAACCCCCTTATTTAGCGGGCAAGCTGCAAGTTTTTTTCATTTGCAAAGAGAAAAGATATCATCCAATTCCAAATCATCATCTTCTAAGACCCCAACTTGGCCTGTCAACATATAAACACCTTCCTCATGAGCCATATTCCACTACTTTAACTCCTCATCATCCTCCTCCTGATTGGCCCCAGAAGAACCCTCTCCCTTTTGTGTTGTATTTTTGGTTGTGAGGGAAAACTTGTCAATAGTAGGGCCCCATAACAAGTCTTGATTAAATGGGGTCAAGCTAAATCCCGCTCTCTCTATCAATGCCGACACAATGATGGGAAAGTTATAGTTAGAGTTTGACATGCTCTGAGGGGTACGGATTATCTCATTCTTTATTATGATCCCCGTGTTGATGCTTTTCCTTGTCAACACCACGTGCATTAGGACCGCTCTTATCCAATGAACATCATTGTAATGTGTTGACGGCATAATGCTCTCACAAATAAACCCATGCAATGCCCATATCCGGGGACTCAAATCTCTCGTCTTCTTGATGTGACCCCTTTGCACTGTTCTAGGATCAACTCCCCAAAAGTTTTGGCAATCAAGTGGAGGTTCCCTTTCCTATTCTTCCCCATCTCCATAATCATCGAAGCATAGTTACAATAACCCTCTGACAGATGGCTAGGAATGGAGTAACAAGAGTTAATAATAGCCCCGGTGTAGTTTACCCGAACACCCCTAACATACGAGGATCCTGTGTCCCCATTCTTATGCTCATTTGCATAAAATTCTTTCACATATAATCCAACCCCCTTATTTAGCGGGCGAGCTGCAAGTTTTTTTCATTTGCAAAGAGAAAAGATATCATCCAATTCCAAATCATTAATTTTAAATTCTCTCTCTATATTAAACGATCGAGTCTCAAAATCCTCGAAGAACTTTTTAGCTTGAGCCCCCACAAATCTTGCTCTATCAAATGGAGGCTCATTCACTTTCGGGGGAGGGGTCACATTCCTTTGGTTTCGACCTCTTTTAGACATACTTTTCAACAAGTCAAACAAATACCACCACACTACAATTGAAAAACACTTGTAAAACCTTACTTGGCCACTGGAGGGTCACCGGAAAATTCGCCGGAAGTTTACCGGAATAGTCGACGGAGTTATCGCCAGACTTTAAGAAAATGACTAGAAAACGGGCCTTTTCGCTTGCAAATCTTCTCCTACTATTCTTATTTCAAAATAGAGCTTCAAACTCTCCCAAAAGCTTACTTTTCTTCCTTCCACAAATATTCAACAATCTCCCAACAAATTTCTCAACAATTGATAGTGAAAATGGTCTAGAACTTGGAATTGAGGGAGGATTGGAGATGGGGATGGTGATTTTTGGGCTCGGGGTTGATGAATAAAGGGTTTATGAGGATTATTTTTTGAGAGAAGGGTGAAAGTGGGCTGCTGATTTTAGAGAGAGAAAGGGACAAAGGAGCTAGGTTTTCAACATTTTGGGGATTCTCGATTTTCCTCTCTTTTATGCAGCTTTGACCGACCTTTCCACAAGTCTGTACGACTGCCCATATTGGGGGTATGTGACCGCCCGCTCTTGATCCGTGTGGTCGCCCAATTAAACTGGGAGTCTATGCAGGCGCCTGCATTGGAACCGTGTGGTCGCCCACTTGTGCTGTGAGTTTGTGCAGCCACCCTTCCTAGGCTTGTGCGGTCGCCCTCTTTCCAAGGCACTGTTTTTTCAATTTTTCTTTACTCCTTCAACTGCCTTAGCTTCTGTCTTCATTGGTTGGTTGTAGAATACTTGCACATCACCACTAAAATAAGAAACTAGCATAATATCAACTAAAATACCTAAAATGACTCAAATAGAAGAAATTTTTTTTGGAGGGTGACACTATTTACACTCTCCTATAAACTCACAAACTCGGAGAGACCCGTGAGGGTGACACAAGCCGAAGCTTGACAAACTTTTTGACCGCACATAAGATGCCTACGTCCCCATTACTGTGAGCGTGAACACACTATAATTGGCTCAGGTCACCGTAGTTCGAACAGACCCCAAAGTAAAAATAATATATATATATATATATATATATATATATATATATATATATATATATATATATATATATATATATATATATATATATATATACATATACTCCCTCCGTCCCACCCGACTTAGGACATTCACTCCCGACACGGAGATTAAGGAATACTATTATAATATTAGGAGAGAAAATGAGTGGAGGATGTGTTGTGAGTGTGAAAAATTAAATAGGAGAGAGAATGAGTGGGATAAATAGTGATGGGATTATTGTTGTGAGTATGACAAGTGGGTCCCATTTAATATAAAAGTAATATAAACTTTCCATTTTGGGCCGTCCTAAGTCGGGTGGGACGCCCAAAATGGCAAAACGTCCTAAGTCGGACGGGACGGAGGGAGTATATATATATATATATATATATATATATATATTTATACTATCACCCCCAAACTAAAAACATGATATGTCCTAATTGCATAAGCGTAAGGATGAAGCATGAATCTAATTTGTCAATGATAATAAACTGAAAGGAAAAATATAAAGCAGTAAAAGATGCCTAGTTGGGTTTCCTCCCAACAAGCGCTTTGTTTACAGTCGTTTTGCTCGACGTGATGCTGTCGAGAGTTTAGTTGCCTTGTTCCGGTCCACCAATGTGATCACATCAATGTCCTCCAAGATGGATACTCCTTCATGGTAAGTCTTCACCTGGTGCCCATTTACCTTAAACAAACTCCCCTTTTTTAATCCTTGAGCTCTACGGCCCCATGTGGGAATACTCACACTAACTCGAAGGGACCTATCCATTTAGAACACAACTTACCCGAAAAAAAGCCTAAGTCGGGAGTTGAAGAGAAGAACCTTCATACCCGGTTTTAAAAGTTTGGGTCTCAACTGCTTATCATGATACTTCTTTGTTCTCTCTTTGTATAACTTGGCATTCTCATAACATTCAAGCCTTAACTCCTCGAGCTCATCCAAAGTGAGCAACCTCTTTTCTCCTGCCAGATTTAAATCCATGTTGAGTTCTTTGATAGCCCAGTATGCTTTATGCTCCATCTTAACTGGAAGGTGGCACTCTTTGCCATTCTCAATTTTGTACGGGCTCATGCCCATGGGTGTTTTATATGCAGTTTGATACACCCATAATGCATCACACAGTTTAAAAGCCCAATCTTTACGGTTAGGATGCACCGTCTTATCAAGTACCCCATTTATCTGGCGATTAATGACCTCCACTTTTCCTGAGGTTTTAGGGTGTAAGCCATAGCCAATTTGTGTACCACTCCATATTTTTTCAACACTCTATTGAATAGTCAATTTGTGAAATGTGTCCCTTGGTCACTGATTATTGCCCTTGGCACTCCATGCATGCTAAAAATATAATCACAAACAAACTTGGAAAAAACTTTAGCATCATTAGTTTGGGTGGCAAGTGCCTCCACCCATTTTGACACATAGTCCACAGCAACCAGTACATATAGAAAACCATGGGAAGGGGGAAAAGGGCCCATAAAATCAATGGCCCACACATTAAATATATCAAATCTAAGTTATAGTGTAGGGGCATCTCGTTATTCTTCCCTGTGCTACCGGTTCTTTGACACCTATCACACCTTGTGCAAAAGGTATGAGCATCCTTAAATAGAGTGGGCCAATATAAAATCACTTGAAGAATATTTCTTGTGGTCTTTTGTCCACCAAAGTGCCCCCCACATTGGAGTTCATGACAAAACTTAAGGACACTCTCTTGTTCAAACTCAGGAACACACCTCCTCAAAATCTTATCTGGACAAATTTTAAACAAGTAAGGATCATCCCAAACATAGTGCTTCACATCAGAGAGAAATTTATGCTTAGCATGCTGTAAGTACCCCAATCTGGACCACTCTCTATACGAGCATACGAAAAAAACTAAGAGTTCACCTCGCCGTAATTCTAAAGTCCCGTGACTTCCCAAGGGCGAACTTCCGGAGGTCATAACATCTTCATACGAACTCCGATTGAGACGTGCCATATATGGTTGGAAAAAAGCTCTCGACGAGTACTATCCAATGGTAATGAAAGCTATGAAAAACTGATAGATCCTTAAGAGGTCCGTACGGACATATGTGTAAATACGGTCCAACATGTTAAAATCCCCCAAATCCAGGAAAGGACAGATCAAATCCAATCCGTACGGACACATATGTAAAAAGCATGGTATGCCCATGCGGACATGTTTGTCAACATGCCAAAAATCCCCAAAATCCTCAAAATCCAGGAAATGATAGATCAAATCCAATCCGTACGGACCACCTTGCAAAGCAAGACCAATCCGTACGGACATGTTTGTCCAATTTCTGAGCCTATAAATACCAGCCTCCCTCAACTCATTTCTCATCAACAAAAACCTTCTCAGCCCTTCCCTTTCATCCCACAGCCGTTTCCAGCCAATTCGAGGCATCCCGAGACCTCCCGAGCCATCTTGAGGCATCCCAAGCCATCCCGAGGCACCCTGAGCCATCCCGAGGCAATCCCGGTCCATCCTAATCGACCTCCCGATGTCCCATAAACCCTATTTATCAACCCACACTCATCCACCAAACTCCAAACACCCAAAAACAACTCAAAAATGGTCAAAATTTGTGAGTTCAACGAGTCGAAATGAGAGTTAATTAGGGGAGGTTCTGCTCGAGTGAGTGCAGCATTTCTCTCCTCTTTAAACCATCCCAAATCAACCACATTCCCCCGAGGAAGATAGAAATAAACCAACATTGGTGAGATCTCCTTCTGAACTCTAAATAATTGCTTTCATTTCCAAGTTATTTAAATATTTCTGTTAAACACATCATTTACAATGTAGATAGTATTTGCAAATGCATTCTTAAAAACACACAAACACACACACAAAATTTTCAAACAAAGGTTTAGAAAGACTCATGAAAATGAGGTGACTCGGGTGAGCTCAAAATTCTCTTCCCGAGGCGTAACCTGACCTCTGAACTCAAAAATCTCATCACACAAACAAAAGCCTTTTTTCAATGTTTTGGGCATAATCAAAACGGCGTGGTGACTCTGTCTTTTCAAAAAAAATTCATCCGTCCAATCCATGAAGCAAACTTTTTCCGGATCGGGTAATTTCAGTTGGCGACTCTGCTAGGGAGAAGGGTGTTTTAAAAACTTTTAATATTTTTTAAAACATGATGAGGGTCAAACTTTCGTTTTACCTTTTCTTTGATTATTGTGTGTGTATGTGTGTGTTTTACTTTTTTGTCTTTCTTATTCAAAAATACAAAAAAAATGCATCATAATATATCTGTGTACATGCTTTTAAATCACATTCTGTAAAATCTCATGTTTTACTCAGAAAAATAATTTTAGTGACAGCACACTACGCGCACTCTTATCCTGTACATTTGCACACTACAACCCTGAACCCGGAATGGTCTCAGTTGCAGTTCAATTGGTGTTCCTATGCCTCTATTGCGCGCATGAGATCATTCCAAACTTCCCATCCTCGCCAGTGTCAACCATGCACTATTTGCGTCACACTATGTCCAAACTTGGTTGGTTTTTGACCCTGTCCGTGTCATAAAGCCTAGATATATATCCCACGTCGACCATTTCTCTAAGTCAAAACCTAAAATCAAGACCCCTTGCAAGAGAAAGACAATGAAAGGTCCTGCTAAAATCTTGACCCGATCTTGATTTCTAGTGTTAACTTGGACAGTGGTCTATATCGGATATACGTCAAAACCAAATGTGACACCATGTCATCCAGCCTTTAATACGCCATCCATGAGAATATGACCTAGTCAAAAACTAAAGTCAAAGATCCCTTGCGAAAGCAAGGCAAAGAAAGGTCATGCCAAATTCTTGACCCGATCTTGACTTAGAGATATTGGCTTTGTTCACTATTCACATGGTGGAAGCATTGAAACGTACATGTTGGTCCCAAAGGTGGCAACAAGGGTGAAAAACAGCTAGAGGGGGGGGGGGTGAATAGCTGTTACAAATTTTTCGCCCTCTTTTGAAAAATGAACCTCTAGGCTTACAAAACCGCTTGCAGTTGATAAGAAACTGTAAGTTGAGTTGTAAAATGCAAAGCAGAATATTAAAGTTATAAAGCGGTTTTAGAGGTGCGGTTTTGCAATGCGTTTTTCAGTGTGGTTCTTTAAAACTGAAAAGTGAGGTTATGACAATAGTTAACTGCAAACACAATTCTTAATAATGGATAGCTATAAATAAGATCAAACAGAGATAGAGATAAATAATTAGTAAGAACAGTAAATAAAAATGCAGAAATAAAGAACACAATATTTGGAGTGGTTCATTCGATAAACGATCTACGTCCACTACCAAGATGGTTAGTCTTGGATTTTCTAAGAGTTAGATTTTATATTGAGTATGAGAGAGATTACAAGTTACAAAGTATTTAAACTCAGATCTAAAATCTATTCTATGAAGATCAAATCCTAGACTATAACCAGTGTATCTCAAATGAATAATCTATGTGATTAAACAAGTGAGAGTTGTGTGTGTAAACAAGATCAAGGCTCTTTAGATCTATGAGATGTAGAGCACAATGATTCTTGATGGTGTTAAGGCTTGATTTCTGGGCTGGAATATATTTCTTGAAGTAGAAGATGAAGATTCAAAGGACTAAGAATTTTTTGGGCAGAGCTTTAGCTTCTATGAACTCACAACAAATCAATTTCTCAAGCAAGCTTCAAATGGTGAAGATTGGGGGTATTTATACCCAAGCACCAAGGAACTAGCCGTTGGACACAGCTGTAGCAAGTACTGGTGCTTTCCCATTGGTCCACAATATCCACTTTTGTCCTTAGGTACAGCAGTTGCAGGTAAAGCTGATCAGGTTCCAGCTGCAAATAAGGTAGTTAGGACACCTGTCACCTTTTCAAGATCATTGCAGATCTTCTCTGACATTGAGTCATGTGACAAGATATGGTGGTTGACATTTGATATTGCTGACGTGGATTCCAACGGTAAAATGTGGTTCACTTCAATTCTTCAATCATTGGAGCGGTCTGGTATACATGCGGTTTAGACATGAGCGGTTTCACCAGAGGAGGATTCATCAGTGCGGTCAAGATGCTGGAACCATAATGCGGTTTGCATTGGAGAAGTTCACTACGTTGAATTTTGCACTGGAGTTCAAGGGAGGTTAAGACAAGGATCCCACAAAGCAGTTGCATGGAGCGGTTCTGCTAGGCGGTTTTGACAAAGCGGTCTGAAACATTGAACTGCATCCTCATATCCATTGAGTCTTGTGCCAGTCTTCAAGCCTAATTTAACCTATTCTATAAAATGGACTTAGCAAAAAAATTGAAGTCTAAGATTCATTACATAGGGTCTTAAAGTCCTTAAAATAGAGAGGAGGTTATGGTATCAATCAAATCTTATGCTAATCTAGGAGGGTTAAAATATGCATACCCAACAATCTTCCCCTATTTGATTGATGCCATTACCTACTACAGCAAAAGCAAACATTATACTTGGTAAAAATATGTCCATAAGAATAAACATGGTAAGTCATGTCCCAAGTCAATGCACACACTAGCTTAAGCTATAGATTTCTATACTATTGAAAGATTGAAAACTTACATCTTGAAAAGTATAGAAATGCATTCAGTAAACTTGAAAAATATGAGTTTATGTTTAAGGTGCGGTTTGAACTGAATGTTTAACCTTCATTTCAAAAAATATGATTTTGAGTTAGTGAAATTACCCGGATTCGCGCGAGGGAAGGCGGTTGTCTTTCGCGGGGGGTTGGTGTCTGAGACCTCGCTTCATGGGAAGGAAAAAAATGAGGAGTCGCCACGCGGTTTTTGTATTTTGAGCCCAAACGTTGAGAAACGGCTTTAGAAAATGGTGTCGTTTTTATTGGTAGCAAAAACTTAGGAAAAGGCTTTGAAAACAGGGGATCATTTTTATTGGTAGCAAAAAACGAGTAAAAAGCTTTTTTAGTACCAGAGATTGTTAGGTTCGGAGGTCACGTTACGTTTCGGGTAGAGTATTACGAGATCGCCCGAAACGCCTCGCATGACGAGTCTTTCTACTTTTCTCGAAAACGTGTGTGTGTGTGTGTGTGTTTTGAAATGGGGCTTGAATGACAAGCTTAATCTTGGTTTGAATGTCAAACGTTGATTAGGTGACTTTGTTTGAAAAGACGAGCGTTTGAATGACAAACGTCGGTTTTGAGTTTGAAATGAGCGTTTGCGTGGCAAACGTCGATTTTGAGTTTGAAATGAGCGTTTGCGTGGCAAACGTCGATTTTGAGCTTGAAAAGGAGTTCGAAGGTCGAACTCCGGTTTTTTTTTAACCGGGCGTGTCATTGTTAACGATTTTTACGGGAAAAATGCGTATTAAATGATTTTAAGTGTCAAATGGCGGATTTTAGTTTGAAGATGAGCGTTTGGGGGCCAAACGTCATGTCGCGCGTTTTAAAAGAGAGTTCGAAGGACGAACTCCGGTTTTGAACCGGGCATTACATTGTTAACGATTTTTACGGGAAAAATGCGTATTAAATGATATGCGATCAACGAATCGGGTTGCGACTCGGACTTTGAAAAGTAAATACTATCACGATCCAAACGGGTCGGACTTTGTAAATGACAGTATTTAAAGTGCGGTATCAACGGAATCAAACGATCCGAAATTGTAAATGACGATCGACGAGTCAAATGACTCGGAATTGTAAATGACGATCAACGAGGCCAATCGGCTCGGAATTGTAAATGACAGAAATTAAATGACGATCAACGGATCGATCGATCCGGAATTGTAAATGACGATAAAGTAAACGGAACGGGGTCGGAACGCCGTTTTAACCCGTGATTACTTCTCTTACGGAAAGAGAAGAGGATCGAGGGGCTAAAACGTATCGGACCCCGTTAGACGGAGGCGTCTACATTTTGATAACGTTGTTCGAAACGGTTGTAGCGACTGGCGCGTAAACCAAGACAAAATGAGAGATTTAGAGAGAGGGAGTTATACCTATGGCTAGGGTCGACTCCTTTGGCTCGAAAGGTGTGTACGGGATACGAAAATTAGTTCGAAAGGGTGTTTCGAAGTGATGAGGGGAGTATTTGATCGAAATACGGAAGTTTCACGTGAATCGAGGCAAACGGGAGCTCGGGAAGGGGTGAAATCAGTTTGGGCCGTGAGGAGAGTGATTTTTTGGGGTAAAAAGTTCCTTTCTTTGGCTTTGATGTACCACTTCTATTTATAGGTGAAAATTGCGTAGGAGTCCCACGGACTTGACCGAATTTGTGGTTTTGGGGTATTTTGGAATTACGAGGGGCTTCACGGGCAATTTCAGAAATTTGCACAGGAGTCCTACTGACTTTGACTGAAATCAAGGGGTATTTTGGTCTTTTCAGCTTGATTTGTGATTGAAAGGTGACGAGAGGGCTGTGGCATGCTGGACACGTGTCCTGTGACTCACCCTTTGCATGGGAGTTCGTTTCCCGGTCCCAGTTTTGTCCGTTTTTTAAAATAACAGTCCGGAAAATGTCCGAAATGCCCCCGAAAAGTGCCGAAAAGTGCATTTTTCAGGGAAAGCCATACTTTTACGTGAGATGACACGTGTCAAGTACGCTTTGACGTCGGGATGCACGGGGCAGTCCCGGGACATCTCGTTGGCATGGCAACGGGAGTTTAACGAGTTCGGTTAACCCGGAGCGGGCCGCTTAACGGATTTCGGTTAACTTTCCGACGGATTTGGACGATCCGAATTTGGGTACTTACGCTAGCCCTCGCCGACGTCTCCTCCGAAGGAGGTGGGGTCGTTGAAAAAGATAAGGATCCAAATCGGGATGCCTTACTTTGAAAGACCTGGGCGGTCAGCTGGCTGGACCCTTAGCGAAAGGATTCCTACGTATCCCGAGCGGGAATCAAGTCGATCGTAGTTCGAAGGTGCAAGGGCCGCGCGTGGGGACCTTGACCTGAGCGAGACTGTTCGGAGGCGTCTGAACCTGAATGAGACCATTGCGAGGTACCGGAACCTGAATGGAGACTATTGTGAGGCGTCTGAACCTGGGACTTCTGAAACTTTTGAGGGCGTGTGGCGCCTCAAACCGGAGCTGCGAGGATACGTTTATCCTGATATGAAGGCGTTCGTGCCTTGGGTACTGGGCTTATTGTTGCCGCTGTGTTTATCCCGCGGGGATACGGGTGATCGGGATGAGAACGGTTGTGTTAAACTGGCGTTATTAACAACTCGGAAGGATCGACGTTTCTTCTTTAAAATCCTGCTGGGGATGAGCATTCGGGCTTACCTTGATGGCCGAAGAGGGATTGTTGTGCGGGCTTATTGCAGCTGTCGCTGAAGTGGGACGATCGGGCTTACGACTGGCGGCCAGAGAAGTGAACGATGGTGAAAACCACTGGACTTTTTAACGTCGGGAGACGGAAATGCAACTGGAATGTCCGGAGACATGATTGAGCGTTTGACTGTCAAACGTCAACTGGGATTGAATTTAACGTCCGGAGACGGAAATGTAACTGGAATGTCCGGAGACATGATTGAGCGTTTGCCTGTCAAACGTCAACTGGGGATTGAATTTAACGTCTGGAGACGGAAATGTAACTGGAATGTCCAGAGACATGATTGAGCATTTGCCTGTCAAACATCAACTGGGATTGAATTTAACGTCCGGAGACGGAAATGTAACTGGAATGTCCGAAACATGATTGAGCGTTTGAACGTCAAACGTCAACTGGGAATTTAACGTCTGGAGACGGGCGTTAGTGAAAACTAACTGGGAATTTAACGTCTGGAGATGGGCGTTAGTGAAAACTAACTGGGAATAAATTTTACACTTTTGGGGGCCAAAAGGAGTAAAATTGGAATTGCCAAGAAATGAGGGACTAAAATGGAAGGAATCTTTTTAAATTGCAGTAGGAGTCCGGTCGGACTTGGACTGAATTTGACCAGATTCAAATCAGCTCCAAGTCCGACGCAAACCATACCCCTTCCCCCATATTTTCCGACGAGAGAGAGAGAGAGGAGAGAAAAAATTCCACCCCAAATTGCAAGGTTTGCTCGAATTTGTGAAGGAAAATCGCTATGGAAGGTGAATGGGAACCGATGGGTCGTCATGGAAGGATCGATGACGAAAGAACGCGGTTGGTTCGGACCATTCGATCCATTGTTCATCCATTGAATCCGGCGGAGTTTTACCCGGCTAGGGATAGACACAACTCCAAGGGAGGGATCGAAAGACAAGTAAGCTTCCTACAAATTCCATTAATTTTAAGAATGTGCATTCTTTAAATGTTAGAAATTTGTTTAGGAATTTACTTAGGGATTTTGGTGCTTGAATTGGGGCTTTTGAATTTGCCATGAATCGTTGTCGAAATTGACTAGGATGTAGTTCAATTGACATCATGGGTAGATGACATAAAAATTTTGGTTGCAAAATTCCATGTCTAGATGCATTTTCCAAAATTAAAGTAGCTTTAATTCGGGACGGAGTAAATTTTCGAAATGTTCGAAAAGAATTTGAAAGTTCCGGTTTCGACGGAGTTTTCGAAATGTTTTGAAAGTTTCGGATTCGACGGAGTTTTCGAAATGATTTTGAAAGTTCCGGATTCGACGGAGTTTTTGAAATGTTTTGAAAGTTCCGGATTCGACGGAGTTTTCGAAATGTTTTGAAAGTTCCGGATTCGACGGAGTTTTCGAAATGTTTTGAAAGTTCCGGATTCGACGGAGTTTTCGAAATGTTTAGAAAGTTCCGGATTCGACGGAGTTTTCGAAATGTTTTGAAAGTTCCGGATTCGACGGAGTTTTCGAAATGATGGAAATATATGTAGGAAATGAATGAGAACCGTATCTGCATTGCATCCTTTTGACATGCGTTCGTGCATTTGTTGACGTTGCTTCTGTCTTGTTTGCCTGCAGGGGACAGGGGAGGTTGATACTCACAACTAGAAGAGTCGGGGTGCCTTTGAGGCAGTGAGAGCATTGTGGGGATCATCCTGACGTGGCTCGAGAGGGAGAGAGGAGTCCGCGCGCCCGGTGCTTGACTTCGGCCGGGCCGGGTTCATCGCGCAAAGAGCCGCGATAGCTGATACACCGAGGGCCAGGTCCATGTATGTAGCTCTGAGCGAGTATTGGTGGGATACGACCCACACTTTCCATTTCAGATGGGGAGAGGCAACGGTGACTCCCACGGATTTTGCCGCTATCACCGGGTTGCCGACTTATGGCAACACGCCGGTGCGGGTTCACTATACCCCTGAGCAGCTTATCTGGGCCGCTGGTTTTGATATTACCGATGCCAGGGGCTTAGGCATTCGGTACAGCCGATGGAGAGGCATCTCGGAGGCGGGTGTCGCCGCTATTTGGATGGATCCTTGAGGATGACCGCGGAGCGCCCGGCTCGAGGGTTCCTTTGGTTTGCGTTGTCGCCGACTTTGTTCCCGACTTCGACACATCCCGTCATTTCCCTCGCTCGGTCGGCCGACAAACTGGATGCTTGTAAGGGGGTTCGCGTGGGGAGGCCGGACTGGCCGAGCTCTACCATTCCCCGGACAGGTTCTCACGGGGAGAGGAGCACTCCTTTAGCTGCTTCACGCCTGTCTTGGATGTAAGTTTACGTCTTTTTCTCTTCCTTGCCTCTTTTTATGTACTCGTATGTATCTGCTTTGTAGCTGACATAACTTTCCATTTGCTTGGCAGGTCTGGTGCTATGAGGTATTTGGTCCACAGGATTGGGACATCAAGGAGGCGTATCGACCCCTGTTCCCTGCCATGCTGGTTTGGCAGAAGAAAGCGAAGAGGGCGGTCTCGTCGAGAGTTGGCACTCGAGTGTCATATGAGGAGGTGTCTCGGCACCGAACCGGGAGTTCTCCGAGAGGATCCGCCGACATGGTGGAGTCGGTTCCACTATGGCGTGGTTCAGGTCGCTAGCGAGATGACGCGGCGGAGGAGGCTCCTGGTGGGACTTCATTGCGATGTTATGTATCCGGGGAGCGGGTGACCCGTCAGCATGGCCCGGGGTCCATTCCGTTGGTGCCGGTGGATCCTCCTATGTACATGCAGCATCCTCTGTCGATGCCGATGGATGAGTTGGAGAGGTATAGACAGGGTGTGTTCTATACCAAGTACATCAAAGCGGGGGCCGACTATGATACTTTCTTGAGGATGAGGCTGAGGAGCCCACAGGTGCAGCATGGAGAGGGCGAGGTTCCAGGATGTCTGCGAAGCGGTTCCTGTCTCTTGGCAAATAATGACAAGAGATGTCCTTGAACTGAGCAATGAGCTCCTCCATGTACGCGTGGTACTTCTGGAGGCCAGAATCTACCGTCTTCCATTTGTTGGACACTTGATTGATGATCAATGCTGAGTCTCCATATACATCCAACTCTGAGATGTTGCGCCGAGGGCGGCTTCCAAACCCGCCGCACAAGCTTCGTATTCTCCGCCGCATTGTTGGTTGCTTCAAATTCGCTTGACGGCTATGGGAGTATGCTCGTCCTTGGGATCGACAAGGAGCATTCCAATACCATTCTCCTTCTTGTTGGCCGCCCCATCGAAGAAGAGTTGCCGCGGTTTGCGCCGTCGAGTGAGAAGATTCCGTCGTCCGGAATTGCGGATCGGGACCCTTAGGTTCACCGCTTGGGAAGTCGGCCACCGATCTCGCCATTACTATGCCCTTTGTTGATTTTTTGACCATGTACTTGATGTCGAACTCAGCCAGAAGAATGACCACTTGGCTAGCCGCATTGACGATGGATGGCTTGTCAAAGAGATATCGAACGGGGTCCACTTTGGAGACCAGAGTACCGAATGCGACCGCATGTAGTGTTTCGCTTCCCGACTACCCATACCAAGGCGGTACAAGTTTTCTCCGATGCCGAGTAGCCGAGTTCACTTCCTTGAAGCTTCCGGCTTACGAAGTAGATCGCATGCTCAACCTTGGAATCTTTCTCGCTCTTGTGCGCATTGCTCCGATTGAAGTGTCTCATCGTCGATACAGGAGTAGTGGCTTGTCTTCATGTGGCGGGCACAAAATTGGGGATTCACCAAGTAGGTCTTGATCTTCTCAAAAGCCGTTTGGCACTCGAGTCCCATTTGATGCTCGGCATTCTTTTTCATCGCTTTGAACATGGGCTCACAGAGAGATGTCAACCGGTTGATGAAGCGACTAATGTATCGAAACTTCCCATGAAGCTCTTCACTTTGTCGTGGTTTGAGGCGGCTTCATGTCGATGATGGCCTTGATTTTCTTGGGATCGGCTTCGATACCTCTTTCGTAACCATGTACCCCAAGCACCTTGCCGCGCTTGACGCCGAAGGTGCACTTTGCCGGGTTTAGTCTCATGGAGTGCTTTCTCGAGTCCGTTGAAGAACTTTCTCAGCATCCGTCATGTGCCGCATGTCCGATCCCCCGGAGTGGATGATCATGTCGTCGACATATACTTCGATTTCTTTGTGAATCATGTCATGGAAGAGGGTCGTTGCAGCCACCGGTAAGTAGCCCCAGCGTTCTTCGACCGAACGGCATGACCGTGTAACAATATGTCCCCCATGGAGTGGTGAAGGCGCCTTGGCTTGATCCTCCTCGGACATTTTGATCTCGGTTGTATCCAGCGAACCCGTCCACGAAGGACTTTACTTCGAAATTTGCCGTGGTGTCGACTCAAAGATGTCGATGTTAGGCAAAGGGGAAATCATCTTTAGGGCTGGCCTTGTTGAGATCCCGGAAATCCACACAAAGATCTCGACCTTTCCGTTGGCCTTGGGTGACCGTCACGATGTTGAGAGCCATGTCGGGTACTCAATCACTCGATGAAACTAACTCGAAGCATTTTCTCAATCTCTTCTTTTACTTGCAAGGACCACTGCTTGATCTTGCGCAACTTCGTTTGATGTGCTTGATTCGGGATCCAGTGGGAATTGTGCTCCACGATTGAGGGATCGAGTCCCGGCATGTCCCGATACGACTGTGCGAACACGTCAACATACTCCCTGAGGAGGCTTATCGTGGGCTTCTTTTTTGCATCGGCGAAGAAACCGCCCACTTGTGTCTCTTTAGGCTCTCAGACCGACCCTGTGTTCACTTTGGTCATAACCTCTTCGGCAGCCTTGGGCCATTGTCCTCTTGGTCAACTACACGCTCGAGAACTTCCTTAATGTATTGTTCGTTTAATGTGTCTCGCTTCTTTATCAATTGAATTATTAACGTCTTTTAAGTTGTTTGTTAACTTATCGCTGTTAAAGTGGCAATGAGAGGATACTCCGAAAGGTCGACTTTTCATTAAACAAGAAAGTGGAATACATGATTGGCTACATTATCATAGTCCTCCCGCGTAAGGCCGTTGGATGACTCGCAGGACTCGGACTCGACAAGGACCGACTCAAGGGTTTGAGACCGGGTTTAGGGAGATGTGGGTGCGGGCCTAGCTTGTCTTCCGCCCGCTCGGCTTGCCCTTGGTCCGGTGAAAGTTACCCAATTCTTCGGGCATTGCTGGATGCTTGACGAGGGTTCGAGGATCGAGAGGCTTGGCTTCGCTGTCCCAATCATGGCGATCATGCCGTTGCTGAGCCTGTGTCAATCGTGTTTGGCACCTCCATGACTTCTTCAAAAGACTCGTAGAGCCGGTCCACCGAGAGCGTCTTCTATGAATTCCCGGTTCCTTCGCTTTGGAGTTACCGTCTCGAACGTGGCCTCGGTGGCCGATCCGAACAATTTGTTTCCCATGGAGAGTACCTGAGTTGCTCTTCCAAGTCCGGGATTCCCTTCAATGTGTGCTCGTGCCGGACCGTGGTGGCGCTTGGTCCAGGTAGAGCCGTGATGTCGAGGAACGCTCCCCTTATCTGATTAGCTTTGAGTCCTCTCGAAACGCTTGAGGTCCCGTGCTAGCCGTTCCATTCTTCTTGTAGTCTCGGTGCCGACTATCCCCGGCTTCTTTCTCATCTTCATCGCTCCACCGTCGGCCCCCTCGCCTGCTTGCTCCGCCGTCGGTCCCCGCCTCGCCGGTCCCCCTGGGCTTTGCTCCCTTTGCCGGCCCCCTCGCTTCGCTTGCCGGTTCCCTGGGTGAAGTAATGAGCGAGGTCAAAGCCGTAAGGCCGGAGGTTGGGTGCGCCGTCTGAGGTTCCCCTTACGGGCCGCCGCCTGCGCGGGCGAGCCTTTGCCTTTCTTGATATCGCCGTGTTGGCACGTAGCCAAGCCCCCGGAACGTGGTGTGGTCCCCGACTTCAATAACTTGGTGTTGGCCTTGTAGCCTTTTGCCGAGCCCCGCCCCGGGATGAAGTTCATGAGTTTCATCATCCTCATGGCAGAGGAATCGGGTCGTGAGATAGTGGAAGGTCCACGTTGCATATTTGGATCTTGGAGGTCTCCGTGAGTGAATCCAGTTAATGCCATGTCGTCATTATGCTTGATTTCTAACACCGGAATGTCGTTGGTGCCGGTCCCCTGCGGTGACGCCGTAGCCGTAGACCGTGGTTAGCTCGTTGCCTTGCATGAACTTGAGGCACCGATGAAGGGCGGATGCCACGCCATTGATTTGATGCAGCCAGGACGCCCAGATGGCTGTGAAAGTGATTGGAATGTCCAATACTTGGAATTCGGTGGGGATCACCCGCTTGCCGAACCGTATGTTAAGAGTAGCAACCCCGAGAACCGTACGGGAAGTAGAGTCATAGGCCTCGACAAAGGTGGATCGAAGGCTTCAGATTCGCGGGCTTGATGTCAAGGTGTCCATCATCTTGGCGGGCAAGACATTCATTCCGAACCTCCGTCTACCAACACGCGGGAAGGCGACGCTCGTCCACTGGATCGTGATGTAGAGCGGCTCATTGTGATCGCCCCAAATTTTGGAAGGTCCAAATCGTGAAGGTGATAATGTTGCCATAATGATGTTGCCGATCATCCGAATGACTTCATCTCGGGGTCATGCGCCCACTGGGACCATGGTACGGGCCAGGCTTTCCTCTAGCTTCGAGCTTGTGAGGATATGAAGAGGTGAGCAGAGACCAAAGGGAAATGTTCGCCCGAGTCCGCTTGAGCCGAGCGAGGATCGGGTCCTCTTCGTGGAACTTGCGTCTTCGGGCCGACCGGGTTGCCTGCTCCGCAGCTTTTGGTGGCCTTAGGTGGTAATGCATGGATTTGACCCGATCGGGTTAGAACGCCGACATCAGTTTGGTCCCTTCGAACAGCCGCTCCGAGTTGAGCCATAGTTAGAGGAGGATTCCTCGTAGCATAGTGGCCATATGTCTTCCCTCAACTCATCGATCGTGGATGTATTCCCGAAGCTTCGGCAGCTTGACGGATTCTCGTCCCGTGATACCGGCTTAGGTGCCTCTCGCGGGGAGGTAGCCTACGCTTGACGCAACTGCTCGAATGTCGTGCACAACAAAGGGTTGCCTCGAATCGAACCGTGCGTTGCCGACCCTCCGAGGGAGGTTGGAGAGTTCTCGGCTCAAGCGAACGGTCTCCTTGATCTCTTCACGGTATATCGCGTTCCTTTCCTTCTTGCCGAGCATACTGTGGCATTCTGGAGTTGGGTCCGGCGATACTCATGGTTTGCTAATTTTCCTCCACTCTTGGCCCGCATCAACTTTCTTGCAGTGAGCTCGCGTCGAGAGTTAATGCTCGCGTTTCTTCCCATGTGAGAATAGCCAGTGCTTCTTTGAACCGCGTACGGCAGCCTAGGTAAAACCTCCATCGGGGAGAGTTTTCTCCTTTGTTTTATCTCGAGTGGCGGGTATGTCGGAAGGTGAGTACACGGCTTCCCGAACATCTCGCCCATGTAACCGGTTGCCGTCCCAGCTGATCGTTTCGTAAACGAATGCCTCTGGCCTCGTGGAATTTCCCGAGTAGTTGCTCGAGACGAATTTCCATCCTCCTCTTGTTTTTAAATAGACCTTTCTCCCCGAGTTGGCCTTTCAATTTGAGTGCGGAAATGATCCGTTCCCATCCTCCCAGACCTCGGGAGTCCTGGTTTTGTTGACTTCATGCCCGGCTTGGAAGAGAATGGTTTCATCATCTTCGCTGCCGCTTTCACAGAGAACTTGCTTTCCCGGGAGGTAAGCGCCGAGATTCGTTATGCCGTGTCGTTCCATCTCCTAGGTCATCGGGACCGTTGACCACCCTCGCCCGGCAGAGGGGTTGGATGAGAACAAACGGTAGTCCGGGAAGTTGCCGTGAGCAAAACTCTTGAGGTCGAACCGGTCTAGAGTGGCCTCTAGCTTTCTCGTCCGAAGCCGCCCGTGACACTTTAAGGGCTCGGTCCCCGTCGGTCTTTCGAGCTTGGTCTTCGTCCCAAAGACGACTTTCTTGAGCGGCTAGTTCCATGAGGGCTTTCCTTGCGAGAGCTAAGCGCCTCCGTAGGTGCGCATCATCTCGACTAGTGTCCGTAACCGTGATTACATTCAAATCGCCGAATGGCGGGAATACTTGGATTACGTTGACGAAGGAAGTCGGACTAGGACATTCCATGCGGCCTTCCTTGATCTCGATTACCAAGAAATTTGCCCATATCTCGTTGATTGACCCCACGGGGTATTGAATTCTCGCAATGCCGACAGCCTCGTGATCTCGCTCGATCGCCAAGTCTATCGAGCTAGCAATGATCGGCGTGATGTCTCGAATCCGGCCGTGACGGCTGGGAACAGTAATCGAACCGGAGCATGTTGATGCCGAGGTGGTCATTTCCTATGTCGGAAGCCGACTCGCCTTGCGGGGAAGACTTTCGCGTATGTTTTCGGGTGGCCGCCGAAGCATTCCCGAGATTGATCTCGACTCGTAGTGTGGTGAGGAGCTTGGTCTCCTTCGCCGTTGCCCTTGGCCTTGGCGGCGCTTGAGGGTATAAGCTTGACCGACGGCACGGGCCGGTTGCCACCGGGCCGGTACTGGAAGTAGTGATGAGCTCGAGCTCGCTGGCCAGTGGCCTCGTTTACCATGAGCAGGTGCAATCGCCGAGGGTGACTTTGGTATTGCGTAATCCGACGATAAGGATCGGATCCTTGGTAACATCGGGATATCTCGGAATAGATGATGTTGACGAAGTCATCGTCGCCCACTTGATCGAGGGATTCTTTGTCGTGTGAACCAGCTTGCTTCCAATTGCCTGGATAGCCGCCTCGCATCGGACGTTGAGCTTGACAATCTCCATGGTATTGGAGCCTTGGTCGTAGGTGACCTGATCGGAAGGAGTTCCGTCCTCAAAATTGAGCATGTGGATGCAGAGGTCTACCCGCGGGTCTGCCGCGTCCTCGACTCCGGAGAGTCCTGATTCGTCGTCATCTGACGGTTCAATCCAAACGTAGGGACGTATTGCGTCCGGTTGCGTTGCTGGAGCAGCTAGGAAAACATCATGCTCTTCATTGGAGAAGAGGGGTGCAGCGGGTAGTTCCTCGTGGAGGACATCCCATACGACTTCCATGCATTCATCACGAGAATGACGGTGCTTGTTGACCTTTATCACAAAGATCTCTTCACTGCGGGGCCGTAGAGTTGGTTTGGAGAATGCCGACGAATCTCCGATTGGAGACCGGGGTTTATGTGCCCGCATCATGGCGATGTTCGCCGTTTCTTTCCAATCCCGCTCCAAATGTTGGAAACGACAGCTTGAACTTGATGTATCTGACCGCCTGTGGTCCGCCCGTTCGAGTACGTTTACATAGTTAGCATCTCCGAACTCGAGGGATTTGATGAGATTTGCCCCGTAGTCCCTCGGTTGATTCAAGGAGGTAACCCCGGTGCTCGAGTACGGACACGCTTGGCCATTGTCTCGCTTCGTTTCCTATGAGGAAACTATCCCCTGATGACTTCAAGATCTCCCCGCCGGTTAATGAACTTAACACACCGATGGAGAGTGGAGGCTATGGCTTTCATGTGATGCAGCCAAGGGCGCATCCTAATAGAGCCGTGAACTCGGATGGAATGTCCATTACGTGGAATTTGCCGGCACCATTCGGGGTTTCGAACCAAAGTTCCAGAGTTACCGTCCCTGTGATGGGACGAGACGAGCCGTCGTAGGCCTCGATAGTCCGAGTAGACGGGATCGATGGCTTTCATTGATACGGAGGGCTCGCATCATGCCGAGAGGGAGAATGTTAACGGCCGACCCGTTGTCTACCAATACTCCGGGAGTGTTATGGTGTTGAGCTTGAGAGTGATGTACAGAGCTTCGTTTTGCCCCGAGGCATCTCTTGGTAAGTCTTCATCGCGTAACGTGATCATACCGCCGTACATACCGGGAATCGTAGATCCGGTCTCTATCCGAGAAGGAGAGTCATCAAGCCATCCGTTTCGTCTTCCTCTTGCGAGGTAAAGCCTTGGCCGGAGCCTCGGGATCATGTTGAGGCCAGTTTGTGATGGTTGCCGCCCTTGGTTAGCACGTTGATCGAGTGCGAGTGCCAAGCCGACTTTGATCTTCCTTTACCGGTCCGAGCTCTAAGCCGGACAAATTGAATCTTGGCCGATCCCGCGGAGGGTTAGGCTTCGACCGGCGCAAGATTACCAAGATCCGAGGTATTCCGTGTCCTGTGGTCCGAGCTCGTTGTCGCCAGGACTTTTCGGCTTTCCCATCCCCGCTTGCTCTAAAGCCGCATGGCCTCGGAGGAAGAGAGGACTGGCCGGAGTACAATACGTAGTAGTCGAACCTCCCGAAAGGCTCTCCGAGTGTACCTACACCGGTGTCCCCAGCCTTCGTATCTTTCTCTCGCTTGCCGCTGAGAGGACCTTTTCTTCTATTTTCGCTGAGGATTGCTCCGGACCATATCTTGAGACTCGTACCTGTGCAAAGTGAGAGCCACAAACATCGTAGCCGATGTGGACATTTGATGAGGACCCGACCGGGAAGAGGCGGAGAAACCGGTTCTGTGGCAATCTTCTTGGGCACCCACTCAATGGAATTTACGCCGTTATTGTTCGAAAAGGGTTTCCGATCGTATTGGGCCCACGGGGCGCTCCAACTTGCCTTCTTCTATCAAGTTCGGGATTTCGTATCGTAACCCCACGCAGCTTGTCGGTGGTATGGCCGTGATACCGATGGAAGGCGCAAAGATTTGCTCTTGTCCGCATTGGCTACGGGATTTTGGGTTTCTAATTTGCAACGGGTTTAAGGAGACCTTCCTTGATTAACCCTTCCAAAGCATCTTGCTCGGGCATGTCCAACTTGTCGAAGTGTACGGCAGTCGCTTCGAGTAGAATTGTTGCTTTGCGGGACTCGGGTTTCGTTACCCGACCGTTGTCCCCGATGGATGTAGTTAACAGACGTATCTTTCCCTTGCCGGGGCCGGTGCGGGATTGAATGCAACCGCCGAGCGGTATCTCGTATGGCCGTGCAAGAGCCAACTTTTCCTTGAGATCCTTCTCGAACCGTGAGCCGGCATTGACCATGGCCCGGAGATCTCGGGAAGAAATGATGATCGATGAGAGTTCGATGGATGGTCTTAAGCAGTGACTTGAAGATCCGCATCTGTTCATCTTTGGAGAGTGGCTCCATGATCTCGGAGAGTTTCCAGCTCCACCTCTTGTAGAATTCCCCAACACTTTCATCCGCTTCGCTCGGTGGTGATTAAGTCCTCACGACTTGTTTCCTACTCTAAGTTGGATCGGTACCGTTCCAGAAAATGTTACCGATCCGATCCTGTGTGTGGCGATCCGCAGCTTGACCTCGAAACCATCGTAACGCCGAACTTTTGAGCGTATGCCGGAAGTGGTCGGCCATTTGCCGGAGGGTTGCTCCTTTTGCTCTCATGCCGAGAACGTAGGTATCGACGTGCGTTTGAGGACATTCGGTTGCCCGTCGAATCGGTCCATCTCCGGCATTCTCGAACTTGGCAGGAGAGGCGTGACCATTCCTGATCCGTGGATTTGAGCGTTTCCCGCTTTGAGCCGCTCATGGTGGCTTTCTGTGTCTTTCATTTGCTCGACCATCCAGGCTAAGGTTGGGTCCAGTGGTGGACTGTGAGGCTCGGCACGGTGCTACCACGTGAGCGGTAGTGATTGGAGGTGGAAGGCTTGATATATGTGGATATATGGGAGCCTTTTCGAACCGTATCGAGGTTTGTCCCCGGGTTTAGTGGATACGTGTATAGGCACCCGGGACGAACCCGGAGGGTATTGAGGGATATTGGCATCCTGGGATGGTCCAAATGGTGCGCCTGGTGGTATTGAGTGATAGGAGTAGCACTGGCCGGCCAAAAATGACAGGGTTGCCCCGAGAAGTAGCAATATGGAGCCTAGGTCGGCTATTTCCTAGGTTGGAAGGCATCCCGTAAGTTGGCGGGGAGGAACCCGATTGAAGGCTTGGTGAACCGGTTTCGGGAATCGTCATCCTCGACTGTGACAAAAGTACCGTCTCGACCGGGGATAACCGCTATACCACGCTCATTCGTAAGCCGTACCACGAAATTCCGCCGATCTTCTTCGCCTCTTGTGGACCTCACAAGCCCGGATGGCTTCTTTCAATGTCATATCTCGTTGCCGGTGGCGGGGGTCCTTCCCCGTCACGATTTCTCGGTGAACTAGACATGCTCGGAAATTCCGGGCCGAGGGAATTGAGGGAACCGAAGAACTGTCTCGACGCCGCCGTTATCGTGATTCTCGGCAAGGCACCGACCCGGAAATCCGAACCATTTTCTCGCTCGCCGCAGTGGAACGAAAGGAAGGGTTTAGGCTTCGGAAAAGGGTATTTGGCTCAAGGTTTCGGGCTTGTGCAATGTGCAGTTACCGATTAATGTTTACTTAAAGCGCGTTTTCTCAGAGTCCTAATCGGTTGGAAAAGAGCGGGTCTTCTTTTTCGCAACTAATCCTAGAGCTCTAATCAGTGGATCTCGTCACTACGCTTATAAGCCCCTCGTTTCCATTGTAGATCATCTTTCTCAGGACGGACTATCCCGAGCGAGGTCTGATAAGGAAAGCGAGTTCCACCGACAAAAGAAAAAAAAGAACTTAAGGCTAGCTGATCACGCAAACTTTCAACGTATATGACGCACGGGCCACAGTCGAAGTCAACGTCCTTAAGTTAAGGCGGGGATCGTGCCAAAATTTGGGCATGACCTCTCCTGACTCGCTTGTGCGAGAGACCTTAGCTTTTGGCGTTGGCCAAGTTGTGGCTGGCACGGTGGATACGGTGAGGTTTGGTGACACGGCGTCACATTGAACCTTCGGGTATATTTTTCGGCAGAGCTCCGCGTCAAAGTCAAGGCTGAAGAGCGCGAGACTTCGGGTCAGGAATGACTTTTGGTCTCAAACTCTCGAGCTTGACTCGGAGCGGGGCCCGGCGTAAAAACATTACACTTAGGCTTTATGACACGAGCTAAGCCAAAAACCAACCGGGGTCTTGGACAAAGTGTGACACAAAGAGTGCATGGCTTACACGGGCTAGGATGGGATGTTAGGGACGACCCCGTGCGCCCCCGAAAGGTGTCTGGCAGACCAATCGGGGTGCAACTGATAAGGCCATCCCGGGTTAGGGGTTGTAGTGTGCAGTGTACCGAGGCAGCAAGTGCACGTGAAGTGCGGTGTTCCGAGGCAGCAAGTGCGCGTAGTGTGCGGTCACTAAAATTCTTTTTCTGAGTAAAACAGAGATTTTTTTTCAGAATGTGTTTTAAAGAATTCATGATGCACAGTTCAAAAGACAGCATGAAAATCAAACATGAATGGGGATGCACAAACATGGTAAGATTTTGAAAAGTTGATAATGTAATGTCTTTCGAAACAAAAACCGTTCGAGGCTTAAAGGAACTCACACACACGAAAACGAGGAAGGGTAAACGAAAGTTTGACCCACGGAAGGCTTTTTAGAACAACGGTAGTTTTGAAAAAAGTATCTTTTCCCCAGCGGAGTCGCCAACTGAAATTACCCGGGATTTTGCGCGGGCGGCGCGAAACGCGGTTGTCTTTCGCGGGGGGGTTGGTGTCTGAGACCTCGCTTCATGGGAAGGAAAATGAGAAGTCGCCACGCGGTTTTTGTATTTTGAGCCCAAACGTTGAGAAACGGCTTTAGAAAATGGTGTCGTTTTTATTGGTAGCAAAAACTTAGGAAAAGCCTTTGAAAACAGGGGATCATTTTTATTGATAGCAAAAACGAGTAAAATCTTTTTTAGTACCAGAGATTGTTAGGTTCGGAGGTCACGTTACGTTTCGGGTAAAGTATTACGAGATCGCCCGAAACGCCTCGCATGACGAGTCTTTCTACCTTTCTCGAAAACGTGTGTGTGTGTGTTTGTGTTTTTTAAAATGGGGCTTGAATGACAAGCTTAATCTTGGTTTGAATGTCAAACGTTGATTAGGTGACTTTATTTGAAAAGACGAGCGTTTGAATGTCAAACGTCGGTTTTGAGTTTGAAATGAGCGTTTGCGTGGCAAACGTCGATTTTGAGTTTGAAATGAGCGTTTGCGTGGCAAACGTCGATTTTGAGTTTGAAAAGGAGTTCGAAGGTCGAACTCCGGTTTTTGAACCGGGCGTGTCATTGTTAACAATTTTTACGGGAAAAATGCGTATTAAATGATTTGAAGTGTCAAATGGCGGCTTTTAGTTTGAAGATGAGCGTTTGGAGGCCAAACGTCATTTCGCGCGTTTTGAAAGAGAGTTCGAAGGACGAACTCCGGTTTTGATCCGGACATTACATTGTTAACGATTTTTACGGGAAAAATGCGTATTAAATGATATGCGATCAACGAATCGGGTTGCGACTCGGACTTTGAAAAGTAAATACTATCACGATCCAAACAGGTCGGACTTGTAAATGACAGTATTTAAAGCAGTGTCAACGGAATCAAACGATCCGGAATCGTAAATGACGATCAACGAGGCCAATCGGCTCGGAATTGTAAATGAAGATCAACGAGCCAAACGGCTCGGAATTGTAAATGACGATCAACGAGCCAAACGGCTCGGAATTGGTAAATGACAGAAAGTAAAGGGAACGGGGTAGGAACGCCGTTTTAACCCGTGATTACTTCTCTTACGGAAAGAGAAGAGGATCGAGGGGCTAAAACGTATCGAACCCCGTTAGACGGAGGCGTCTACATTTCGATAACGACGTTCGAAACGGTTATAGCGACTGGCGCGTAAACCGAGACGAAACGAGAGATTTAGAGAGAGGGAGTTATACCTATGGCTAGGGTCGACTCCTTTGGCTCGGAAGGTGTGTACGGGAAACGAAAAGTGGTTCGAAAGGTTGTTTCGAAGTGATGAGGGGCGTATTTGATCGAAATACGGAAGTTTCACGCGAATCGAGGTAAACGGGAGCTCGGGAAGGGGTGAAATCAGTTTGGGCCGTGGAGGAGGTGAATTTTTGGGAGTAAAAATGTTCTTTTTTTGGCTTTGACAGCCATTTCTATTTATAGGTGAAAATTGCAGTAGGAGTCCGGACGGACTTGGACTGAATTTCCAGGGTTTTGGGGTATTTTGGAATTCTGAGGGGCTTGCTGGCAATTTCAGAAAGTTTGCACAGGGAGTCCGGCCGGACTTTGACTGAATTCCAGGGGTATTTTGGTCTTTTCAGCTTGATTTGTGATTGAAAGGTGACAAGAGGGCTGTGGCATGCAGGACACGTGTCCTGTGACTCACCCTTTGCATGGGAGTTCGTTCCCCGGTCCCGGTTTTGTCCGTTTTTTAAAATAACAGTCCGGAAAATGTCCGAAACGCCCCCGAAAAGTGCCGGAAAGTGCGTTTTTCAGGGAAAGCCATACTTTTACGTGAGATGACACGTGTTAAGTACGCTTCGACATCGGGATGCACGGGGCAGTCCCGGGACGTCTCGTTGGCATGGCAACGGGGAGTTTAATGAGTTCCGGTTAACCTGGAGCGGGCCAGTTAACGGATTTCGGTTAATTTTCTGACGGATTTGGACGATCCGGATTTGGGTACTTACAGATAGTCATCATCATCAAAGCCCGTTTGCATCGGCACATCTTCATCAAAATCCCATCCTCACCGGCACATCCTCATCAAAGCCCGTTTGCATCGGCACGTCTTCAACAAAGCCCACTGCACTGGCACATCATCAATAGCAAAGCCCGTTTGCACCGGTAGATCAACATCATCTCCAAAGCCGGTTTGCACCGGCAAGACATCTCCAAAGCCCGTTTGCACCGGCACATCTCCATCAAAGCCCGTATGCACCGGCACATTGTCGTCATCAAAAGCCTGTTTGCACCGGCAGATCAACAACAAAGCCCGCTGCACCGGCACATCATCAACATCAAAGCTTGCTGCACCGGTGTAAGTACCCCAATCTGGATCGCTCTTCATCCAAGCATACGAAAAAACAAGGGCAAACTTCCGGAGGTCATAGCTCCTTCATACGAACTCCGATTGAGACGTGCCATATATGGTTGGAAAGCACTCGACGAGAACTTGCTTGCCATCACAATTAAAAAATTTGGAAAAGCATGGAAGGTCCGTACGGACCTCTTTGCACCAGACATAATTATTACAAAATCCTCTTAAGTCCACATTATTCCCTCAAATCAGGGAAAACCAAATTTCTGGATTTCATGGAAGGTCCGTACAGACCTTCTTACAGTTTTTCCCCTACTATAAATAGAGGGCTCCCCCTCCCTCATTTTACACACCTCCCTCTTCTCCTTTCTCCCTAAGCCTTCAGGTTGCCCCTCTAAGACCCTTCGAGGCATTCCCGGTCCCTTTCGGTTCCTTGCGAGGCCTTTCGAGCTCCCTCGCGGTGTTCCGAAGCCCTACCGAGCGCTCCTGAGACGCTCCCGCTCTGCCCCGAGGCACTCTCGAGGTATTCTGAGGCCCCTCGTGGTACTCCGAAGCCTTGCCTGGTCTTTCCCGAGGCGTCCCGGCCCTTTTCGAGCCAAATCGACGATCCCGACGCACGCTGGAACTCTGCCCGAACGCAACCGACGATCCAGACGCACGCCGAACCTCTACCCGAACGCAACCGACGATCCCAATGCACGTCGAAACTCTGCCCAAGTGCACACCTGACAATCCCGAGGCACGCTGAAGCTCTGTCCGCAGACAACCGGCACATCCCGAAGTAATTCCGGTCCGTCCCGAAACACTATTCCATCCTCAAACACTATTCCCCAGCGGAAGACAGACACGAACCAACATTGGTAAGGCTTCCTTCCATTACTATTTCAATGCATCTCAATACGTAGTGTACAATGTAGACATCCAATACAACATGCATTTTTAAAAGCACATAGACACACACACACACAACATTTAAAGAAAGAAGGGGTGTCGAAAGACTCGTTTTTACGAGGCGACTCGGTTGAGCTCTAATATTCTAATATTCTCTTCCCGAGGAGTAACCTGACCTCCGAACTCAAAAATCTCATCACACAAAAATAGTTATTTTTAAACTGATGCCTTTTCTCAATGTTTTGGGCTAAATCAAAACGGCGTGGCGACTCTACAAGCGAAAACACAGCGAGACACCTCCTCCCAACGCAACGTAATGCCAGATGCCGGGGCGCAATCGCGCGCCTCTCAGATCCGGATAATTTCAGTTGGCGACTATGTTGGGGGCAAAATAAAAGATTTTTAAAACGATGATGAGGGTCAAACTTTCATTTTACCCCTTTCTTTAACTGTTGTGTGTGTGTGTGCATGTGCTTTACTTTTTATTTTACAAAATAAAAAAAATACAAAAAAAAATGCATCACTATACATCTGTGTACATACATTTAAAATTCTTCAAAAACTTCAGTTTTACTCAGAAAAAAGAATTTTAGCGACCGCACACTACTCGCATTGCTGCCTCGGTACACCGCACTCTACGTACACTTGCTGCCTCGGATACACTGCACACTACAACCCTCAACCCGGGGTGGTATCAGTTGCAGTCCGTTTGGTCTTCCTAGGCCTCTTGGATGCGCACGGGATCATTCCAAACATCCCTTCCTAGCCCGTGCCAACCCTGCACGCTTGAGTCACACTGTGTCCAGACTCGGTTGATTTTTACCCAGTCCGTGTCATACAGCCTGGATACATATCCCATGTCAGCCATTTTCTGGGTCAAAGCTCGGAACTCAAGATCCCTTGCACAAGCTAGGCGATGAAAGGTCATGCTAAAATCTTGACCCGATCTTGATTTCCGAAGCTACACCCAGACGATGTTCCATCCCGGATATACATACATGCCCACATGACACTATGTCATCAAGCCTTTAATACGTCAGCCATGGCAATATGACCCAGCCAACGCCTAACGTCATAGATCCCTTGCACAAGCAAGGTAAAGAGAGGTCATGCCGAACTCTCGACCAGATCTTGACTCAGGTGGCGGCTCGGCTCACTATTCACATGGCCGACGCATTAAAACGGACATGACAGGCTCGGTCCTTAGGTTGAATTTTTCTTTTAGGTCGGTGGAAACCGCTTACCCTATAGGACCCTCGCCCAGGGTTGTCCACCCCGGGATGTTGAAATACAGGTGCAAAATGAGGGGCTTATAGCCACACAGATGGTCTCCACTAACCCAGGATCTAGCATAGTTGCGAAAAAGAAGAGCAATATTTTCCAACCAAATTAGGATTCTGAGAAAACACTGTTTTAAGTAAATTAAAACAACAAAAAAATCATAAATAAAAAGCGGAAACTGCATGTCACATGAGCTTTCCCTCCTTTACCCAAAAAGGCCTTCCCATGTCTAAACCTTACCCGTCACCCCCTCCAGCAAACCGAGAGTGGTTGAGAGTACCCGGGAGCCGCCTTTTCAGTATCGAGGTCACAAGGTCCGACAGCCCATCCGGTTCAGCGGTCCGCACAGTCCGCTACTCCCCCATTGCGGGATCAACAGATAACAGTGAGGGAAACGGAATCCCGCCACTGAGAAACCTCCAGACAATGGAGGAGGTGCTGCGAGCCTTCGAAAATCTCAAGAAGCGCCAAGAAGAGCAGCAAGCCTGAATCGTAGACACCATGCGCCGTCGCTAAGCCGTTGCTGTTCCCCAAACTGATGGGACCTTCATTCTTATAGAAGACGAAGAAATACCTGCTCCCCGGGTCCTCAAAGCTATCAGCAGGTCCCACCTCCACCAAGCTACGAGAATCCAGCAACGCAAAGAAGCTCTCGTTCAAAGCTTCACTCGGGCATCAATCAAGCAGCTCCAACATGCTCGCCTCAGCACAGTCAATTTCCCGGCCCTGCGTCCCAAGCTCAATATCAACATCACACATACGGGCCTGCTCCGCCAGATCCCAATGTATCTCGATGTCCCCCGGGATTCAATCCTCTGCCTCTATATGAGCCTCACAACTATAACCAAAAATCCCAAGGTTTACCCGAGACAGACATCCCAAGCGGATATCCTGATATTTCAAGCCTACCACCCGCTGGTCTGCCACTTGGGGCTAATGAAACATTTCCCCACGTCCCAAACACAACCATTGGTGGTCCGGGCAATCACGCCCTTGGCCCCAATTGCAACAATCCAAGATACGGGATGGTATACACTCAACTACCTCCCCAAGACTCCCGAATGGCGATCCCATTAGCCAATCCACCTCCATCCTCATTTTCCATCCCAGAAAATGGCAGCCTGCCTCTGCCCACTGACCCTCACATAGCTTGGCTGGTCAAACAAATGAAAGATATGCGGCAAACTAGCCAACTCTCGAAAGGACTCCCTTATGCCCACGGATCCGAGCAAGGTAGTTCCACTCCCTCCAAAATTCAGGATGCCAGAAATGGAAAAATTCATCGGGACAGAATGCCCGAAGACCTACATCGACACCTACATCTTGGGAATGAGAGCCAAAGGGGCCACCCCACAACAAATGGTGGATCACTTCCAACATTCCCTCAAGTCCACGGCATTAAGGTGGTTCCTCAACATAAAGGCTGAAAACCGCTCCACCTGGGATCAAATCAGCGAAATCTTCCTGGAGAAGTACCGCGCCAACCTTGAGTGGGAGACAAACCACCATGATCTGCAGGCCACCAAATAAAAAGACGACGAGCCTGTGGGTGAGTTTTACAAAAGATGGAAATGGAAGCTAAGCGAGATAATGGATCCGCTTTCCAAATAAGAGCAAATGGATATCTTCCATTCCTTCCTCAAACCATCTCTAATGGCCTTGATTAGCCACCACTTCTATCCCGACCTTCGTGCCATGGTCAATGCCGGGACAAAGTTCGAAAAGACGCTGAGCCTACAAAAGACACCAGCCACTCTTGCTTCTTCCTACTGCTACCAGGCAGCCTCGTCGAATCCGACGCCTGTTCCAAACAAAGGAAAGGAGGCCGCCGGAGCAGTCCACTACATCCAGAATGGAGTCCAAGGAAGCTGCGATCAAGCGCCCCCGAGAAATAATAATCCTCCCAGGATGCAGCGTTTTCAGCACTTCGACAACCTCGAAATGCCTATAAGCCAAGCGTTCGAGGCGTTGATGAAGCAGAACATGCTCAAGTCCCTTGATAATTACCAACCGAGGAATCCTAACCTGAACGTGGATATGAGCAAGCATTGCGCTTTTCACAACTACCCCGGCCACACCACCGATAATTGCATCATACTAAAATAAGCGATCCAGAGGCTGATTGAAGAAGGAAAGTTGGAATGCCCACGCGGTCCCAACACAGTTGTAAATCAATTCCCTAAAAACAATTGGGGAAAGCAGCAGTGAGAAGCCTTTCGACCTTCTCAAGCGCATCAAAAATGCGATTGAGGAACTGGGTTACCTTCTCATGACCCACAGCCAGCAAAGAAGAAATGGTTCGGAAGCTTGGTCTAATCCTAGTCTCCTAGAGTCTAGCTTCGAAAATAAAAGACCCCGAGTCTGTCGTATTTAAGTTCGAGTCTCTCGAGTCGTCTGACGGCCTTACGCCTAAAGATAATGCGTTTGTAACAAAAAATGCGCTTCCTTATTGTTGGGTTTTATGGGTCCATGAGCATCGGAATTAAGCATATAATAACACAAAACCCAAGAGCCCTAAGATCCGTTCTATATGATTAAATCGAATTCCTATGAGATAGACTTAACCAACCTTAATTGCTTTCCGTTCTTGAGCTATCGAACAATCAAACAATGTGATTTTGAATAACAAACTTCGAACTCTAGGCCTTGATCGTCGTACGAGCAAAGACCCTCTAGTAGTATCCACACCTTTGAATGAACCAAGAACGATTTCTTGATGATTGCTAGATCCTTAAACCTTTGAAGAATATTGAGAAACCTTTTGTGATTTTCTTTTCAGAAATTCGGCTAGCTTTTTAGGGTTTCACAGACCTTATATTTATACTACATTAGTATGGTATTTGTTTCCTAATCAAATTAGGAAACTGTCTATAAATTGCCTTAGTGGCATGATCTGTCGCACGACCAGACGAGTCCCATGGACAGGATCTGTCGCGCGATGTCTTATACCTGATGAGGAACTCTCAATATTTTCTTCCTTTGGTTTAATCAATTCAATCTAGTTGTGTGTGACCCAATAGGATTATATTATGTTGGCAATGAGCTCGATCATATCGACTCTCATAAAACATAAGCGGACTCTAGCAAGCCATTATGTGTACCCAAATAATATAACGTAAGAGTTCACGTTTCCAATGGTATACTTCCATTTCTCCCTTTATCTCACGATGTTATATTGAACACAAGTCATGGTCCACGTCAACTTGTATTTGTTCAATGCTTTCTCGATCTTGAGTATAATGTTAATCCAATCGCATTGGGGTATGGCCATACACTTTCATCATTATCACTCATCGAGGGGCCCAAGCAGAACATCTCTCTTTCAAGGGACAAATTCCATCTTGACTTATCATCCTTCCCATCATGAATCCGATCATGCCAAAGATAGCCTTTATAAATATCGTGTTAAGATATTGTTTTACTAAAATCAAACATAACTTTCATCATATGTAAGGTTATGATAATCTCAGGTCTAGGGACTAAATGAAGTAACCATATGAGATTTAATTATGACATTTGACGATGACATAAATCTCAAACGGGTCAAGTCCAGTCACTTGTTCTCTAACAAGTACCCATAAATTTAATGTGCATCTCTATGCATATAATCATCATATGATTATCCATTAACATTTATACTAATTATTCACTTAATAATTAGGGACGGAGATTATTACAAATAAATATGCAAAATATATAATAATCAAATAATAAACTTTTCATATAATAATAAATAATGTCAACATATAGATCTATCAACTATAGGCCTAGGGCATAACACTAACAGTTTTCCACTTGCACTAGGCCCAATCTCCCATGTATCGAATACCCATGGACCTAACATGACCATCATGCTTAGGTTGCGGGAGAGCCTAAGTTAATGGGTCTGCCACGTTGTCATTAGTGTCTACTCTTCATATCTTTACATCTTCCCTTTCGCATATCTCTCGGATAATGTGGAAACGTCGAAGTATGTGTTTGGATCTCTGATGTGACCTTGGTTCCTTTGCTTGTGCAATGGCACCATTATTGTCACAGTAAAGTTCAATAGGATCATTGATGCTTGGAACGACTTCCAAATCACTAATGAACTTTTTGATCCAAACAGCTTCCTTAGCTGCATCAGATGCCGATATGTACTAAGCTTCGGTTGTAGAATCAGTGACGGTACTTTTCTTGGAACTTTTCCAACTGACTGTGCCTCCATTCAGCGTAAAAAAAAATCCTGTTTGGGATCTGAAATCATCTTTGTCGGTTTGGAAGCTAGCATCTGTGTAACCTTTTACTACAAGATCTTCTTCCATTTCTCCAAAGACCAAGAATACATCCTTAGTTCTTCGTATGTACTTGAGGATATTCTTGACTGCTATCCAATGTGTTTCGTCGGGATCCGATTGGTACCTACTCGTCATTCTTATAGCACACGAGACATCGGGTCTAGTACATAACATAGCATACATGATAGACCCAATTGCCAAAGCATATGGAATACCATTCATTCTCTTTCGCTCATCATTAGTCTTAGGACTTTGAGTCTTGCTAAGAGATACACCATGCAACATTGGCAAGTTTCCTCTTTTAGAATTTTCCATTTGGAACCTTCTAAGAACCTTGTCAATGTAAGTACTTTGACTTAAACCAATCATCCTTTTAGATCTATCTCTATAGATCTTGATACCAAGGATATATGCAGCTTCGCCCATATCTTTCATTGAAAAGCACTTTCCCAATCAAGACTTGACAGTCTGTAGTACAGGAATGTCATTTTCAATAAGTAAGATATCATCGACATACAACACTAAAAATAGTGCTACACTCCCACTAATTTTCTTGTATACACAAGGTTCATCTTCGTTCTTGATAAATTCAAACTCTTTGATTGCTTCATCAAAACGTAGATTCCAACTCCTAGAAGCTTGCTTCAATCCATAAATGGATCTTTGCAACTTACACACCTTGTTAGAATTTTCTGGACTGACAAAACCTTCAGGTTGTATCATGTATACATCCTCAAGTAATTTCTCATTTAGGAAAGCTGTCTTGACATCCATTTGCCATATCTCATAGTCATAATATGCGGCTATGGCAATTAAAATTCTAATAGACTTAAGCATAGCTACAGGCGAAAAGGTTTCATCATAGTCGATACCATGAATCTGCCTATATCCCTTAGCTACAAGCCTAGCCTTATAGGTGTGCACCTTCCCATCCATGTCGGTCTTTTTCTTGAAGACCCATTTGCACCCTATGATTTTTACACCTTCGGGTGGATCAATCAAGTTCCAAACTTGATTACAGCTATGAATTGTAATTCGGACTTCATGGCCTCTTGCCATTTTTCTGAATCTAGAGCGGACATCGCTTCTTGATAGAAAGTAGGTTCATCATTTTCGATTAACTCCACTTCATCACTTTCCATAACGAGAATCCATATCTCTCGGGTTCGGATCGTGACCTACCACTTCGGCAAAGGATTTGTGCATCTTGAACCGGTTCCACAACTTCTTGTGAACTTGGTTCAGTTTCTACCATTGGTTCAATGTTGTTTTCGGGTTCTCGAATTTCTTCGAGATCTATTTTACTCCCACTGGTTCCCTTGCGAAGAAACTCCTTTTCTAAGAAAGTGCCATTACGAGCAACAAACACTTTGTTCTCGTTTCGGTTGTAGAAATAGTATCCTTTAGTTTTCTTAGGATAACCCACGAAAACACATTTATTAGACTTAGGTGCTAGCTTGTCAGAAGTTAACTTCTTGACATATGCATCGCAACCCTAAATCTTCATGAAAGACAAACTAGGTTTTCTTCCATGCCATATCTCATATGGGGTCTTTTGAACCGATTTGGTAGGAACTCTGTTTATAGTGAAAGCAGTAGTTTCTAGTGCATGTCCTCAAAAGGATAAAGGAATCTCAACTTGACTCATCATAGAATGAACCATGTCCAACAAAGTTCTATTCCTCCTTTCAGACACACCATTCCATTGTGGTGTTCCGGGTGGAGAGAGTTCTGAAACGATTCCACAACTCTTAAGATGACTGTCAAATTCTTGGCTCAAATATTCGCCACCTCGATCAGATCGAAGTACTTTAATAGTTTTGCCAAGTTGATTTTGCACCTCATTTTGAAATATTCGAAATATCTCAAATGATTCACTTTTATGTTTCATTAGATAAACATATCCAAATCTACTATAATCATCAGTGAATGTTATGAAGTACTGAAATCTCCCCTAGCATTGCTACTCATAGGTCCACACACATCGGTATGTATGAGGCCTAATAAGTCGCCCGCCCTTTCACCAGTTTTGGTAAATGGGTCCTTGGTCATCTTGCCAAGTAAACAAGATTCGCATGTCTCATATGATTCATAATCATGTGAGTCTAAAAATCCATCTTTATGGAGTTTAGAAATGTGTTTCTCATTTATATGGCCAAGACGACAATGCCATAAGTAAGTGTGGTTTACATCATTGGGTTTAGATTTCTTGTTAACGTTATAGACATCATTATCACGATTTTCAACATCAAGGATATAAAGGCCATTGAATGAAATAGCAGTACAATAATGCATATCACTCTTGTAAATAGAAAACTTCTTATCATATATAAGAAAATTAAAACCTTCATTATCCAAACATGAAATCGAAATAATATTCCTACTTAAAGCTGAAACGTAATAAAAATTGTTCAAAACAAGTATTAGTCCACTAGGTAAAGTAACTTCATAAGTTCCTACGGCTAATGCAACAACTCTTGCTCCATTCCCCACACGTAGGTCCACTTCACCATCTTCAAGCATCCTTCTGTTCTTTAGACCTTGCACATTTAGACAAATGTGAGATCCACATCCGGTATCCAATACCCAAGAACTAGAAGTAGATAGGAATGTATCTATAACAAAGATACCTGAAGTCGAAGCAACTCCTTTGCTCTTCTTCAGTGCTTCCTTGTATTTTAAGCAGTTTCTCCTCCAATGTCCAATCTCATTACAATGGAAGCATACTGCGTCCTCTTGGGACTTAGGCTTAGCCTCTTTGGGTTTGGCACCCTCTTTGGATTTGGCAACATTTGCCTTAGGATTACCCTTGAAACCCTTCCCCTTGTTAACCATCAACACTTGATCGGTTTTCTTTTTGACAATATTGGTTTCCGCAGTGTTCAACATTTGAACTAACTCGAAAAGGTTTTTATTCATGCCTCCCATGTTATAGTTCATTATGAAATTACTAAAACCTTCGGGCAATGAATTCAATATCATGTCAGTAGGCAACTCTTGGCTAATTGGAAAACCAAGCCTCTCAAGATGCTCGATGTGGCCCTTCATCTTTAGAGCATGGGGACCAACAGCTTGTCCTTCACTCATCTTGCATGAGATTAGGGCCTTGACTGTGTTATACCTTTCTTGCCTTGCTTGAACTTGGAACATTTCCATCAGTCGATTGTTTAGATCAACTGTCCCCAAGTGCTCAAGATCCTTCTGAAGGCTCTTTCACATGGCGGAGAGCATGAGGCAACCAACATCAGTAGCATCACGCTTATGCTTCAGATATTGATCCCTCACTGCCCTAGTAGCATTGGCAGTAGGTTCAGGTGGAATAGGTTCCTCAAGAACGTACAATTTCTCCTCTTACCTGAGAACGATTCTCACGCAACGGATCCAATCCATATAGTTTGTACCATTCTCTTCCTACTTTTCCTTTTCAAGGACAGATCGCAGTGACAGATGATTATTGTTTGATGCCATTTATTCTACAAAAAGATAAACATAAAATATGAACACATATAAGCAAACATATTATATGAGAAGTATAAATGCATTTACATCAAAATAAATGCTCCCACTAAATTATACACCTTCTAATGCAAATAAGCATAATATACATTTAATGGGCTAAGATCCAACTTTAGTTTAATTTCAAGTTTGCTATGGCAAACCGCTCAAAACTAAATTAATTAGGTAGAAACATCAATCATATCATATATATGACTCTTAGATCTTTTATGAGATTTATTCAAGACATCATATGTCTAAGCATATTTTAATCTCATCTTATGCCTTGGGTCCAAAACCATTTTGATAACCCAATTAAGTTCATTCATTTTAAACGTATAGGAACCACCATTTTTCTCATCTTGCTCGCAAACGAATAGAATCAAAGTACCTTGCTATAATAAGCCCACCTAAAACTATTCGAGTGGTCTCAAGTGTTTTAATCATGAATTGGCATAAAGAACTTAAAAGTTAAATGAAGGTTCTTTAAAGCAGATTATAAGCATATCAGCAAAGATAATCATAATCGTGCACCAGGTAAGTTCCCAGGAAGATAGGTGAGCCACAAGGACTACTTAAGTACCAAATCTCTCCTTCGATAGAACTCTCCTAGACATGCACAATCAGAAATCAGCTCTGATTTGCAACATAATCAATACTTTATAAACAATCAGTTTCCTTTAAATTTTGCGTAAAATGACTTGTTTCTCATAAACAATAAGAAAACAAAAACTTTAATGTTTCAATTTAAACATTCAGGAAATTACAATGCAATATTTCAACTAAACATCTAACAAAATTCTTAACACGTAAGAACACATAATTCATGCATCGCAACAATTAATAAAATCACATTTTAATTAACTAAGCATGCATAAACCTTGAATTAATCTAGCATAGCCCTATAAATTTAATTTCCTGAATTTTATAGCATCTAGTTTAAGACATAAACATATCAGATTGTAAACATATTCACAGATTAGCAGGATTATTTAACAAACTGATTCTGCCCAGATTGGGCAAGTTTTGTCGCGTGACAGAGGCCAACTCTGTCGCGTGACACAAGCAACCTTTGTCGCGTGACACTGAGTTACCAGATTTGCAGATTTCCAGTTTCAATCAATTCTTAATCATAGAGCAATTAAATCATATAAACAACTTTTAACAGATTTAATTCAATATGAATAGAACACGATTTAGGCATATTGTTTAAAAAACAATCAAACTATCGCATACAAAACATGCAAACACCATATAAACAATTTATATCAATTTTTTATAGCATGTTAATTCAAACTTAACCCTATGAACGGGGCTCTGATACCACTATTGGATTTTATGGGTCCATGCGCAGCGGAATTAAGAATCTAATAACACAAAATCCAAGAGCCCTAAGATCCATTCTATATGATTAAATTGAATTCCTATGAGATAGAATAACCAACCTTAATTGCTTTCCGTTCTTGAGCTATCGAACAATCAAATAATGTGATTTTGAATCACAAACTTCGAACTCTAGGCCTTGATCGTCGTACGAGCGAAGACCCTCTAGTAGTATCCACACCTTTGAATGAACAAAGAACGATTTCTTGATGATTGCTAGATCCTTAAACCTTCGAAGAATATTGAGAAACCTTTTGTGATTTTCTTTTCAGAAATTCGGCTAGCTTTTTAGGGTTTCACAGACCTTATATGTATACTATATTAGTATGGTATTTGTTTCCTAATCAAATTAGGAAACTGTCTGTAAATTGCCTTAGTGGCATGATCTGTCGCACAACCAGACGAGTCCCACGGACAAGATCTGTTGTGCGATGTCTTATGCCTGATGAGGAACTCTCAATATTTTCTTCCTTTGGTTTAATCAATTCATTCTAGTTGTGTGTGACCCAATAGGATTATATTATGTTGGCAATGAGCTCGATCATATCGACTCTCATAAAACATAAGCGGACTCTAGCAAGCCATTATGTGTACCCAAATAATATAACGTAAGAGTTCACGTTTTCAATGGTATACTTCCATTTCTCCCTTTGTCTCACGATGTTATATTGAACACAAGTCATGGTCCACGTCAACTTGTATTTGTTCAATGCTTTCTCGATCTTGAGTATAATGATAATCCAATCGCATTGGGGTATGGCCATACACTTTCATCATTATCACTCATCGAGGGGCCCAAGCAGAACATCTCTCTTTCGAGAGACAAATTCCATCTTGACTTATCATCCTTCCCATCATGAATCCGATCATGCCAAAGATAGCCTTTATAAATATCGTATTAAGATATCGTTTTACTAAAATCAAGCATAACTTTCATCATATGTAAGGTTATGATAATCTCAGGTCTAGGGACTAAATGAAGTAACCATATGAGATTTAATTATGACATTTGATCATGACATAAATCTCAAACGGGTCAAGTCCAGTCACTTGTTCTCTAACAAGTACACATAAATTTAATGTGCATCTCTATGCATATAACCATCTTATGATTATCCATTAACATTTATACTAATTATTCACTTAATAATTAGGGACGGAGATTATTACAAATAAATATGCAAAACATATAGTAATCAAATAATAAAATTTTCATATAATAATAAATAATGTCAACATATAGATCTATCAACTATAGGCCTAGGGCATAACACTAACACTTATGCTTTGAATAAAAGTTCGACCTTTCTGAATATCCCCTCATTGCCACTTTAACAAATGATAAATTAACTAATAAAAAACAGTTAATAATGATTAACTTGATAAAGACGCAGAAACATGAATGAACAATGCATTACACAAATCTTTAAGCATGTTGTCAAACGAGAGGAAAATCGGGCCCAAGCTGCCGAGAAGGTTCTAACCAAAATGAATTTGGGGAACTGCTGAAGAGCCTAAAGAGACGCAAATCAAAGAATCACACGGTTAAACCTCGTAGGTTCTAGTACCTTTCTCATTCAATCAAGTCCTCCTTGGACATTGTAATTAAGTCTTCAATTTTCCCTACGAAAGTTTTCTTTCTTTTCTTGCTAGACTTGAGACATTTTTTTGCACCCCACATTACATTTAATGAAATGGTTTTGTTCTATGTGATCACATGCATTGCTCAACAAGTAATTCCATAAATGATTAATGCTTTGATTAATTGGTGTGAGAAAGTCAATTGATAGCTCCCCATACACCTTACCATACCCCACAGAAAGGCCTCCACCAAGCCATACACTTTCCAAAATATGCCCCCACTATCACCTTGACCAATTCAACGACGGCAGCAACATCAAAGGACAACAAAAGGTCACTCAGCATCAAAAGATTGACCCCATGTCGACAACAACCTAAGGGCTAGCCTTCGCCCTCCTACGCATTAAGAAAGTTCAAGTAGGGGCTTGCCTTTAACCTCATATGCTTCAAAAAAAAAAGAGCTCAAGCAGAAGCTACAAAAAAGGGGGCTCAAGCAGAAACTACAAAAAAAGAAGCTGAAGCAGAGGCTACAAAAAAAAAAAAAAGAAGAGCTCAAGCAGAAGCTTCACAAAAATAAATGAGGTCAAAGACCCAGAGCCAACGATCAAGAAGCAATGGATTCATTGAAACTGCCGTCAAATACGACTTGTCAAGGAATCACCTCAAGGCCCGTGCCTCATCATTCAACCTTCCGAGCATTTTCACCAAAGGCCGCACGAATATTCATGGCCTGGCCCCAAAGCCAAACACAGTTCAACCCCGAACTACGTCGACCTGAGCTCCTTGTCTTAAGGGGAACATAGGCAACCAGAAATGGTCCGGTCATAAACACATACAAATCCACAAACCCGGTCTCATCAATGACCTTCCTATACACAAACCTTCTTTCACACCAGACCAACTCGATCCTTGATACCGGTTGACTTTCTCCTCGTGATTAATCGAAGCATATCAAGTTTAATTGTTGAATAACCCGAACATCAACAAAGGGTTTTAAGCAAACATGTGATCAATGTGAACAAATCAAGTTTTCAGATGTCTCGACAAGTCTTCTTTTTCTACAAAATAGGAAAATAGAGCTAAACAGTGATTTTCTGTCAGCAAGGGCTTCCATACACTTTTACAAGCTTTTCAATGCTCATACTCTCTCAAAAGAGTCAAACCCAAAAGCATGTTTTTTGTGCCTACATCAAATAAGGCATTCACATAAAAAGGGACCCATTCCCACCTTTTCAAATAATATATACGCCCTTGCAAGTGAACATTACAAGTCATGTCTCTCACAAAAGAGGGTCAAACTATGCAGACCTGAGCCGCTCAGTCCGAGGGGAACGTAGGCAGCCTTCATTGGTTCGGTCTAAAGCATACACAAAAATTCCAAAAGTTGGATGCCATCAAGGATCAGACAAGAAGCAAGCAAGAGATTTTGCGTCTCGACAAAGCTTTAAAAGTAAATTACAAATCATCACAGTTAAAACACTTTTTGATGAGTTCAAGCACGGTCTACTCTTGATTCACAACATGCTAAAAGACAACTTAAAACATTTAACAATCAATGTGTCTGCAATGGCAATGAATGGATACTCAGTGTTTCAGAAGGTCATTCCATGCTACTCGCGATTGGCCCTTCGTCACTCTTTCCTTTCTTCCCTCGTCCCCAACGAGTCTTCTTTCGTTCCATATGAGCAAGTTCTGTCTCCCTCATTCCGAGATCAAGAGTCCTCCTCGTCCTGTCAAATGAACCAGTCGCTCTCAGAGCATCATTCACTTGTGCCTCGATTCGGATCTCCTCCCTACGAGTCTGCAAAAGGGGACCTCTCCCTGCCAGTCTGTCAACTCGAGTTCCGTAGTCAAACAAAGCATCTCCCATGACACCCTGAGGGTTAACCCAAGCTTCTGCACTCCTAAAGTCACAGCTGAAATGACAATCTTGCCCCAGAACCGCTTTACACCTACTCCCCAAAACCAATTAGGTCTCCCCGACATGCTGCTCATCCAGGTACTCGGTGGTCAACACAACACTCTCCCAATGACGAAGGAGCACCACAGGAGGGAAAGCGGAATACTTCCATACCCTCAGAAAATACGGGAAGGCATTTGGATCTGTCATGCAAAAGGAGGCTACCTTCATAGTGGCAATGCCTTTCCAGCCCAGCAAAGGCTCCTGCCTCATCCCGAACTACCTAGAAACAAGCAAAGAAGACCAAGACAAACACGGAACTCTGACAACATAGGAACCTTCCTGACAGGCCCTCCTAGTCTCAATTCCCCAATGAGGAACCCACCAACGGAGGTGATGCGTGCCAAGTCAAACCATCCACCTTTCCCAAGCAGACTGATCCGTCTCCAAGACCGAATGGTCGCTAAGAAAACGTCCACGTACTAAAAGATGTCAGAAGCACAGGCATTGCTTGAAGCCTCTCTCGCAACCACGAAGGGACCAAAGCAAGGGCTTCCCCCACGCATGAACCGGTCCCCCCTCGCCAAGCGATCCATGCCGTGGAAAGTCTCCTCCAAAGCCAAAGGAACGATGTCCTCGCCCGCTCAGCAGTGGCCTACCGCATCCGATAAAGCGCTGGCACACATCCCGAGGGGGCTGACCATGAAAAGAGTGGCTATCACTCACAAAGCAAACACGTCCCAGTAGACATCACTCCCGCTGTCGCTCAAGAAACTGTCAAAGCTGCTTCAGCCCCCAACTGCTCAAAAGCCTTACCAAAGCCATTTCCGGCCACCATACAAACACTTCAAGCTCGTGCGACATGCACAGAACATAAAAAAAAGGAGTAGAAACAACCCCTAAAGCAAAAATAAAAGAGTTCATTACATGTGAATACATTGTACATATAAATACAAATATTTTGTTGCTCTCCTCACTAACATGCACAGAAAAGAAAAAAAAAGAGTCCTACTCTGAGTCATCGGCACTACCGCCTGGTACAGACTCCCACATATCAGCGCCACCCCCAGCCACCTCATCATCCTTGGTGAACTCAGCACCTTCCTCAACTGGATACTCCAAGACGTCCGCAGAAGTCAGAACGAAGAAGATAAAAGAAGACGAGTAATCCCTCCTCTCCTTGTCCAGTACCTAAGGCGTCCCACGTCCTCATCATCTCATCCAGAGGCCGCACCACGTCCTCAACACCTTAAAAACTCGGTCAGAGGCGGCCCACGGCCTCAAACACTTCAACAAGTCCAAATAGAGGCGCCACCTCGCCCTCACCGCAAGTCCAGACAGAGGTGCTGATAAGTGACTATTATATAGTCATTTATCCTTAGATTTATATACTTTTTATTGCATAAAACATCATTTCTCATTTCATTTCATATACTTTTTAGTTATTTTTTCATATTTTCTAGATTTTACGCTTTTGGTATACTTCTTGCATTTAAAGACAGGTTTTAGGTTCATTTTTATCAAAAGGATACTTGGACACTTCAAGGCAAAAGACATGGAAGAGCACCAACCAAATCAAGCACACAAAGCTAAATTTCAGAAGGAGCGGCCGTGCAGCCAAGATGGAGCGGCCGTGCACTTGGCCTTTTTCAGGCCATTTGTGGCCCTAAAATATAGAGTGGCCGTGTCTTGAAGAGGGAGCGGCCGTGTCATTATATGGAGCGGCCGTGCAGCTTGGACAGGAGCGGCCGTGCGAAGTGTCAAGACTTAAATTCAAATCTGGCGCCAAGGGTCGCACGGCCGTGCAAATTCCTTGACGCGGCCGTGCAAAACGCGACCGCACGTAAAGGCACCTTTTGATTGCACCCGATTGAAGAGTCTCCTCCTTTTTATAAATAGGACCCTAGTGATCAGTCTTATATAGGAATTCTTAGAGAGAAATTACTGATATTAGAGAGATAAAAGATACAAAGATTTATAACAACAATTTTCCAAAGGAGTTTGAAGATCTAAGTCATTATTTGTTCTTGGAATCACTTTGGAGGAAAAGCAATAAAAGTGAAGCATTATTCTCAGCAATCATAATTCTTTCTTACTCAATCTCTATTTATACTTTTCTGTTTATTTATGGCTTGTGAGTAATCCCCCATATTCTTGGGGTTGGAAACTCAAAAGCATGCTTATTCATCATTTAAAAATGTTTAGTCTTCTCTTCTTTCTTCATCTAAAACAATCTCTTTATATTATTCTCTAAATGCCTTACATTTTGGCGATATCCAATTTGTATGATTCAGTCAATTGAGAGAAGTACCTAGGGGAGAATCTCGATTGACGGAACCATATAAAGAAACTAGGTTCATTGATCACGAGAGTAGTTCAATGGCCTAGGGATGTTTCTTTAATGGAAAGTATGTTGACTTCCGTCCTTAATGGATTCTTACTAATTATGGTCAGCTAGAGATAAGCCGGAATGCCCGTTTGTGACAGGGCGGGGGCAAACATAAACGGATTTCTCAAACAGTTAGGACATAATTAGTGAAGAATACAAACGCTATTGTCTTAGCCCGAAATAGCGTAGGCTTAACATACCATCCTTGCTTTTTATGAAAACCTTTTATTTCTAAGACAATGACAATTTGATGAATAAGAATATGCGTATGATTTCCAATCCCGAGAATGCTTCGTTTTATAAGATTTCAATTAAAGTATTTTGTTTATGCTCTCTCTATTATTCTAAAACAAATTTTATCTACCCCCAATCTTTTCTATATTTTCTAAAGACAAAAATATCCCTTAAGTAAACCCTGTCTCTGTGGGATCGACTCGTACTTGCACCCGCTATATTACAATAGCCCGTGCGCTTGCGGATATAAAATAAACCGTTAGGTTTCGACTCTAACAAGTTTTTGGCGCCGTTGCCGGGGACAACGGTTTACTTTTATTTTTGTCTTTACTACAAAATTTTTGTTTTTTTTATTTTATTTTTACTATTTTGCTTTCTTGTCCTATAACTACATTACGTTTAATTTTTTCTTCAAGTGTTTTTCTTGTAGTTTATGAAACGGTCTCGGACATTCGTTGACAACTTTGATCCGGAACCCGAAAGAAGCTTTCACGAAAGATTAAGAAGATTTAGAGAAACTCTACAAAAACACATGGACGGAGAACCGCAAACACCCGCTAGGACCCTACGGGACTTTGTTAATCCAAGTACCCCGGGAACTAGATCCCCTATTGTTGTGCCGAATGCCGAAGCGGCACACTTTGAGATAAAGCCGCGACTTTTGCTTATGGTTATGAATAACCAGTATAGCGGCATTGCTTTCGAAGATCCTCATCTCCACATCCAAACATTCTTGGAATACTGTGATACTACACGTATTCAGAATGTTACCCCGGAAGCAATTCAGATGCGCCTTTTTCCTTTCTCTCTTAAGGATAAGGCGAAACAGTGGTTAATTTCAGTCCCACCAAACTCTTTTACAACTTGGGACCAAATTCAAGAAGCATTCCTTGGACGTTTCTTCCCTCCGATCAAGATTGCTCAAATTCGGACGAAGATTACAAATTTTAGCCAAACAGGAAGCGAATCACTGTATGACGCTTGGGAGCGATTCAAAGAGCTCCTAAGGATGTGCCCTCACCACGGGCTTGAAAAGTGGTTAATTGTGCATACTTTCTACAATGGTTTCACACATAGAACAAGGGAGACAATTGATTCCGCCGCAGGAGGTGCACTAATGAATAAGACGGTGGATCAAGCATACGACTTGATAGAAAGCATAGCCCTGAATCACTATCAATGGTTCAATGAGAAGGAACAACCGCAGGGGATTTCAGGTAAGTACAATATTGATGTCATTACTACCTTATCTTCTAAAGTTGATATGCTTCTTAAAAAGTTTGAAAACTTTAATGTAAATCCCGTGGCCAACATTAATGTTGTTTGTGAACAATGTGGGTCAAACTCACATAGTACAGAATGTTGTGAATTGCTTGACACTACTTCCAGTGATCAAGTAAACTTTGTTAATTCTTATAGGGAAAATGGTGGTATGTATTCAAACACATACAATCCCGAGTGGAGAAATCACCCAAATTTTTCCTATAAGAATAACAATATTTTAAACCCGCAATCTTCTACACAACCACCGGGATTCACACAAAAGAATTTCAATGGCAATTCTAGTGCTTTCCCTCCCCCTAAGTCTAAATTGGATCTTATTATGGATTTTATGATTGAAAGTAAGAATGACCAAGAAAAGACCAATAATGAGTTAAGGGAATCCATAAAGTCGTTGAATGCTAGGTTTGATAATTTAGCCGCCCACAATAGAATGCTTGAAAATCAACAAGCTCAACAAGCCGGCACCTCGCATAGACCACAAGGGAGTTTTTCCGGTCAATCGCAAAGGCCCGACGAGCATGTTAGTGCGGTAGAAACTAGGAGTGGAAAAGAAATTATAGATCCCCTTCCTAAGGAAAATATCAAACCGAGTAAGGAGAAAGTTAGTCCAACCCCACCGATGGTTGATACTAATGAAGATGTTGAAAATGGGACAGAATCCCCTAAGATTTCTAGAAATTTTGACCCTCCAATACCATACCCCCAAAGGTTGGTAAGAGCCAAACTTGACAAACAATTTGCAAAATTTTTAGAAGTCTTAAAGTCTATTTACATCAACATACCTTTTACCGATGCCCTTCAACAAATGCCGTCCTATGCTAAGTTCTTAAAGGATATTCTTGCAAATAAGAGGAAACTTGAGGAGCATAAGACTGTCGCTTTGACAGAAGAAGTAAGTGTCATTTTACAAAGAGAACTTCCTCCTAAATTAAAAGATCCCGGCACTTTCTCTATTCCTTGCAAAATAGGTAAATATAATGTTGATAATGCTTTGTTAGATCTTGGGGCAAGTGTGAGCCTCATTCCGCTTTCGATAGGTAAAAAACTAGGTGTAGGGGAAATGAAACCCACCACTATTTCTCTCCAACTGGCGGATCGTTCCATTAAATACCCGGTGGGTATTATGGAAGACGTCCCTTGTCAAATTGGGAAATTGATCATCCCGGTTGACTTTGTAGTTCTTGAGATGGAGGAAGATCACCAAATTCCAATCATTCTAGGAAGACCTTTTCTTGCCACCGCTGGTGCAATAATAGATGTAAAGAATGGCACTCTTTCTTTAAACATTGGAAATAAGAAAGTCGAATTTAAAGACTTAAATCTCAAGAAATCGTGCCATGAAGTTGACACTCCTAAGAATGATAACAAAAAGAGTGAAAACTCGCAATCCAAGGACTCAAAAATAATGATTAAAAAGCCCTTAGATCATAATGGTATGAAAAATATGCACCCTAGGCAGCATAATAAAATTGAAAAATCAAAAGGTAGGGGGCCTAAGAAAAAAGGCACACCGGGATGTCGCATGTGCATCAATTATAAGAGCTCAATCACGCCAAAGGGCAAGGAATGGCGAGTTGTTAAGGACAAGAGACCATTACAATACCACTCACCGTCCATTGTTACTGATAAAAAGGGGTCGAGCTTATGACCTTAAACAAGCATCATCGGAATAGTAAACCGATGGATTATATTACTATTTATCATAATTTTGTTTACCACCGCATGCTTATATTTATACTCTTTGTTCCTTGAAACATTGAGGACAATGTTCATTTCAAGTGTGGGGGGGGGTATATCTATCTTTTATTTTTCGCTTTCTAGTTTTAAATTTTTACTTGCTTTCTAGGTTAGATTTAATCGCTTTCTAGTGTAACTTTTTTCTTTTTAACTTAGTTGCATTTTTTCTTTTATGCATGTATAATAGTATGTAAAAAAAAAAATAATAATAAATAAATAAATCCCTATGATGATCAAAAATCAATATCTCTATGCTTGCCATTTGCCCTAGTATAAATGCCTATTTATCTTTCCTCTCATATTTTCTATAAACTTAGAAATCTATAAAAAGGAAAAATATAAAGGATATTTTTAGGAAATAATTGAAAGCCTCATAAGTTAGTATAGCACAATATAGAATCTCATCAAGGAAAATGCATTTGATTAGAAGGATTTCTTTTATGCTTGGTCATTTATGCAAATTTTGAATATATTCCTTTAAGATTGTACATTTTTTTATCTTTATTAGATATTTATTCCCTTTTTAGAAGCACCTTCTTGTTTGCATCCCTTGAATCACACCCTTTCATAAAATTCCATCCTTCCATTTTTCAAATCAAGTCAAAGTAAAACACTTTTATCTTATTACTAAAAAGAGTGACAATTGTCACCAAGCCTTAAAAGCAAAAAGAATCATATTATCTCCTAAGTAACTCGGGGCACGGCGTTCGCTGCGACGATGCTTCCTTGCCAAACGGGAGTAATATCCAAAAGTATTCTTGATCTAAGTATTAGGAACATGGGGTTCGCAGCCACAGTGTCTCCTACTTGAAAGGATCAAAAATAACTTAGGTCTTTTGCAAAAATATAACACGTGCAAAAATAAGATAAATTTGTTTAACTTTGATGAGATTTTTCCACTACCATCATCCATTTTTCACCCTTGTGATTCAAAGAATGTAATACAATTCTTCGGAACTTCTAAATTGTGAATAGATGTTTATACCTTCTCTTGTACGTCTTAAAGAAATAAAATTCATCTTTTCTAAAAAATCACTCTAAAAAGTGACAGCTTTTTCTACCAAGAAATAAATCTAAAGATTGTTCCTTCTAGCATGCTTTACTTGGTCAAAATTCTATATATGCTATATTAGGTTATTGTCTTGCATTTTATCTCTTTAAAATATCCCTAAAATATTTTCCTAAAAATAAATTTTTAAAGGTATTCAAAATATGATTAAAAAGATAAAGGCATTATCTAAAGGGCATTTAAGGGCTTGCTACTTTATTTCTGAGGGATCAATCTTGCTTTTTTTTTCTTCCTCTCCGTATTTTTATTTTAAGTTTGCTTGGGGACAAGCAAAAGCTTAAGTGTGGGGGAGTTTGATAAGTGACTATTATATAGTCATTTATCCTTAGATTTATATACTTTTTATTGCATAAAACATCATTTCTCATTTCATTTCATATACTTTTTAGTTATTTTTTCATATTTTCTAGATTTTACGCTTTTGGTATACTTCTTGCATTTAAAGACAGGTTTTAGGTTCATTTTTATCAAAAGGATACTTGGACACTTCAAGGCAAAAGACATGGAAGAGCACCAACCAAATCAAGCACACAAAGCTAAATTTCAGAAGGAGCGGCCGTGCAGCCAAGATGGAGCGGCCGTGCACTTGGCCTTTTCGAGGCCATTTGTGGCCCTAAAATATAGAGTGGCCGTGTCTTGAAGAGGGAGCGGCCGTGTCATTATATGGAGCGGCCGTGCGGCTTGGACGGGAGCGGCCGTGCGAAGTGTCAAGACTTAAATTCAAATGCGGCGCCAAGGGTCGCACGGCCGTGCAAATTCCTTGACGCGGCCGTGCAAAACGCGACTTGACGTAAAGGCACCTTTTGATTGCACCCGATTGAAGAGTCTCCTCCTTTTTATAAATAGGACCCTAGTGATCGAGTCTTATATAGGAATTCTTAGAGAGAAATTGCGATATTAGAGAGATAAAAGATACAAAGATTTATAACAACAATTTTCCAAAGGAGTTTGAAGATCTAAGTCATTATTTGTTCTTGGAATCACTTTGGAGGAAAAGCAATAAAAGTGAAGCATTATTCTCAGCAATCATAAGTCTTTCTTTCTCAATCTCTATTTATACTTTTTTGTTTATTTATGGCTTGTGAGTAATCCCCCATATTCTTGGGGTTGGAAACTCAAAAGAATGCTTATTCATCATTTAAAAATGTTTAGTCTTCTCTTCTTTCTTCATCTAAAACAATCTCTTTATATTATTCTCTAAATGCCTTACATTTTGGCGATATCCAATTTGTATGATTCAGTCAATTGAGAGAAGTACCTAGCGGAGAATCTCGATTGACGGAACCATATAAAGAAACTAGGTTCATTGATCACGAGAGTAGTTCAATGGCGTAGGGATGTTCCTTTAATGGAAAGTATGTTGAATTCCGTCCTTAATGGATTCTTACTAATTATGGTCAGCTAGAGATAAGCCGGAATGCCCGTTTGTGACAGGGCGGGGGCAAACATAAACGGATTTCTCAAACATTTAGGACATAATTAGTGAAGAATACAAACGCTATTGTCTTAGCCCGAAATAGCGTAGGCTTAACATACCATCCTTGCTTTTTATGAAAACCTTTTATTTCTAAGACAATGACAATTTGATGAATAAGAATATGCGTATGATTTCCAATCCCGAGAATGCTTCGTTTTATAAGATTTCAATTAAAGTATTTTCTGTTTATGCTCTCTCTATTATTCTAAAACAAATTTTATCTACCCCCAATCTTTTCTATATTTTCTAAAGACAAAAATATCCCTTAAGTAAACCCTGTCTCTGTGGGATCGACTCGTACTTGCACCCGCTATATTACAATAGCCCGTGCGCTTGCGGATATAAAATAAACCGTTAGGTTTCGACTCTAACAGGTGCCACCTCGCCCTCACAGCAAGTTCAGACAAAGGTGCCACCTCGCCCTCACCAAGTTCAAACAGAGGCGCCACCTCGCCCTCACCAAGTTCAGACAGAGGCGCCACCTCCTCCTCACCGCAAGTCCAGACAGAGGCGCCACCTCGGCCTCACCAAGTTCAGACAGAGGCGCCACCTCGCCCTCACCGCAAGTTCAGACAGAGGCGCTACCTCGCCCTCACCGCAAGTTCAGATAGAGGCGCCACCTCGCCCTCACCAAGTTCAGACAGAGGCGCCACCTCGCCCTCACCAAGTTCAGACAGAGGCGCCACCTCACCCTCACCGCAAGTCCAGACAGACGCGCCACCTCGCCCTCACGCAAGTCCAGATAGAGGCGCCACCTCGCCCTCACAGCAAGTTCAGAAAGAGGTGCCACCTCGCCCTCACCAAGTTCAGACAGTGGCGCCACCTCGCCCTCACCGCAAGTTCGGACGGAGGTGCCACCTTGCCACCTCGCCCTCACCGCAAGTTCAGACAGAGGCACCACCTTGCCCTCACTGCAAGTTCAGATAGAGGCGCCACCTCGCCCTCACCGCAAGTTCAGACAGAGGTGCCACCTTGCCACCTCGCTCTCACCGCAAGTTCAGACAGAGGCGCCACCTCGCCCTCACCACAAGTTCAGACATAGGCACCACCCCGCCCTCACACCAAGTTCGAGACGGGCGCCACCTCGCCCTCACCAAGTTCAGACAGAGGTGCCACCTTGCCCTCACCGCAAGTTCAGACAGAGGCGCTACCTCGCCCTCACCACAAGTTCAGACAGAGGTACTACCTCGCCCTCACCGCAAGTCCAGACAGAGGTGCCACCTCGCCCTCACCAAGTTCAGACAGAGGCGCCACCTCGCCCTCACCGCAAGTTCAGACAGAGGTGCCGCCTTGCCACCTCCTCACCGCAAGTTCAGATAGAGGCGCCACCTCGCCCTCACCGCATGTTCAGACAGAGGCGCCACCTTGCCACCTCGCCCTCATCGCAAGTTCAGACAGAGGCGCCACCTCACCCTCACCACAAGTTCAAACAGAGGCGCCACCCCACCCTCACACCAAGTTCAGACAGAGGCGCCACCTCGCCCTCATCAAGTTCAGACAGAGGTGCCACCTTGCCCTCACCGCAAGTCAGACAAAGGCGCTACCTCGCCCTCACCGCAAGTTCAGACAGAGGCGCTATATCACCCTCACCGCAAGTTCAGACAGAGGCACTACCTCGCCCTCACCGCAGGTTCAAACAGAGGTGCCACCTCGACCTCACCGCAAGTTCGGGTAAAGGTGCCGTCGCGTCCTCATCATTTCAGCGACTTTGGTTAAAAACGCCAGTGCGTCCTCAGCATCTCAGCGACTTCGGTCACAGGCACCTCCTCCTGCAGGTAAACACAGCGAAGGTATGTCAACAAACTCCAAATGCAAGACATAGTAGTAATAAACGCTACATAAAAGAAGAATCCCGGCACGTCATGATGCCTTTCTAAAAATTCCCACAAACAAAGTTCCATACAGGATCCACAAAAGGCGCCATCAAACTCAACTTAGGTTTAGACGCCTTAGAATAGTCTCCCTTAGGTCCAGACGCCTTAGAATAGTCTCAACTTAGGGTCATAATCCTGAACTAAGTCTCCCTTAGGTCCAGATGCCTTAGAATAGTCTCAACTTAGGGTCATACTCCTGAACTAAGTCTACCTTAGGTCCAGACGCCTTAGAATAGTCTCAACTTAGGGTCATACTCCTGAACTAAGTCTCAATTTAGGTCCAGACGCCTTAGAATAGTCTCAACTTAGGGTCATACTCCTGAACTAAGTCTCCCTTAGGTCCAGACGCCTTAGAATAGTCTTAACTTAGGGTCATACTCCTGAACTAAGTCTCCCTTAGGTCCAAACGCCTTAGAATAGTCTCAACTTAGGGTCATACTCCTGAACTAAGTCTCCCTTAGGTCCAGACGCCTTAGAATAGTCTCAACTTAGGGTCATACTCCTGAACTAAGTCTCCCTTAGGTCCAGACGCCTTAGAATAGTCTCAACTTAGGGTCATACTCCTGAACTAAGTCTCCCTTAGGTCCAGACGCCTTAGAATAGTCTCGACTTAGGGTCATACTCTTGAATTAAGTCTACCTTAGGTCCAGACGCCTTAGAAAAGTCTCAACTTAGGGACATACTCCTGAACTAAGTCTCAATTTAGGTCCAGACGCCTTAGAATAGTCTCAACTTAAAGTCAGACTCCTGAACTAAGTCTCCCTTAGGTCCAGATGCCTTAGAATAGTCTCAACTTAGGGTCATACTACTGAACTAAGTATCAATTTAGGTCCAGACGCCTTAGAATAGTCTCAACTTAGGGTCATACTCCTGAACTAAGTCTCCCTTAGGTCCAGACGCCTTAGAATAGTCCCAACTTAGGGTCATACTCCTGAACTAAGTCTCCCTTAGGTCCAGACGCCTTAGAGTAGTCTCAACTTAGGGTCATACTCCTGAACTAAGTCTCCCTTAGGTCCAGACGCCTTAAAATAGTCTCAACTAAGGGTCATACTCCTGAACTAAGTCTCAATTTAGGTCCAGACGCCTTAGAATATCTCAACTTAGGGTGATACTCCTGAACTAAGTCTCCCTTAGGTCCAGATACCTTAGAATAGTCTGAACTTAGGGTCATACTCCTGAAATAAGTCTCAATTTAAGTCCAAACGCCTTAGAACAGTCTCACCTAGGCTATAGACACCTTCGAAGAAACTCAACTTAGATACTCCTCGCCTTTACCGGCCGTCAAAGTAAGCCCGAACCCCTTCCCCAGCGGACAAAAGTCAAACAGGAATTCTTGCAAACCCGTACAAGACCACATATCCCCAGTAGATAAAACACCGGCCGTCATCATACGCCCAAACCCCAAGGTGCAAATGCCCCCAAAACACGAATTCCAAGGCAAAAACGCCTCCACAAACAAACTCCAAGGCGCAAGCGCCTACAAACACACATCCCACAAAGCACAAATCATTATCCTGAAATCATGCATTTAGAGGTATGCACATCTCTACTTCCCTGATTAAAGGATTTGTCTTGTGATAAGGCACGAACGTCTTCATCACCAGCATAAATCATGATCCGTAGCCTGGAAGGCTTTAAATTACTCGATCCGGAAGACCATATAGATTCCCAAAATCTTGATCCGTAGCCCAAAAGCTTTAAATTACCCAGTCCGGAAGACCATATAAATTCCCCAAATCTTGATCCATAGACCGGAAGGCTTTAAATTACCCGGTCTAGAAGACCATATAAATTCCCCAAATCTTGATCCGCAGCCCGGAAGGCTTTAAATCACTCGATCCGGGAGACCGCATAAATCAGTCGAATCACTATCCGTAGCCCGGAAGGCTTTAAATTACCCGGTCCAGAAGACCGTATAAACCTTCCAAATCACTATCCGTAGCCCGAAAGGCTTCAAATTACCCGGTCCGGAAGACCGTATAAACCTCCCAAATCACTATCCGCAGCCCAAAAGGCTTTAAACTACCTGGTCCGGAAGACCATATAAATTCCCCAAATCTTGATCCGTAGCCCGGAAGGGTTTAAATTACCTGGTCTAGAAGACCATATAAATTCTCCAAATCTTGATCTGCAGCCCGAAAGGCTTTAAATCACTCGATCTGGGAGACCGCATAAATAAGTCGATTACTATCCGTAGCCCGGAAGGCTTTAAATTACCCGGTCCGGAAGACCGTATAAACCTTCCAAATCACTATCCGTAGCCCGAAAGGCTTCAAATTACCCGGTCCGGAAGACCGTATAAACCTTCCAATCACTATCCGCAGCCCGAAAGACTTTAAACTACCCAGTCCGAAAGACCGTATAAACCTCCCAAATCACTATCCGCAGCCCCGAAGGCTTTAAACTACCCGGTCTGGAAGACCGCATAAATGTCCCAAAACATTTTCACAAATTAGGTAGACACTCCCAAACAGTCCAAACTTAGGTCATACTCCTGAACTAGGTCCCAACTTAGGTCATACTCCTGAACTAGGTCCCAACATAGGTCATACTCCTGAACTAGGTCCCAACTTAGGTCATACTCCTGAACTAGGTCCCAACTTAGGTCATACTCCTGAACTAGGTCCCAACTTAGGTTCATACTCCTGAAACTAAACCCCAACTTAGGTCATACTCTTGAACTAGGTCCCAACTTAGGTCATACTCCTGAACTAGGTCCCAACTTAGGTCATACTCCTGAACTAGGTCCCAATTTAGGTTCATACTCCTGAAATTAAACCCCAACTTAGGTCATACTCCTGAACTAGGTCCCAACTTAGGTCATACTCCTGAACTAGGTCCCAATTTAGGTTCATACTCCTGAAACTAAACCCCAACTTAGGTCATACTCCTGAACTAGGTCACAACGTAGGTTCATATTCCCGAACTAAGCCTCAACTTAGGTATAGACGCCTTCAGACAATCTCACTTAGGACGCCACCACGTCCACACAAACTTCAACTCAGGACATCACCACGTCCACTCACCACAAACCTCACTAATTCAGCACAGGACACTGACACGTCTATATACTCACACGAACTACGATTGACTTGATTCCCACTCAGGGATACATAGGAATCCTATCAAAGGGTCCAGCCGTCTGACCAACCTGGTCATCTTCTCTCTCCCAGCAAGCGATCCAGATCAGAACCCTTATCTTACCGACGACCCCATTTCTTTTATAAGTGACATCGCCGAGGGGTTTCTGTAAGTACCCCAATCTGGATTGCTCTCCATCCATACATATGAAAAAACCAAGGGCAAACTTCCAGAGGTCATTACTCCTTCAAACGAACTCCGATTGAGACGTGCCATATATGGTTGGAAAGCTCTCGACGAGAACTAGCTTGCCATCACAATTAAAAAATTTGGAAAAGAATGGAAGGTCCGTACGGACCTCTTTGCACCAGATATAATTATTACAAAATCCTATTAAAGTCCACATTATTCCCTCAAATCAGGGAAAACCAAATTTCTGGATTTCATGGATGGTCCGTACGGACCTTCTTTCAGTTTTTCCCCTACTATAAATAGAGGGCTCCCCCTCCCTCATTTTACACACCTCCCTCTTCTCCTCTCTCCCTAAGCCTTCAGGCTGCCCCTCTAAGACCCTTTGGGACACTCCCGGTCCCTTTCGGTTCCTTCCGGGGCCTTCCGAGCTCCCTCGCGGTGTTTCGAAGCCCTACCGAGCGCTCCTGAGATGCTCCTGCGCTGTCTCAAGGCACTCTTGAGGTATTCTGAGGCCCCTCGTGGTACTCCGAAGCCTTGCTTGGTCTTTCCCGAGGCGTTCCGGTCCTTTTCGAGCCAAACCAACGATCCCGACGCACTCTGAAACTCTGCCCGAACGCAACTGACGATCCCGACACACGCCGAACCTCTGCCCGAATGCAACCGATGATTCCAACGTACGTCCAAACTCTGCCCGAGTGCACACCTGACAATCCCAAGGCACGCCGAAGCTCTGTCCACAGACAACCGATACATCCCAAAGCAATCCCGATCCGTCTCGGAACACTATTCCATCCTCAAACACTATTCCCCAGCAGAAGACAGACACGAACCAACATTGTTAAGGCTTCCTTCCATTACTATTTCAATACATCTCAATACCTAGTGTACAAAGTGGACATCCGATACAGCATGCATTTTTAAAAGCACATACACACGCACACAACATTTAAAGAAAGAAGGGGTGTCGAAAGACTCATTTTTACGAGGCGACTCTGGTGAGCTCTAATATTCTAATATTCTCTTTCCGAGGAGTAACCTGACCCCTGAACTCAAAAATCTCATCACACAAAAATAGTTATTTTTAAACTGATGCCTTTTCTCAATGTTTTGGGCTAAATCAAAATGGCGTGGCGGCTCTACAAGCAAAAACACAGCGAGACACCTCCTCCCAATGCAACGGAATGCTAGATGCCGGGGCGCAATCGCGCGCCTCTCGGATCCGGATAATTTCAACCGACACATCATCTCCAAAGCCCGTTTGCATCTGCACGCCTTCATCAAAGTCCGTTTACACCGGCACGTCTTCAGCAAAAGCCCATTTGCACCAAAAAATCAACATCAAAGCCCGTTGCACCGGCACATCATCTCCAAAGCCCGCTGCACCGGCACATCTTCACCAAAGCCCGTTTGCACTGGCACGTCATCTATAAAGCCCGCTGCACCAGCACACCATAAACAAAGCCCGCTGCACCGGTACGTCTTCATCAAAGCCCTTTTGCACAGGCAAGTCATCTTCATTAAAGCCCGCTGCACTGGCACTTCTTCAACAAAGCCTGTTTCCACGACAAGTCTTCATCAAAGACCGTTCCACGCAGCAAACCTTCATCACAACCATAGGTAAGCACAACACAGGTATGAAAACATATCTCTACCATATTGTCCCTGGCTTCTCATTCTGAACTACGATCTGGCTTGATTCTCTCCTAGGGATATGTAGGAATCCTTTCCCAAAAGGTCCAACCATCCAACCCATCAGCCGCTCATTGGGCTTGGGTTCCTTTTTATCAACAACCTCACTTCTTCCATAAGTGACGTTGCCGAGGGGCTCTGTAACCCCTTCAAAAGTGCCTTTTAATGTAATAAAATTGCACTAGAGGCGTTTTGGTAAATTTCCGGTCCATTCCAAGACTTCTGGGAACTTTTTATAAGTTTCTTGCGAAGGAAGTACTTTTAAGTATTTTTCCCATGCAAAAGGACCTACAGGGAATTAATTATTTTGGACTTGTTGGGAATTAGCTTGGAATGTTCCAGAATCAGTTGTGGATGCCAAAAAATGGTTATTGGCATGTTGTGTCACGCGACACAACGAGCCACGGAAAAGCTAAGCGATACGCCGTGCGACACAACTGGCCATCATCAGCAGCCTATAAATTGGACCCTCCCCCTCTCATTTCTGGATCCCTTCCAGCCTCCTTACTGTCACTCTGTCAAAATCAACCCAGAAACTCGTCTCTCTCCTCCTTTCATACCAATTCAATCCAATTCTCTCAAAATCACTCTCTCTCATACGCAATTCAACATACACTTCATGTACACACCTTGAAGCCTCAGAATCCAAGTCATCTGAGCATAATATCAGCAGCTGGAGCTGATATTCGAAGCCTCCTATATCTAACTTGATATAGGAGTTGTGGATCATCAAGGGTAACGAATATTCTCTCTCCTTCTCTCTCTGTTCTTCTCTTATTCATGCAATATTAATCATCTAGATCTGATTATTAGCTTTGGTATGATGTAATTTTTTGGTTCTGATTATGATATGGCTGTTCTAATCCTTGGATTTGTAGATCAATCATGATTTACATTACTATTATGTATCATGGAATCATTTTGATGTGGCTTAGCTCAATCATTCGAGATGAGTATGGATCCACCATATCCATACCCTCTTGAGTGTTAAGCTCTGACTTATGTAGTATCTCATATCCATGTTATCATCATGCATGCTTAGAATCTGTATTTCTTCCTATATCACTGCTTGTTGTTGAATCGTTTAGTGTTGTTTTGCTTGATCATCAAGATGAGGGTAGATCTCTCATATCCACACTCTCTTGCATGATTAAATACTGATCTACATGGTCTATAGCATACATATACAATATAACTTGATGTTTTAGTTACCTGATGTTTCTATAATTTGAAGCTTGTAAAGCCTCTGCAAGGTGACAATTAGTGTCACGCGACACAACTGGACATGTGGCGTCCTGTGTCACGCGACATAAGTAGCCCCTTGCAGAAGGCTCAGTTCACTTGTAAGTTATGTTCAATTTTCTTTGTATTTGGGATGTGGCCTCCCTTACAAAAGGGTTCACAAGTTGTAATTCCTCAGTATTATCAATAAAAGCAAAGCATATTTATCATATTTTAGTCTTATACATTGCACACACTTATGGATGATTTGGATGTTATTATAGAAAGACTCATGTTACGAGGCGTGTTGGGTCAATTCTCGATTCTTCCCAACACGTAACCTGACCCCCGAACCCATTCTTTATTTTCAAAGGTTTTTCAAAGTGTACCTTAAAACATGGTGTGGCGACTCCCAAAAAAATGAATTTTCACAAATGAAATTTTCGGCAAGCGTACATTCAAGTCCCCGTAGACTTCTAATTCTTGGACATTCCTTTCGAGGGTTGCCTCTAAATCGGCAAAGCATGCTTCATATTTGGCCGCGTTGTTGGTAACCTCAAAATTTAGCTTTATGGTGATTGGGGTGTGCTCGTCTTTTGGGTCTATAAAGATCATTCCAATGCCATTACCTCTCTTGTTGGCTGCTCCGTCGAAGAAAAACTGCCATCGATTCTCGCCTTCAAGCGTGAAAATTCCTTCATCCGGAAATTATGGTTTGGGACCTTTGGCTTCGTTACTTGGGATGTCGGCCAACTGTTCAGCCATTACGCGCCCTTTAAATGACTTCCTGGTCACGTATTTGATGTCAAACTCTGCTAGGAAGAAAGACCACTTGTCTAGTCTCATTGACAGTGAAGGCTTGTCGAAGAGATATTTGACAGGATCCATCTTGGAGACTAGATACACTGTGTGCGATTGCATGTAGTGTCGCAATTTTCCAACCACCCATACTAGAGCTGCGCAGGTCTTCTCTAAATCTGAATAGTTGAGCTCGCTGCCTTGGAATTTTTGACTCACGAAGTAAATGGCATTTTCAATTTTTGATTCTTTCTTTTCTTGGCCCAACATGGCTCCAACTGCAGTGTCGGTTACAGTTAGGTACAACACGAGTGGCTTTTCTTTGTGGGGAGGACAGAGGATTGGAGGATTCACAAGGTACGCCTTTATTTTCTCGAAAGCGTCTTGGCATTCTGGATTCCACTCGATGTCTGCATTCTTTTTCATTAGCCGGAAGCTTGGGTCGCACATGTGTAAGTGCCCCAATCTGGGCCGTTAATGTTCCGTCGGCCAAAATTAATGATTTATAATCATTTAGGGGCATTTTGGACATTATTTTGACAATTTGAATGAGGAAGGACCTCTTAGGAATAAAAAAATGGCATAGGACCTCGCTGGAAATATGTTATTCCCAATAAAAAAAAGAATATTGACCATTTGCAAACAGCCAAAACTGCTTTCTGCAAAAACCAGGCACGCTGCTGTTCCCATCTGCGCGGATGAGATTGTGCCTACAATCTCATCCACGCGGATAAGATTGTCATCCAGCCAACCTATAAATACATCCCTTCTCCCTTAGTTTTAACAAGCCAAAAAATCTGAAAACCTACTGTTACTCTGTCAAAATCCACCTTCAAATAGCCATTTACACCCTCATAACTCAAATTCCACACCAAATCCAACCTCAAATCCACTCCAAAACTACTTCTAAGCCTTGAAATCCCTCAAACCCTAAACATAACCCAAGAAAATTGGTAAACCCTCACTCCCTCTACTCATATCTCTCTCATTCATGCACATATTTCATGTGTAAATGATGTAGTCTTACTTATTACTTGTTGTTTGACTCCCCTTTCCCTTTTGTCCCAAGGAACCAAGAGGATATCCATGGAATCCATTTCCATGGATGATCTTCTAATGGAATCCACATTTTCTTTACTTTCATGTTATTCCCCGTTTCCCTTTTACATTCCTTGGTACTTGCTTTTTTGACCTAATGTATGGTCATCTTGGAGTCCATCTCCATATATGACCACTTTAAATTGTCTACATTCTTTACTTCCTTGTAAATCCCTCTCCCCATGTCTAAGATGCTCACCTTGGAACCCTTTCCTTGGATGAAAATCATCTAGACTCACAAAATAGGTCACACAAGATGTATAAGATACACTTGAGTATAGGTCTCAAGGATGGTCTTCTTATGACCACCTTAGAGTTCTTCCTCTAAAGTTGATACATCTTGACCTAAATTTCTTGTTAAATTACTTTTCATGTCAAAATCCCCCTTGTCCCTAGCAAATGACATGTTTTCAAAGTCCTAACGTACCCCCAGGATGGCTTGGTTAAGTGGATTCATCAATTATGACCACTAACCAAAGTCTAGGGAAAGAGAGGACAAAACATGGATGCTAAAAATCCAAGCAATTCTTTCATTTTCTGCTTTCAGTTACATTTCCAGTTAAGTCCTGTAAATCCAGTTAACTTTCTGGAAATTACAGTGACTAACTTGGAAACTGTAAAAAATAGTGACACTGCAAGCCCATCCGCGCAGATAAGACTGCACTACAGTCTCATCCACGCGGATGACATTGTCATCTGCAAACAGTTTTCCAGTTTTCTGTTATTTTCAGTTTAATCGATGATTTCAAACTATTTTTTAGTCCAGTCCTTAATATTTCAGTAATTTCAGAAAACCCATTATTTTTAAGAAATTCTTTTTTAAAACACACACACAAACACAAAAGTTTCAAGTGAGGAAGACTCGTCATACGAGGCATTCCGGGTGCACGCCAAAACGTCCATCCCGGAGTGTAACGTGACCTCCGAACTCATTTTCTCTAATTTTAGGCATTTTTCAAAGTTTTGCTTTGTAGAGTCGCCACGCCATTTTGATTAAGCCCAAAACATTGAGAAAAGGCATCAGTTTAAAAATAAACTGTTTTTGTGTGATGAGATTTTGAGTTCGGAGGTCAGGTTACTCCTCGGAAAGAGAATATTAGAATATTAGAGCTCACCCGAGTCGCCTCGTAAAAACGAGTCTTTCGGTACCCTTTCTTTCTTTAAATGTTGTGTGTGTGTATGTGCTTTTAAAAATGCATGTTGTATCGGATGTCTACATTGTACACTACGTATTGAAATGTATTGAAATAGTAATGGAAGGAAGCCTTACTAATGTTGTTTCGTATCTGTCTTCCGCTGGGGAATAGTGTTTGAGGATGGAATAGTATTCAGGGACGAACCGGGATTGCTTCGGGATGTTGCGGTTGTCTGCGGACAGAGCTTCGGCGTGCCTCGGGATTGTTAAGTGTGCACTCGGGCAGAGTTTCGGCGTGCGTTGGGATCGCAGGGATCGTTGGATTCAGTGTGCGTCGGGATCGTCGGCGAGTTCCGGCGTGCGTCGGAATCGTTGGTTTGGCTCGGAAAGGGCCGGGACGCCTCGGGAAAGACCAGGCAAGGCTTCATAGTACCACAAGGGACCTCAGAATACCTCGAGAGTGCCTCGAGGCAGCGCGGGAGTGTCTCGGGAGCGCTCGGTAGGGCTTCGGAGCATCGTGAGGGAGCTCGAAAGGCCCCAGAAGGAACCGAAAGGGATCGGGAGTGCCCCGAAGGGTCTTAGAGGGGCAGCCTGAAGGCTTTGGGAGAGAGGAGAAGAGGGATATGTGTGAAATGAGGGAGGGGGAGCCCTCTATTTATAGTTTTCAAAAATGTGCAAGAAGGTCCGTACGGACCTTCCATGAAAACTAAAATTTTGGTTTTCCTGGATTTGAGGAAATAATGTGGACTTTAAGAGGATTTTGTCATAATTATGTCTGGTTGCAAAGAGGTCCCTACGGACCTTCTAGCATGCAAAGAGGTCCATACGGACCTTCTGTGCTTTTCCAAATTTTGCAAAATTCCTAAAAATTCCTTTTGTGCTTTTTTGTCCCAGAAAGGCCCCCCTTGGTTTGGTTGGTGGTTTTTTGGGTTTTTGAGTGTTTTTGAGGGTTCTTGAGGGTTTTTGAGGGTTTCGGGTGTTCGAGACTGCGTTTGCGTGAGTCTGCGGCATTTCTCGTGCGTTCGGAATAGAGTGATCTAGATTGGGCTACTTACAGAAGCCCCTCGACGACGTCACTTACGGAGGAAGTGGGGTCGTCAATAAGATAAGGATCCTAATCTGGATCGCGTGCATGAGAGAGGAGGTGACCATATAGGTAAGTTCGTGAGGACGTGGCAGTGTCCTGTTGTGTGACCGTTTTGGTCATTTGGCTGGACCCTGTGATAGGATTCCTACGTATCCCTAGCGGGAATCAAGCCTGACCGTAGTTCGTGTGTGGGGTGAGTGTTATCGTGTACGAGGACGTGTGATGTCCTTCAACTGAGACCCTATGTGTGGATGTGTCAGTGTCCTATGGGTGACCGTTTAGGTCGGTTATGAGGACGTGGTGGCGTCTTGTGTGACTGTATAGGTCGGTTGGCTGGACCCTGTGATAGGATTCCTACGTATCCCTAGCAGGAATCAAGCCTGATCGTAGTTCCAACTTTGTGAAATTGTGAGTGTAGGCGGGCGTGGTGGTGCCCTGAAGTGTCATGACTGATGAGGTCAACTGTGAGGACGTGATGGTGTCCTGGAGTGGAAATTTTATGGTTTTCCGAACAGGGTAATTTAAAGCCTTCCAGGCTGGAGATAATGATTTGGGAGGTTTATACGGTCTTCCGGACTGAGTGGTTTAAAGCCTTCTGGGCAATGGATAGTGATTTGGCTGATTTATACGGTCTCCCGGACCGAGTGGTATAAAGCCTTCCGGGCTGCGGATAGTGATTGGGCTGATTTATGCGGTCTCCCGAACCGAGTGATTTAAAGCCTTCCGGGCTGTGGATAGTGGTGAGGACATGACTTGTCCTCTGACTGCGGTTTTGTCGTGCGTGAGGATGTGTTATGTCCTCTGACTGTGGTTGTGTCGTGCGTGAGGATGTGTTGTGTCCTCGGACTGTAGTTTTGTCGTGCGTGAGGATGTGTTGTGTCCTCTGACTATGGGTTCTGGTTCAGGAGTATGAACCTGGCGTTTGAGACTTAGTTCAGGAGTATGAACTTAAGTTGGAGCTTGGTTCAGAAGTATGAACCTAAGTTGGGGCTTGGTTCAGGAGTATGAACCTGGTGTTTGAGACTTAGTTCAGGAGTATGAACTTAAGTTGGAGCTTGGTTCAGTAGTATGAACCTAAGTTGGAGCTTGGTTCAGGAGTATGAACCTGGCGTTTGAGACTTAGTTCAGGAGTATGAACTTAAGTTGGAGCTTGGTTCAGGAGTATGAACCTGGCGAGGCCTTTTGTGAGGTGTGATTGCCTTGTGATTTGAGAGGCGTGATTCCCTCGTGTTTTGATTGTGAGAGGCGTGATTGCCTCGTGTTTTGATTGTGAGAGGCGTGATTGCCTCGTTCTTTGATTTTGAGAGGCGTGATTGCCTCGTGCTTTGATTTTGAGAGGCATGATTGCCTCGAGTTTTGTCCACTGGGGAAAGGTTGGACTTACGATGATGAAATTACCCGGGATTTTCACGCGGATGCGAAAAACGGTTGTTTTTCGTGGAGGGTTGGTGTCTGAGACCTCGCTTTTCGGGAAGGAAGAGGAGTCGCCACGCGATTTTTGTATTTTGAGCCCAAACGTTGAAAAATGGCTTTAGTGAAAATGGTGTCATTTTTATTGGTAGCAAAAACTTAGGAAAAGGCTTTTTTGAAAATGGGGAGTCATTTTTATTGGTAGCAAAAACGAGTAAAAAACTATTTGGTACCAGAGATTGTTAGGTTCGGAGGTCACGTTACATTTCGGGAAGAGTATTACGAGATCACCCGAAATGCCTCATATGATGAGTCTTTCTACCTTTCTCGAAAACGTGTGCGTGTGTGTGTTTGTTTGCATTTTGAAATGGGGGCTTGAATGACAAGCTTAATATTGGTTTGAATGTCAAACGTTTAATTAGGTGATCTTGTTTGAAAAGACGAGCGTTTGAATGACAAACGTCGGTTTTGTAGTTTTAGGAAAAGTGGCGCGAATGCTGATTTTAACTGTTTATCTTAAGTGTCAAATGTTGACTTTTAAGAAAAGAGCGTTTGAAAGTCAAACGTCGGATTTTGAGTTTGAAGATGAGCGTTTGGATGCCAAACGTCATTTCGCGCGTTTTGAAAGAGAGTTCGAAGGTCGAACTCCGGTTTTGAATCGGCGTGTCATTGTTAACGATTTTATGGGAAAAACGTATTAAATGATTTTGAGTGTCAAATGGCGGCTTTTAAGTTTAAAGATGAGCGTTTGGATGCCAAACGTCATTTCGCGCGTTTTGAAAGAGAGTTCGAAGGTCAAACTCCGGTTTTGAACCGGGCATTACATTGTTAACGATTTTTACGGGAAAAACGTATTAAATGACATGCAATCAACGAATCGGGTTGCGACTCGGACTTTGAAAGGTAAATACTATCACGATCCAAACGGGTCGGACTTTGTAAATGACAGTATTTAAAGTGCGGTATCAACGGAATCAAACGATCCGAAATTGTAAAGTACGATCGACGAGCCAAACAGCTCGGAGTTGTAAATTTGCGTGAAAGTAAATGACGTTCGACGGATCAAACAGTCCGGAATTTGTAAATGACAGGAATTTAAATGACGATCAACGGATCAAACGATCCGGAATTGGTAAATGACATAAATGTAAATGGAACGAGGCCGGAACGCCGTTTTAACCCGAGATTACTTCTCTTACGGGAAGAGAAGAGGATCTAGGGGCTAAAATGTATCGGACCCCGTTAGACGGAGGCGTCTACAATTCAACAATGTCATCCGAAACGGTTGTAGCGACTGGCGCGTAAACCGAGATGGAATGAGAGTTTAAAGAGAGAGGGAGCTACCTATGGCTAGGGTTGGCTCCTTTGACTCGGGGGACGTATACGGGATACAAAAGTGTGTTTGGAACGGTGTTTCGAGGTGGTGGGGGTCATATTTGATCAAAATACAGAGTTTTCACGCAAAACGAGGTAAAACCGGGCTCGGGAAGGGGGAGAACCAGTTTAGGCCGTGGGGTATTTGGTGAAAGGGAGTGTTTTTTGTTGTTGTAAATGGCTTTGACAGCCTTGGTATTTATAGGTGAAATTTCAGCATGAGTCCGGACGGACTTAACCTGAATTCCAGGGTGTTTTTGTGAATTTTGGAAATTGGAGGGACTTGTTGGCAATTTCTGAAAGTATGCAAAGGAGTCCGGCCGGACTGAGACTGCATACCAGGGGTATTTTTGTCTTTTCACTCTGAATTTGATTGAAGGGTGACTAGGGAGCTGTGGCATGCACGCCACGTGTCCCATGACTCACCAGGTCCATGGATTTTCGTGCCACTTTCCCCGGTTTTGTCCGTTTTTAAAATAACAGTCCGGAAAATGTCCGAAATGCCCCCGAAAAGTGCCAGAAAGTGCATTTTTCAGGGAAAGCCATACTTTTACGTGCGATGACGTGTGTTGAGTACATTTTGACATCGGGATGCACGGGGCAGTCCCGGGACGTCTCGTTGGCTTGGCAACGGGGAACTTAACGGGTTCTGGTTAAACTGGAGCGGGCCAGTTAACGGATTCCGGTTAACTTTTAACGGATTTTGACGATTCGGATTTGGGTACTTACAGTTAGCCCCTCAGCGACGTCTCCTCCGAAGGAGGTGGGATCATTGAAAAAAGATAAGGATCCAAATCGGGATGCCTTACTTTGAAAGACCTGGGCGGTCAGCTGGCTGGACCCTTAACGAAAGGATTCCTACGTATCCCGAGCGGGAATCAAGCCGATCGTAGTTCGTAGGTGCAAGGATCCGCGTGTGGGGACCTTGACCTGAGCGAGACTGTTAGGAGGCGTCTAAACCTGAATGGAGACTATTGCGAGGCACCTGTACCTGAATGGAGACTATTGTGAGGCGTCTTAACCTGGGATTTCTGAAACCTTCGTGGGCGTGTGGCGCCTCAGATCGGAGTTGCTGATACTTTTGAGGGGGTGTGGCACCTCAAACCGGAGTTGCTCGATCATACGAGGGCATGTGGCGTGTTGGTCCCAAAGGTGGCAACAAGGGTGAAAATACAGCTAGAGGGGGGGTGAATAGCTGTTACAAATTTTTCGCCCTCTTATAAAAACTAAACCTCTTGCTTACAAAATCCTCTTGCAGTTGATAATAGACTGCAAGTGATAGTGTAAAATGCACAGCGGAATTATAGAGTATAAAGCGGTTTTAGAGGCGGTTTGTAAAATGCGGTTTTGATATGCGGTTTTGGGAAGTGCAGTTTTACAAACACGTGTGGTTTTGACTTTGTTAACTCCAAACACTTATTTCACAATAATGGATAACTATATAAAGATCAAACAGAGACAAAGATAAATAATTAGTAAGCACAAGAAATATAAATGCAGAAAGTAAGAACACGCTATTTGGAGTGGTTCAATCGATAAACGATCTACGTCCACTACCAAGATGGTTAGTCTTGGATTTCTAAGAGAGATTTTATATTAAGTATTGTGAGATTACAAATTACAATAAAATCTTTACTATGAAGAACAAATCCAAAACTATAACCAGTGTATCTCAAATGTATAATCTATGTGATTAAACAAGTGAGGTGTGTGTGTGAGAACAAGATCAAGGCTCTTTAAATCTGTGAGATGTAGAGCTCAATGATTCTTGAATGTGTTAAGGCTTGATTTCGGGCTAGGAATATTTCTTGAAGGAAGAAGATGAAGATTCAAAGGATTGAATAATTTCGGCGTAGCTTCACTTTCTATGAACACAAAGCACTTTCAAATTCTCAAGCAATCTTCAAATGGTGAAGATTAGGGGTATTTATACCCAAGCATCAAGAAACTAGCCGTTAGATACAAATGTTGTAAGGACAAGATTTGATGCAATCCTATTGGTCCATAGCAACCACTTTTGTCCTTTGGTACAGCAGCCTGCAGATAAAGCCGATCGTGCTCCACCGCAAGCAATGAGGTTAGGACACCTGTCAACTTTTCAAGATCCTTGCAGATCTTCTCTGACATTGAATCTCGTGACAAGATATGGTGGTTGACTTTTGATATTGCTGACGTGGATTCCAACGGATAAAAAGTGGTTCACTTCAAGTAGCCAATCATTGGATGCGGTTGGTGAGATGCGGTTAGGGACATGCGGTTTTGCTACACCAGGAGGTTGCATGGATGCGGTTGCACATGAACTGCACAGGTGCGGTTCAAGGGCGGTTGCATGCGGTTGGTTCAATAGGCAGATTCAAGGTAGAACTACACTTGCGGTTTACAAGTGAGGTTTATAGGGCGGTTTTGAATACTGCTGGAACTGCAACTTTGCTTCCAATGAATCTTGTGCCAGTCTTCAAGCCTAAATTTAACCTATTCTATAAAATGGACTTAGCTAAAAAATTGAAGTCTAAGCTTCATTACATAGGGTCCTAAAGTCCTTAAAATAGACAGGAGGTTATGGTATCAATCAAATCTAATACAAAATAGGAGGGTTAAAACATGCATACCCAACAATCTCCCCCTATTTGATTGATGGCATTACCTACTATAACTAAAGCAATCATTGTACTTGGTAAAAACATGTCCAAAAGAATTAACATGGTAATTCATGTCCCAAGTCAATGCACACACTTAGCTTAAGCTATAGATTTCTATACTTTCTAAAAGATAAAAACTTACAATATGGAAAGTTATAGAAATGCATTCAGTGCACTTAAAAATTGTGAGTTTAAGTTCAAAGTGCGGTTTAAACTGAATGTTTAAACATCAATTCAAAATAGTGATTTTAAGTTGGAAAATATTTGAATGAGGTTATCAACCATAAGAGGTTTCATTGTTCTACAAACAAGCGGTTTGATATGAACAAGGTTTTGGAACCAATGATGCATTTTTCATTACTACCAATGCGGTTACACTTACAATGGTAGAGAAGCAAAATACAAAGGTTTCAAAAACAAAAGAAAGTTGGACAAAAATACATGGAGTGCGGTCCAACAAGACAAAAATGAGGTCAGCAAAAGGAAAAGAAATTACAAGTAAAGCGCGGTCCTAATGCTGACGCGGTCGGTGATGAGGCGGTTGATGTTGATGACGCTGATGCTCTCTTGGTTGATTGACTTCTTGCTGGGGCAACTGCGGTTCTGAAGGTCTGAAGGCTGAGCTTTCACCTCTGATATTTCTTCTGAGGGCTCTGAGGTCTTCAACCTGTCTGGCAAGGGTAGTCTCAACGGTTCGAAGTGCGGTTACAGATTCAAGAAGAATAGCCCAACAAAGATCAACTGATCTAGAGTTGGCATCAACACTGTCTTTGATCTGGGAGGTGAATCCTTCAATGGAAGCCTTGAGAGAATTGTAGAAGGTGAAGATCTCATCCTGAATGGCTACTGTTTGAGTAGATAGAGCATCTCTAAGCGGTTCCAGATCAACAGTCACATTCAGGTTGGACTTCAATTCCTTGATGGAGTTGTCAAGTTTGAGGTTGAAGCCTGCCTTGAGGTTTTCAAACCTGAAGGAGATATCATCATCAAAGGTTTTTACTTGCTCTTTGATACTGTCTCCCACTATGTTGAGGTCAACATTGATTCTTTCTTTGAGGGAGTCCAGTTCAGAAAAGATTTTGAGCTGCAGGTCATCCAAGGCGGTTTGAGTAGGAGCGGCTGAGGTTGAGGCTTGTTGCGGTTGGGTTTCTTGGAGGGTCTTCATGAAAGAAATCAGTGCAGAGTTGGTGGCGGTGACAAACTCACTGGAAAGATTGGTGAGCATTTCATGAAGTTGTGATTTCGAAACAGCATCACCCATGGCACTAAGCACTCCTCTGGCTAAGTCTTCTTTGAAGCCTTGAAAGCACGCTCAGCCGCAGCTTTGATTTTCACGTCCGGGTAGTTGAGGATGTGGAAATTCTCTCCCCCTTAATGGCATCAATCAATTGGGCTTTCATGATTGCCAGTTCAGTGGTTTGAGAGTCCACTTTGGAAAGAAGGATGCGGTTGGAGGCTTCTAGAGATTGATTGGAGGCAGTTAAGGCTAGGTTAGATTCAGTAAGTTTAAGCATATGGCCTTGGTTTACAACCAACTGTGATTGAATCAGTTGGAGGGTGGAAAGAATTTGGAGGTAGTCTGAAGGAGCAGTTGGGATGGATGGAATTTGGGTAATTGAGGGAGGTGGTTGAGATTGGGTTGGAGGAGCGGTTTGAGATAATGGAGTTAGAAGGGTTTGAAAGAGGCGGCTGGCAGGGACTGTGAAAGGTGAAGCAGTTGAGGGAGGTATGAATTGTGTTTGGGGTAAAGTTGTAGCTGCGGTTGAAATTGGGATGGAAGGAATTTGTGCGGTTGAGATATGTGCGGTTGGAGGAGGTGGAATGTTTGTGGTTGGAATTTCAGAAGTAATAGGATTAGAGTTTGAGGAGGAACTGGTAGTGTGAACTTCAACAGAGAGGGTTTTCTGTTGAATAGGTGAAGTTTGTGGAATGGGAGAGGTTTGAAGAGGTGGAGTAGGAAGGCGGTTTGGAGAAGGTGATTTAGGAGGAGGGGATTTTTCAGGAGGAGGAGTAGGATCGCGGTTTTGGTTAGAAATGGAGATGGCTGGAGTGAGATGGGAGTAAGGCGGTGTTTGGGCGCGGTTTGAATGGTGAACGGATGGGGAGCGGTTGGAATGTTGAGGTGATGGAGTTGGGGATTTGTTCTGGCTAGAAGAAGAATGAGATTGGGTAGAGGATTTTGATGATGAACTTGTAGAGGAAGGGGAACTGGAATGGGATGAAGATGGTGAAGGAGTTGGTTGTTTGGAAACACGGTGCAAAAATCTTTTGGGTCCTTTGATTGGGGTTCTTCTCTGGGCTATTTGCTTGACCCTTTTTGGTTTCTCCCCCTGAGCGGTTGCAGCTCTTTGCAGTTGAGGAGGAGAATGCGGTTCAGGTGTTGGAGCTTTGGAAGGGGATTTTGCAGGGGATGGATGACGGGAGTGGATGGGAGATTGAGGTGGGGTTTGGGCAAGCGGTTTGGTTTGGGGCGGTTGAGATGGAGGCGGTTGGGGAATAGGATCCTTGGATTTTCCTTTAGCAGCTTCCCTCTCAGCCCTTTCCCTCTCAAGTCTCTCAAACTCAGCTTTGTAGAAGATGGACAACTCCTCATCAGTCATCCTGGCCAAATCAGCCTGAGTTTGCTTTGCCTTCTTGGCTTTAGCAATCAAAGGAGCAATCTCCTCTTCTTCATCTTCTTCAACCACTTCATCTAGAAGGGTCATCTTCTCTTTCCCTTTCCTTGGCTTCTTCTGGCTTGGGCCTGCACCAGCTGAACCACGCGGTTGAGAGGGTGCGGTTGAGGTAGGCTTAGGGAGTGGTTCTGCAGGAGCCTTCCTCTTCCTTGAGGCCTTCTTTATTGCTTTTCCCAGTGCGGTTGAAGCAGTAGCAGGGTTCATTTCAACATACATTTCCTTGTTCTGGGAGGTATCAGCATCATATAGGGCCTTATAATCATCATTCCCAAAAGATCTTCTGAAAGAACGCATAGCTTTTAGGCCAAAGGATTCTTCAACACCCCAATCGACACATAATTCTGGGGTGGCAATCTTAAGATCTTCCAAATGCTGAAAGTTTCCAAAGATTGCGGTCAGCACTCTTCCAAAAGGTCTCCACCTTATCTTCTCATTCTTAACCTTCAACTGATACGCATCTATGCTGCTAGCAATCTCTCTCATCAAGATCTTGGGCCAATGAAGCTTCATGCTGTTGTAGATGGCACAGCAGTATTGCCATTGATGAGAGGTGAAGTTGTTGTGGTTGCCAGTCTTCCCACAAACAGACTTCCCAACAAGGTAGCACAGGTGGCTCATCATCTCACCAAAATCTCTTCGTGGCGTAGTCTTGTAATGGCCAGAAAGAGAATCTAGCTTTCCTGTCAGAGTTGAACAGGTAGCATCTTGGACCTCCTGAGAAACTTCAACTGGAGCACCAGATACATGAAAATCGTAAGTGCTCCTGATGTCCAAGTAGTCTATGGAGACTCTGAATCCTTCAACTTCTCCCACCAAATTGGGGATCTTGCTACCATCGACGGCTTCGCCCTCTCCTTTCACTGCGGTTTCATAGAACTGGTCAATGAAGGAGGGGATGGTATAGGTTTGGTTCTAGTTGAAGAGGGGAAGGATTCCAGAAGCTTGCATCCTTCTTATCATCTCCCTTCCCAGAGCATCAGACCGCAACTCAGGTTCATTTATCTCCCAACCTAGTAGGAAATACTTGGTATTCTACAAATAAAACACACAAGTTAGAACACTTTAGGAAAATCACAGTTCTCAAGCGGTTGGTGCACCTATGCGGTTGGCAATAGTGCGGTTTTGGAAATGAAAATTTCCAACCATAATGAAAATTGTGAACACAGGTAGGAAAACAAACTAAGAAAAATACAAAAGCATATTTACTTAGTACGTGGCATTGTAATCCAAAATTATCCCACACTGCAAGCGGTGTTTAGAGAGGAAATTTATGGTGTCCAGCCTATATACTTAGTAAAACTTAAGTAGTTTTCAAGCATGCGGTTCAGAAGTGAAAAACATGCGGTTCAAAGATGCGGTTTTGAAACAAGAATTAAGCAACTATAAGTGCGGTTTCAAAACATAGCATGCGGTTCAAACATGCAACAAGGTAAAATTTTCAGAAATTTTCTAAGTATGAAAAAAAAAAACAAGTTTGAAGATTAGGTCAAGCCAAAACATAAGAGTTTTCTGAAAATGACGATGAACAGTCATATGAATGCATGAAGAACACGAAGAACACCAAGAACAGAGATTTGAAAAATGTTAACCAAAATGAACAAATAACATGTCAAAATGATCACATTGAGCAGTAGATTAACAATATAACAATAAAATTTTCTACTTTACTCATAATCACCCAGAAAATGCAAAAATACAGAAATGGGTTTCGAAACTTAAGAAGTTTAAAATTTAAAATCAGTACCCAAATCAAGTGTAGATCATGAAATAAAGTATATAATCTTAATCTAGTCAAGATTCCGAACAAAACCCAACAAATTTCATGCAAAATGATCAAGAAATGAAAAATATATGAGCAAAAATCAGTTTAGGTTGTTCGAAACTTATCAAGTTCATCAATGGCAGAAATCTCAAGTATGATTTGCAGATATTAAGAAGATAAAGTTTTAAGAAATCATACCATGTCTTCGATGGGTTGTTTGGGAGCCATTGAAGAAGAAAAACTTAAATCTTTTTAAGCAGATTACGAAGCGAGAGAAGAAGGGTTTGGTGAAGAAACTGACACTTGAAGGTACAAGGTCAGAGAAGACAGTCAGAAAGTTTGAAAAGGTAAGGTATGTCTTCTATTTATAGGAAAGGATTAGGGTTTGACAGTTGAAAGGTCAGACTGATTCACCAACTCAGTGAATCATTGCAAACATAGCACCCTTTCAGCTTCATCCCATCAACCAATGACGGCTGCCATGAAGGCCATTAAATGCTAATGTTCCCTTTGCATTAAATGCTCTCAAAATTTAAATTTTCGTGGGAAAACATTTGCAAATAAACCCTTAAGAAAAAAAAATAGGACTGAAAAATAAATAAATGGAATTTGAACAGTTTTTTTTTTTTTTTTTTTTTTTTTTTTTATAAATAACTCGTAAGTAAAAGAAAAGATAGAAAATACTCCAGGTTGAACCGCGGTTGAGATCCAAGCGGTTGAGCCGCAAAGATGCGGTTTGAGTGAAGCGGTTGGCCGCAAAGGCGGTTGGACATCCTTGCGGTTTGGTACACGCGGTTCAACAGTGGAATTGAAACTATACTCAACAACCAAGTTAGTTAATAAAAAGAATGGAATTTATTTAAGTTCAAGCATACCCATTTCTCCTCTGAGGAATGAAAACCTCTTGGAGTCAAGAGCTTTGGTGAGGATATCGCAACTGGTTGTCTCGTCCCCACATACTCTAAATGGATATTCCTCTTTTCCACATGATCTTTGAGGAAATGATACTTGATATCAATATGCTTGGTCTTGGAATGCATAACAGGTTGTTGGAGACTCGAAATGGTTGAAGTGTTGTCACACATGACGGGGCAATTCCCTTCATGGATTCCATAGTCTACCAACCGCTACTTCATCCAAAGGATTTGACAAAGAACAACTACCAAGAAGAATATACTCGCCTCCGTGGTTGACACCGAAACCGAAGCTTGCTTCTTGCTGGCCCAAGCAACTAGTCTATTCCCGAGGAAATGACAAGTACCACTAGTGTTTTTCCCGTCAATAGTACAAGCCGCATAATCCGCATCCGAATAACCTACAAGATCGAAGTTCAAATCTTTGGAATACCAAAGTCCAAGGTTAGTGGTTCCGTATAAATAGCGGATTATACGCTTGACTCGCAATAAGATGTGCTTCTCTAGGATCCGCTTGATAGCGAGCACATACACGTACACTAAACATAATATCCGGCCTACTAGCGCTAAGTAAAGTAATGAGCCGATCATACCTCGATATAAAGTCTGATCAACTTTCTTACCTTTGAGATCCTTATCTAACTTATTGCCGGTGGCCATAGGAGTATCATATGCTTTAGCATTTTCTAATCCAAACTTCTTTATCAACTCCTTGGTGTACTTGGCTTGGCTGATGAAGATACCTTCTTCGCATTGCTTGATTTGAAGCCCGAGGAAGGAAGTTAATTCTCCCATCACGCTCATTTCAAACTTGCTTTTCATTAGCTTCTCGAAACGCTTACAAAGTAACTCATTAGTAGAACCAAAAATAATATCATCGACATATATTTGAACAAGTAAAGTATGCTCATTATATTTGGCAATAAAAAGAGTTGTATCAATTTTACCACATTTAAATCCTTTTTCTAGTAAAAATTTAGAAAGAGTCTCATACCATGCCCTTGGAGCTTGCTTAAGTCCATACAAAGCTTTCTGGAGTTTGTAGACATGATTGGGAAATTTGGAGTCTTCAAATCCAGGAGGTTGGGCAACATACACGGTCTCTTGCAGTTCACCGTTGAGGAAAGCACTCTTCACATCCATTTGATATAACTTGAAATGCTTAAAAGAGGCGTAGGCTAAGAAAATTCTTATAGCTTCCAATCTTGCAACTGGAGCAAAGGTTTCGTCATAATCGATTCCTTCTTCTTGCCTATATCCTTGTGCAACCAACCTTGCTTTATTCCTATTGATGCTTCCATTCTCATCCATCTTATTCCTAAATACCCACTTAGTTCCTATCACTCCTTGATCCTGAGGTCTAGGCACCAAAGTCCAGACCTTGCATCTTTTAAACTGGTTGAGTTCTTCTTGCATAGCAACGACCCAATTGGAATCTTGGAGTGCTTCATCAATCTTCTTGGGTTCAACTTGAGACAAAAGTGAAGTATGCTCATCATAATTCGATCTCCTTGTTTGAACACCGGAAAACAGATCACCAATCACATTTGTGAGGGGGTGACTGCTGACTTCACGAACCTCTGGGGGTAAGTCTGGTTGGACTGAGGTTTGCTGAAGATCTTCAATTGGAACGTCGTTAGATCCTTCAGCGAAGTCATGGAATGTAAGTTGATGAAGAGGTTCTATAAGCTGGATAGGGGAATTCTCAACTTCTTCTTCCCTAGGAGTTGCATCTGGAGTAGGAACTTCAGGTGCGGTTTCAAAGGTGCAGTTTGAGGGAATTTCAGTTGAGGGTTATGGATTTTGCGGTTGAGGTTCAGGTGCAGTTTGGTATGATTCACCTGGCTCATTATGCTCAACAAAATCATCAGCAACATTTGGAGCCAAATGTGGCTCAAGGAGAGAATGCTCATCAAAAGTAACATGGACAGACTCAACTATTTTTAAACTAGTTTTATTGAAAACACGAAAAGCTTTAGAATGTTTAGCATACCCAACAAAAATACCTTCGTCGGTCTTGGCTCCGAATTTACCTCTATTTTCTCTTCCGTTGTAGAGGACAAAACATTTGCAGCCAAAGATCTTGAAGAATGCAATGTTGGGGGTTCTTCCTCGCCAAAGCTCATAGGGAGTCTTGTTATAGGTTTTGTTGATGAGGGAGCGGTTCTGAGTGAAGTATACGGTATTGATTGCTTCAAATTTCAAAAATACCGAGGTAGCTTCGCTTCAGATATCATTGTCTTTCCAAATTTCAATCAACGTCCTATTCTTCCTTTCCACAACCCCATTTTGTTGTGGAACACCGGTTGAAAAATTGTGATCAATCCCATGGTCATCACAATACTGAGCAACACCGTTGTTCTTAAATTCTGTTCCATTATCTGATCGAACACTAACGATGTCGTCTTCTTTTTGAGTTTGGAGCCGTCTAAAAAGTGCGGTGAGAATCTCATAGCAGTCATCTTTGGAAATCATCATCTCAACCCACGTATATCTTGAGTAATCATCCACCACCACTAAGGTATATCTATTTCCTCCAATGCCGGGCAAAGTGGTCACGGGTCCAAACAAATCTATGTGAAGCAACTTGTAAGCATCTTGAAGTTGATGGAGCGGTCTTGGTGGTGAAAGACGACGCGGATCGCTACCAAGCCGGCATGCACTGCATTTCTCTGGATGGTGGTCAGCCACTTTGGGTAAACCACGAACGAGGTTTTCCCTACCAATCTTTGCAAGATACTTGAAGTTCAAGTGGCTCAACCTCTTGTGCCATAGCCAACTATTTTCGCTCACATTCTTGGCTACAAAACAGAGATTAGTAATACTACATGCAGAATTTAGATCAATAATGTAAATATTACTCTTACGAATCCCTGTGAGTAGGGTGACGCCGGAAATGCTATCTTTGATAAAGCAATTTGATGACGTGAAGTTGCAAAGCATTCCTTTGTCGCAAAATTGAGAAATTGAAAGGAGGTTGTGCTTGAGTCCTTCAACAAGAGAAACCTTCTCAATGGTTAGGTTTCCTCTCCTTATAACACCATATCCAATGGTCTTGCCTTTGTTGTTGTCACCAAAGGTTACAGAAGGACCACTTGCTTCAATGACATCTTCAAGTAATGATCTATCTCCAGTCATATGTCTTGAGCAGCCACTGTCAAGATACCATTCATTATCCTTGGAGTGACCAGCCATGAAGCAGAGGACCTGAAATGTAAACATTAAGAACGAGGTCCCCCTTTATTCCTTGGGTCCTGAAGTTAGCAACCCTTTATGACCCACACCTGCTTGACAGAAGGAGGTTTACTCTTCCTGGCATTGGATGTGAACCGCAAAAGGCATTCTGCAGCCTTGTGACCTAAACCATCACACACAGAACATTTATAATAGCTACAAGCTTCATGAGGTTTTACTAACTCCTTACTCTTCTTAGGAGTTGCATGCGGTTTGGGACAAGGAAGCGGTTTTGGAGGAGCAGTTCCAGCTAAGAGTCCGGCTGAGATAAAGGGAACAGGCTTTGGTTTGACCATGTATTTCCTGGGAACGCTATTCCTGCTTTTGAAGGCAGGAGGAGCGGTCGAAGAAGATGCGCGGTTAGACCTGGAGTTGGAAACACCACCTTTTCCACCAGGAGCGGTTGGAGCAGGTATGCGACCAATTCCATAAGCCATTTCCTCTTCAGCTGCTTCCACAGAATCCTTAGGTTTCAACACAGAATTCTTTCCATATTGCTTTCCTTTAGGGTAGACATAATTTATTTGTCGTCCTTTACCCTTTCCTTTAGCATGCTTCCCCTTAGGAATTTCTTTAGTTAGTTCCAAAATTTCCTCATCCTTTTCACTCGAGGATGCACACTTCTCCTCTTCCTCAGATCCAAAACCTAGGCCTTCCTTAATTCCAGGAGGAACTTGGAAGTCCATGATTTTATCCTTGGTGGATTGAGACTTGAGCCACGAATCAATAATCTTTTGGCGATCGTCGATTTGGGTTACCAAGTCATCATTCCTGAGTTGAAGTGTAGCAACCTTAGTTTCAAGGATGCGGTTCTGATCAGCAAGAGGAGACATACTTCTGATTTGGTCCTTAAGATTTGAAATTTCAGACCTCATCACAGTTTTCTCCGTCTTGTACAGATTAAGTTCATCATGAGCTAAGCTTAAGGCTTTCTTAAGATTGGAGAATTGATGGATCACCATTTCAGCTTCCTTGAACATCCTTTCATGTTCCATGGGAGAAACCTATTCCACCACCTTTTTCAAAATTTTCTTCTTTGGAATTGTTTTTGAAGGTGGAGCATTTGTAGGAGGAAAAATGGGACGTGAATACGAGCAATTTCCTATCTTAATGCTAGGAGTAAGTTTGATATCATCATCCAATTTAAAATTTGGAAGTTTTGTAGAAACCTCCTTTTCTTCCATATCTTGCAACTCGACCGACTCGTAATCCGATTCATCTAAGCATCCGCAACTAAGCGTAGATTAACCTCTTCGGTTTCATCATCACTTCCATCATCGTAACTGTTTCAATCCAAGTTGCTAATTCCTTGGAATTCTCTTCCTCCTCAAAGAACCATTCCTTTGCGACGAGAAAATTTGGCAGAGAGGTTTTCTTTTAATGTATTCATATTTAGGCGGTGGACACTCAGATGCAAAGTGACCAGGTTTTCTACAATTGTAGCAAACTAGATCACTCTTTTTCTTTGTATCTCCAGCCTTAGAAAACGTTGCAGGAGGTTTGCCTTTTGAAAATGATTTTGTGAAAGGTTTTGAGGATTTTCTAAATTTTTGGAATCTTTTCACAAACATGGCAAAATCATCATCATCCATCTCGATGAGTGATGAGGTTGATATGGAAGGATCAGCGGTTTGGTTGGATGTAGATGGTTTCTCCTCTTGTTCCACTACGAACATGGAAAGCGATTTGGTTTTTCCTTCAATCTCTTCAATATGATTTAATTTTAATTCATAGACTCTAAGATTGGCGTACAAGTTACTTAACGACCAAGTACCCAAAACTTTGGAGTCTTCTAAAGAGGTAGCCTTATTTACCCATTTAGAACCTAAAGCAGATAGGAAAGTCATATTGATTTCCTTATCGGTTAAAGTTTTGCCAAGAGATCTACAAGCATTAACTACCTCAACATATCTGGCCGTAGGTTTGACGCAAGGTTTCGTTGGATTTTCTGTTGAAGTTGTTGTATGATCTTTCAACAAAATATAATTGGCTTTCCTTGCATTCGTCATCACCTTCGAGGTAGCTCTCAAGGGCATCCCACATCTGCTTTGCGGTTTTGAGGTACATCACTTTCTCAGAGTTGATACGGGGAGGGTTCCGTAAATGATGTGCCTAGCCTTGCCAGTCCAAGGCAACCAATCTCTTCTCTTCATCCGACCACTCTTCTTTTGGCTTTTTGACCTCTCGGGAATTGTTGCACCGGTGGTTGCATCTCGTGTTGGCCTTCATTGGAACTAACGGGCCATTGATCACGCACTCCACCAAAGATTTCATCTATAGTTTCCAAATGAATAAGCATTCGGCACTTCCAGATGTCAAAGTGGTCTTCGTCCAACATTGGAATGTGTGAATAGTTAACAGTAGTCATTGTCTTTGAGGTTGCCATATTGAATTGGCACACAAGCTGTTAAGCTTGAAAAACAGTGGTTTTAAAATATGTTAGCTCTGATACCACTTGTTGGTCCCAAAGGTGGAAACAAGGGTGAAAATACAGCTAGAGGGGGGTGAATAGCTGTTACAAATTTTTCTCCCTCTTATAAAAACTAAACCTCTTGCTTACAAAATCCTCTTGCAGTTGATAATAGACTGCAAGTGATAGTGTAAAATGCACAGCGGAATTATAGAGTATAAAGCGGTTTTAGAGGCGGTTTGTAAAATGCGGTTTTGATATGCGGTTTTGGGAAGTGCAGTTTTACAAACACGTGTGGTTTTGACTTTGTTAACTCCAAACACTTATTTCACAATAATGGATAACTATATAAAGATCAAACAGAGACAAAGATAAATAATTAGTAAGCACAAGAAATATAAATGCAGAAAGTAAGAACACGCTATTTGGAGTGGTTCAATCGATAAACGATCTACGTCCACTACCAAGATGGTTAGTCTTGGATTTCTAAGAGAGATTTTATATTAAGTATTGTGAGATTACAAAGTACAATAAAATCTTTACTATGAAGAACAAATCCAAAACTATAACCAGTGTATCTCAAATGTATAATCTATGTGATTAAACAAGTGAGGTGTGTGTGTGAGAACAAGATCAAGGCTCTTTAAATCTGTGAGATGTAGAGCTCAATGATTCTTGAATGTGTTAAGGCTTGATTTCTGGGCTAGGAATATTTCTTGAAGGAAAAAGATGAAGATTCAAAGGATTGAATAATTTCTGGGCAGAGCTTCAGCTTCTATGAACACAGCACTTTCAAATTTTCAAGCAATCTTCAAATGGTGAAGATTAGGGGTATTTATACCCAAGCATCAAGAAACTAGCCGTTAGATATAGCTGTTGTAAGGACAGTACTTGATGCAATCCTATTGGTCCATAGCAACCACTTTTGTCCTTTGGTACAGCAGTTGCAGATAAAGCTGATCAGGCTCCAGCTGCAAGCAATGAGGTTAGGACACCTGTCAACTTTTCAAGATCCTTGCAGATCTTCTCTGATATTGAATCTCGTGGCAAGATATGGTGGTTGACTTTTGATATTGCTGACGTGGATTCCAACGGATAAAAAGTGGTTCACTTCAAGTAGCCAATCATTGGATGCGGTTGGTGAGATGCGGTTAGGGACATGCGGTTTTGCTACACCAGGAGGTTGCATGGATGCGGTTGCACATGAACTGCACAGGTGCGGTTCAAGGGCGGTTGCATGCGGTTGGTTCAATAGGCAAATTCAAGGTAGAACTACACTTGCGGTTTACAAGTGCGGTTTATAGGGCGGTTTTGAATACTGCTGGAACTGCAACTTTGCTTCCAATGAATCTTGTGCCAGTCTTCAAGCCTAAATTTAACCTATTCTATAAAATGGACTTAGCTAAAAAATTGAAGTCTAAGCTTCATTACATAGGGTCCTAAAGTCCTTAAAATAGACAGGAGGTTATGGTATCAATCAAATCTAATACAAAATAGGAGAGTTAAAACATGCATACCCAACATGGCGCCTCAAATCGGAGCTGCTGAATCATACGAGGGTGTGTGGCACCTCAAACCGGAGCTTCTAGATCATACGAGGGCGTGTGGAGCTTCAAACCGGAGTTGCGAGGATATGTTTATCCTGAGACGAAGGCGTTCGTGCCTTGGGTGCTGGGCTTACGATGACAGCCAGGTTTATCCTGCTAGGGATAGGGTGGCAATGACGGGAATGGTTGTGTTAAACTGGCGTTATTAACAACTCGGAAGGATTGACATTTCTTCTTTAAAATCCTACTGGGGATGAGCGTTCGGGCTTACCTTGATGGCCGAAGAGGGATTGTTGTGCTGGCTTACCTTGATGGCCGCTGAGGTGGGATGATCGGGCTTACGACTGGCGTCCGGGGAAGTGAACGTTGGTGAAAACCAATAGAAATTTTGACGTCGGGAGACGGAATTGTAACTGGAATGTTCGGAGACAGGATTGAGCGTTTGAATGTCAAATGTCAACTTTAGATGGAAGTGAGCGTTTGAATGGCAAACATCAACTGGGGATTGAAAATTTAATGTCTGGAGACGAGCGTTAGTGAAAACTAACTGGGAATTTAACGTCTGGAGACGAGCATTAGTGAAAACTAACTGGGAATTTAACGTCTGGAGACGAGCGTTAGTGAAAATTAACTGGGAATTTAACGTCTGGAGACGAGCGTTAGTGAAAACTAACTGAAAATTTAATGTCTGGAGACGGGCGTTAGTGAAAACTAACTGGGAATTTAATGTCTGGAGACGAGCGTTAGTGAAAACTAACTGGGAATTTAACGTCTGGAGACGAGCGTTAGTGAAAACTAACTGGGAATTTAACGTCTGGAGACGAGCGTTAGTGAAAACTAACTGAGAATTTAACGTCTGGAGATGGGGTGTTAGTGAAAACTAACTGAGAATTTAACGTCGGGAGACGAGCGTTAGTGAAAACTAACTGGGAATTTAACGTCTGGAGACGGGCGTTAGTGAAAACTAACTGGGAATTTAACGTCTGGAGACGAAGCGTTAGTGAGAGCTAACGGGAAATTTAACATCTGGAGATGAGCGTTAGTGAAAACTAACTGAGAATTTAACGTCTGGAGACGAGTGTTAGTGAAAACTAACTGGGAATGGATCCTCGGGGAATGGGGTGTTAGAAATGTCTAACTTGGGGAAATTTTACACTTTTGGGGGCCAAAAGGGGTAAAATTGGAACTGCGGAAAGTTGAGGGGCTAAATTGGCAAGGAATCTTTCTGCTGCAGAAAGAGTCCGGCCGGACTGAACCTGAAGTTGACCAGGTTGTTATCAGCGCCGAGGCAGAAGCTGAATTGGCCATTTTCTTCCATTTTTCCAGGCGAAAAAGAGAGAAAGGAGAGGAGAGAATTCATCCCAAATTGTGAGGTTTGCTCAAATTTGTGAAGGAAAATCAACATGGGGGGTGATTTGGAACCAATGGCTCGTCATGGAAGGACCGATGACGAAAGAACGCGGTTGGTTCGGACCATTCGAACCATTACTCTTCCATTGAATCCGGCGGAGTTCTACCCGGCTAGGGAGAACCACAAATCCAAAGGAGGGATCGAGAGACAAGTAAGCTTCCTTCAAATTCCATTAATTTTAAGAATGTGCATTCTTTAAATGTTAGAAATTTGACTAGGAATGACTTAGGGATTTTGGTGCCCGGATTGAGGCTTTTGACTTTGCTATGCGCCTTTGTCGAAATTGACTAGAGTGTAGTTCAATTGACATCATGGGTAGATAACATAAAAAATTTGGTCGCAAAATTCCATGCCTAGATGTGTTTTCTGAATTTAAAGTATGTTTAAATCGCGACGGAGTAAATTTTCGAAATATTCAAAAGGATTTGAAAGTTCCGAATTCTACGGAGTTTTCGAGGGGTTTTGAAAGTTCCGAATTCGACGGAGTTTTCGAAGGGTTTTGAAAGTTCCGGATTCAACGGAGTTTTCGAAATGTTTTGAAAGTTCCGAATTCGACGGAGTTTTCGAAGGGCTTAGAAAGTTCCGGATTCGACGGAGTTTTCGAAATGCTTTGAAATCTTGGACCGTCAATACTCCAACCGGGATGGAAATATTTTAGCAAAGGAATGAGAACTGTATCTGCATTGCATCATTTTGACATGCGTTCGTGCACTCTGTTGATGTCGCTTCTGTATTAACGTATTCTTGCCTTGTTCACCTGCAGGGGCGAGGGACAGTTAATGTTCACAACCAGAAGAGTCGGGGAGCCTTTGAGGCAGTGCGAGCGCTGTAGGAGATACTCCCAGACGAGGCTCGAGATGGAGAGAGGAGTCCACGGCATCTTGTGGTCAACTCCGGCATGGATGGATTTATCAGCGCGGTAGCCGCGGTGGCTGTGATGTAGAGGGCGAGGGCCATGTACGTAGCTCAGAGCGAGTACTGGTGGGATACGACCCACACTTTTCATTTCAGGTGGGGGAGGCGACTGTGACTCCTTCTGACTTTGCTGCTATTACTGGGTTGCCAACCTGGGGCAACGCGCTGGTGTGGGTGGATGGCTATACCCCGAGGCAGTTGTCTGAGCTACTGGGTTTCGATATTACTGATGCCAGGGGCTTAGGTGTTTGGTACAGGCCGATGGAGAGGCATCTGAGGACGGGTATTGCTGATTATGGGGAGGGGTCCCCTAGGATGACCGCTGAGCGTCTAGCTCGAGGGTTCATATGGTTCGCGTTGTCAGTGACTCTGTTCCCGACTTCTGACATGTCCTGTCACTTCCCTTTGCTCGAGTCGCTGACAGACTTGGATGCCGTGAGGGGGTATGCATGGGGGGAGGCTGGACTGGCCGAGCTCTACCATTCCTTGGACAGGTTCTCGCGGGGAGAGGAGAACTCCTTGAGCTGTTTCTCATTTGCTTTGGATGTAAGTTAACGTCTTTTTCTCTTCCTTGTCTCATTTTTGTACTCGTATGTATCTGCTCTGTAGATGACATAACTTTCCATTTGCTTGACAGGTCTGGTGCTATGAGGTGTTCAGCCCGCAGCGGTGGGATATTAAGGAGGCATACCGGTCCTTGTACCCTGCCATGCTGTCTTGGCAGAAGAAGGCGAAGAAGGCGGTGTCGTCGAGAGAGGGCACTCGACTGTCATATGAGGAGGTGTCTCAGGCCCTGAGCCGAGAGTTCTCCGAGTGGATCCAGCTGACCTGGTGGAGTCGGATTCACGCTGGCGCGGTTCAGGTTGCTTGTGAGGTCACGCGGCGGCGGAAGCTGCTGGTGGGACTTCACTGCGATGCTATGTATCTGGGGGAGAGGGTGACCCGTCAGCATGGCTCGGGGTCTTTTTCGATGGTGCCGGTGGATCCGCCTCTGCACATGCAGCATCCTTCGTCGATGTCGATGGAAGAGTTGGAGCGATATAGACAGGGTGTGTTCTATACTGAGTATGTCATAGCGGGAGCCGACAATGACACTTTCTTGAGGATGAGGCTGAGGAGCCCGCAGGTGCAGAACAGGGAGGGCGAGGGCCCTGGATATCCCCGAGATCTCCTGCTTCCACGCGCTAGGTTGGCGTACGAGGGGCTGGACGGTTCGCGCAGGCGACTGGTGATCCCGATCCCGGAGGAGCCGAGATCTCAGTATAGGGTGGACCCCAACGCTTCGGTGAGCACTTTTGATTTTCTACATTTGGTGGTAGCATTCTGCAAATGTTGCATCTGTACTTTCTGCTTGTCTTCTGATGACTTTCCTGGTTCGCAGGTGTCTGGCCGTACGTACAATCAGGCCATGAGACAGTTGGACGGGTGGGCCAACTACACTAGGAGGCTCGTGGAGTTCCTGAGGTGCAGTTCCTGGAGGAGCGTGGATGTTCGTGAGCCGAGGCCGTCTAGGCCGAGAGGTTCGTCTGCTTCCACGGCTAGTGGAGAGGACTTTGCGCAGGGATTTGGCCAGTTCGCGGGCGAAACGGCGGGGTTTGGAGCTCATCCTCCTTCGCACTTGGGGCATGAGAGGGGAGAGTCTTCGAGTTCACAGGCGCAGAGGAGGCCTTTCGCGTATTCTCGCCTGGAGGAATTCAGAGATTTCTTGTTCTCGACAGATCCGGCTGCTGCGGAGCAGTGCGTCGAGTGCTCGGATAACGAGCAGGACTCGGAGTAGTCCTTCTTTATTGCTTTTTATACAAATGTATGTATTGTCCGGAACAATTTGACTTGAACTGTATTTGAAAAGGTGCCCTAGAGGCGGAACCTGTATTTCGCACATTTATTTAGTGATTACCTTCTTTTTATTTTCGGCAAATAAGCAAGTAGGTTGATCAAAAATAAATAAAATGAAACATGCATGAAAAATTGAACGGGTCAAAAATTATGCCTATATGCACTGATATTTAATTATTTGCACTGTTGCACGTGCCCGGGGCGGAAGAGGTGTTGGCATTGGTTGATTGAAACCAGGGGAGCACGCAGATTCATAAAGGCATGAAAAGGGCTTTGTTTGGAATTGTTTTCAATTTAAGAGCAGTTGGCTGCAGAGTTGACCAAGTCAACTGCAGAGAGTCCCACGGACCGAGAATGAAATTCCGTGAGCCTTTTAAATTGCAGTTTCAGCTTTGCAATTCGTAAGAAACTGCGCATTTGCTTTGATCAGTTGGCTGAATTTCTTTCAAATTCCTAAGGTTTCCTTCACTTTCTTTCATGGCTCCCTTTCCTAAGATATCATCTCGGATGCAATAGTGATACTTGGAAAATTTTAAGTCGTGGGTACGGAACCACACGAGGCAAAACAAGGGGTTTTTTGAAGGCTGTTACGGGATGAAATCTATTTGGGCTTTGAAGGAGCTCATGCCAGATTGGGATCTTTTGAGAGCAGCGGCTCATTTCTGGGACTTACGGAGGAATGTGTACAACTTTTCGTACAACGAAATCACTTCTACGTTTGAAGATTTCCGGGCCATTCTAGGAGGACCTGAGACGGAACAGCTAGTTCTTCCCTATGCTGGTGGCATGGCCACTGTTGAGAAGCTAGTGTCTCTGCTTGGTATCTCGGCTGGAGAAGCATACGGGATGCTGATATTGAACACTGATTATGTCGACATTTTTGGACTGCCAGATAAATTTGCCGGAGCTGAGGGGAGCATTTTTGCGTGGGACGCGTTTGCTCTGTGCACGATTGCTACTTTGTTCACATTCACGTCCCTGGGTGTGTGCCATCATAGTGTACTGGACTTGGTGAGGCAGTGCCGAAACGGGGGAGACATCGTGCCTTTGGTCTTGGGCGAGACGTTCCTGGGAGTAGGTCGGATGGCGATCGACAGCTGATACATGTGGGGAGGGAGTCCCGCTATGCTTACTATGTGGTTGAGGGAGAGGTTGTAGATGATGCCCGAGGTGCCAATGTCCTGTGACGCTTGGTCCTTTTCTCGACGTCCTCTGGTGATAGGGGGGTCTCTTGCGATGGTGGGTTCCTCACTGGAAGTTACAGACTTGTCGGACCGCTCAGGGGGGTCTCTTGGTTGTCAGAGTGCCGGGGCTGTCCCAGACGGCTTTCTACATTCCATCATTGGTTCGCGACGCACGAGTGGAGCAGGTGCCACTGACGGGTTTAGTTCATGCTGCTACCTTCGAGGTGGGATCTCTGCTGATGGAAGATCCTTCGACGCTATTGCTGCTCACGCGGTTATGGCAATACACGTCCTTTCCTGCCAGGGTTCTCTTTCACCGGAGAGGGGGCACTATTCTGTCGACGCAGTATCTGAACTGGTACGAAGAGTGTATGGGGGAGACACAGATGTGTATCTTGTGGAGACGGAATGAGCTGTTGGGTGCTGATCACCTTGACAGCTTGACTTTGAGGAGGACCGAAGCGGGGGCTAACCCTCGGAATCATACTGGGAACGACATGGCTGACTATGAAGCCAATGCTGATCGGGAGGCCAATCAAAGCACGATCATGATGGCTCGAAGTGAGGCAGCTCGAGACAGAGCTAGGGAAAGGGCTACGTTGACAGCTACAGGCTTGACGGAGGCGTCGGGAAGGGTCCCTGAGCCAGGTAGAAGGACTACCGGAATATTTCCTGTGAAGGTGAAGAACACTTTCCGTGGGAAAGGGAAGGGGAAGAAGGATGAAGGACCAAGTACGGGAAACTAGGTTGACCTTGCTGTCCAGAGTATCCACCCACTGTCATTACAGACACATTAACTGATTAATGTTTTGTTGTAGTTTTGCTAGCTTGTAGCGAGTCAAGAGTTGACCGTGCTTGAACTCATCAAATATTGTTTTAACCGTAATGAATTTGTAGGTTAATTGAAAAGAGTTTTTCGAAACACAAGCAATTGATGCTTATTGTATTTTTTTTTGTTTTTGAGACCGAACCAATGATGGCTGCCTACGTTCCCCTTTTACAATTGGACTAAGGGGCTCAGGTCACCGTAGTTCGACACTTTAGGTGAATTTGAGAAAAACAAAGACGAAAGGAGTACGACCCTGTTTTTTACCTGGATCATTAGCGAGAATGTATCTAGTTGGGTATTACTCTTTTAGCACTTTAATTTTACTGAGGGGTAGTGTATGGGGAAGGAGAGTTGACTCGTGCTCTTCCTCAAACGAAGTATCTGCAGAGCTTGCTTCCATTCACGGGGTTAACGAAAGGGTTCCCGTCCAAATCTGCTAACTTCATGGCTCCTCCGGAGAAGATTCTTTGTACCACGAACGGTCCTATCCAGGTAGGCTCCCACTTTCCGAGGGGATTGGTCTGCGTAGGAGGCTTTTCCTTTAGCACCAAGTCGCCTTCTCTGATGTCTCGGATCTTGACTTTCTTATCAAATGCTCGGGCCATTCGGCCTTGGTAGGCTCGAGTATGTTCCATGGCTTTCAATCTGCGCTCGTCGAGTAGAGCAAGTTCGTCGTGACGGATCTGTAGCCATTCGACTTCATTGATCCCGTTTTCCAAGAGGACTCAGAGGGATGGAATTTCCAATTCCATGAGTAACATTGCTTCCATTCCATAGGTAAGTGCGAATGGAGTCTCCCCTGTGGCGGTTCTGACTGATGTTCTGTATCCCCAGAGGGCTAGATGTAGCTTTTCGGGCCAGTCCCGACCTCTAGTGGTCATCTTTCTGATTATCATGGCGAGAGTCTTGTTTTGTGCCTCTACTGCACCATTGGTTGTGGTCTGTAAGGAGGATACTTGTGACGTGTGACTCTGAATTCAGTCAGCAGTTGGTCACAATCTCCTTCGAAGTGAGTCCCATTATCGGATATGATCTCGTTGGGCACTCCGTATCGGCACATGATGTTCTCTTTGATGAACTCGGCCACCTTCTTGGAATTCAGTACCTTGTACGATCTGGCTTCTACCCATTTGGTGAAGTAGTCGACTGCGACTAGAATGAACTCGTGGCCATTGCTCCCCGGTGGAGTGATCTTGCCGATGATGTCGATTCCCCATGTGGCGAAGGCCATGGTGTAGTCATGCAATAGATTTCATGCGGAGGGATGTGATTGAGGTTGGAGAACCGTTGACATTTGTCGCATCTTCGGACGAACTGGATGCAGTCTGTTTCCATTGATATCCAATAGTATCCCATACGGAGAATGATCTGTGTCAATGCTCGGGCGTTCATATGCGGACCGCCAGTTCCGTTGTGAACTTTGTTCATTAGCTCGCTGGCTTTTTCTTTGTTTACACACCGAAGGAGTGGCCCTTGGTGGCGCTTCTTGTACAACATACCCCCCAGAATGACGAAATGGGATGGCAGGCATTTTAATGCCATCATGTTTTTGGCTTTGATCCCTTCTTTGTATTTTCCATCTTCATTTGTGAAGGAAGCTTTTCCGTTTTGGAGGTACTGGTAGATTTGATTGTACTAGGGTTCGTCGATCGTTTCATTTTTTATTTCGATCTCACAGCAATAGGCGGGTGTTTCCCGTCTACCTATTCTGAGGGGTTTTACTGATTTCCCATCGGGAATTTCAACAAGAGAGGCGAGGGTTGCCAGGGCGTCTGCGAAGCGGTTCCTGTCTCTTGGCAAATAGTGAAAAGAGATGTCCTTGAACTGAGCAATGAGCTCCTCCATGTACGCGTGGTACTTCTGAAGGCCAAAATCTATCGTCTTCCATTTTGTTGGACACTTGATTGATGATCAATGTTGAGTCTCCGTATACTTCCAGTTCTGAGATGTTGCGCTCGAGGGCGGCTTCCAGACCGGCTGCACAGGCTTCGTATTCTGCTGCATTGTTGGTTGTTTCGAAATTCAGCTTGATGGCTATGGGAGTATGCTCGTCCTTGGGGTCGACAAGGAGCATTCCAATACCATTCCCCTTCTTGTTGACTACCCCATCGAAGAAGAGTTGCCAGCGGTTTGCGCTATCGAGTGAGAAGATTCCGTCGTCCGAAAACTGCGGATCAGGACCTTTGGGCTCACTGCTTGGGAAGTCTGCCAGCTGATCTGCCATTACTCTGCCCTTTATTGATTTTCTGGCCATGTACTTGATGTCGAACTCAGCCAGGAAGAATGACCACTTGGCTAGTCGCATTGACAGGGATGGCTTGTCAAAGAGATATCGGACGGGGTCCATTTTGGAGACCAGGAGCACTGAATGTGACTGCATGTAGTGTTTCAGTTTCCCGACTACCCATACCAAGGCGGTACAAGTTTTCTCTAATGCTGAGTAGCTGAGTTCACTTCCTTGAAGCTTTCGGCTTACAAAGTAGATTGCATGCTCAACCTTGGAATCTTTTTGTTCTTGTGCCAGCATTGCTCTGATTGACATGTCTGTTACTGTCAGGTACATGAGTAGTGGCTTGTCTTCATGTGGCGGGCACAGAATTGGGGGATTCACCAAGTAGGTCTTGATTTTCTCAAAAGTTGTCTGGCACTCGATGTCCCAGTTGATGTCGGCATTCTTCTTCATCAGTTTGAACATGGGCTCGCAGAGAGATGTCAACTGGTTGATGAAGCGACTGATGTACTGAAGTCTTCCCATAAAGCTCTTCACTTCTGTCAAAGTCTGAGGCGGCTTCATGTCTATGATGGCCTTGATTTTCTTGGGATCGACTTCGATACCTCTTTCTGTAACCATATACCCCAGTACTTTGCCTCGCTTGACGCCGAAGGTGCACTTGGCAGGGTTCAATCTCATGGAGTGCTTTCTGAGTCTGTTGAAGAACTTTCTCAGATCTGTCATATGTTGCATGTCCGATCCTCTGGAGTGGATGATCATGTCGTCGACATATACTTCGATTTCTTTGTGAATCATGTCATGGAAGAGGGTCATTGCACTCGCCGTGGTAAGTAGCCCCGGCGTTCTTCGACCGAATGGCATGACCGTGTAGCGCATGTCCCCACGGAGTGGTGAAAGCGATCTTGGCTTGATCCTCCTCGAACATTTTGATACGGTTGTATCCAGCGAACCCATCCACGAAGGACTTTACTTCGAAATTTGTCGTGGTATCGACTAGCATGTCGATGTTAGGCGCTGGGAAATCATCTTTAGGCCGGCCTTGTTGAGATCCCGAAAATCCACACAAAGATTCGACCTTTCCATTGGCCTTGGTGACCGTCACGATGTTGGAGAGCCAGGTTGGATACTCAATCACTCTGATGAAACCAACTCGGAGCATTTTCTCAATTTCTTCTTTCACTTGCAAGGACCACTTTGGCTTGATCTTGCGCAACTTCTGTTTAACCGGCTTAGATTCGGGATCCAGGGGAATTCTGTGCTCCACGATTGAGGGATCGAGTCCTGGCATGTCCTGGTATGACCAGGGGAACACGTCAACTTACTCACGGAGGAGGCTTATCAGGGCTTCTTTTTCTGCATCGGTGAAGAAACTGCCCACTTGTGTCTCTTTAGGCTCTTGCACTGACCCAGGTTCACTTTGGTCATAACCTCTTCGGCAGCTTGGGCCCGATTGTCCTCTTGGTCAACTACACGCTTGAGAACTTCTTTAATGTATTGTTCATTTAATGCGTCTGCTTCTTTATCAATTGAGTTATTAACGTCTTTTAAGTTGTTTGTTAGCTTATCAGTTGTTAAAGTGGCAATGAGGGGATACTCCGAAAGGTCAGAATTTTCATTAAACGAGAACGGAAATACATGGTTGGCTACATTATCATAGTCTTCCGGCGTAAGGACGTTGGACGACTCAGAGGACTGGACTTTTATAAGGACTGACTCAGAGGGTTCGAGACCGGGTTTAGGGAGATGTGGGTGCAGGCCCAACTTGTCTTCCATTTCTGTCTGGCTTGCCCTTGGTCCGATGAAAGTAACCCAGTTCTTCAGTGGCATTGCTGGATGCTTGATGAGGGTTCGGGGATCGAGAGGCTTGGCTTCTGTTGTCGCAATCATGGAGATCATACTGTTTTCGGAGCCCAGGTCAATCAGGTTTGGCACCTCCATGACTTCTTTAAAAAGATTATGTAGAGCGGGTCCACTGAGAGCGTCTTCTATGAATTCTGGTTCCTTCTGCTTTGGAGTTATTGTCTCGAATGTGGCCTCGGTGGCTGATCCGAATAATCTGTTTCCCGTGAAGAGTACCCCGAGTTGCTCTTCCGTATCCAGGGGATACCCTTGAACGTGTACTCGTGGCCGGACTCGTGGTGGCGGTTGGTCCAGGTAGAGCTGTGATGTCGAGGAACGCTCCCCTTATCGGATTAGCCTCGAGTCCTCCGAAACGCTTGAGGTCCCGTGCTAGCCGTTCCATCCTTTCGTAGTCTCCGTGGCCGACTATCCCCGCTTCTTTCTCATCTTCATCGGTTCACCGTCGGTCCCCTCAGTTCTGCTGTCGGTTCCGCTGTCGGTCCCCTCAGTTCTGCTGTCGGTTCCCTTGTCGGTCCCCTCAGTTCTGCTGTCGGTTCCCTTAGTGGTCCCCTCAGTTCTGCTGTCGGTTCCCTTGGTGAAGTATTGAGCGAGGTCGAAACTGTAAGGTCGGAGGTTGGGTGTGCCGTCAGAGGTTCCTCTTTTTCGGGCTGCTGCCTTGGTACGGGCGAGCTTTTTATCTTCCGTGATGTCAGCCGGTGTTGGCACATAACCAAGACCCTGGACCATGGTGTGGTCCTTGACTTCGATGACTTGGTGTTGGCCCTGTAACATTTTGTCGAGCCCCAGTCCTGGGATGAAGTTCATGAGTTTCATCATCTTCATGGCAGGAGGAATCTTGTCTTGAAACAGTGGAAGGTCCACGTTGCATATTTGGATCTTGGAGGTTTCCAAGGTGAATACAGTTAATGCCATGTCGTCATCATGCTTGATTTCTAACACTGGAATTCCGTTGGTGCTGGTCCCCTCGGTGGTGACGCTGTCGCCGTAGACTGTGGATAGCTCGTTGCCTTGCATGAACTTGAGGCACTGATGAAGGGTGGATGCCACGCCGTTGATGTGATGCAGCCAGGGAAGCCCCAGGATGGCTGTGAAAGTGATTGGAATGTCCAACACTTGGAATTCGGTGGGGATCATTCGCTTGTCGAACCAGATATTAAGAGTAGCAACCCCGAGAACTGTACGGGAAGTAGAGTCATAGGCCTTGACAGTGTGGACTGAAGGCTTCAAATCTGTAGGCTTGATGTCAAGTAGGTCCATCATCTTGGCGGGCAAGACATTCATTCCGGAACCTCCGTCTACCAACACGCGGGGAAGGGGACGCTCGTCCAGCTGGACTGTGATGTAGAGCGGTTCATTGTGATCAGCCCTAAATTTTGGAAGGTCTAAATCTGTGAAGGTGATAATGTTGCCGTAGTGGATGTTGCCGATCATCTGAATGACTTCGTCTGGTGTTGCATCCACGGGGACCATGGTACGGGCCAGACTTTCCTCTAGCTTGAGCTTGTGAGGATATGAAGATGTGAACAGGGACCAAAGGGAAATGTTCGCCTGGGTTTGCTTGAGCTGAGTGAGGATCGGGTCCTCTTTCAGGGAACTTGCGTCTTCGGGCAGGCCGGGTTGCAGTTCTGGCTCCGTCGGCTTTTTGGTGGCCTTAGGTGGTGATGCATGGATTTGACCCGATCGGGTTAGAATGCTGACATCAGGATTGGTCCCTTCTGAACAGGCAGCTCTGAGTTGAGCCATAGTCAGAGGAGGATTCCTCGCAACATAGGGCCATATGTCTTCCCTCAATTCATTGATTGTAGATGTGTTCCCGGGAGCTTCAGCAGCTTTACGGATTCTATCCCAGGATACCGGCTTGGGTGCCTCTGCGGGGAGGTAGCCTACGGTTTGACGCACTGTTCGAACGTCACGCGCGCGGTGGTTGCCGGAGCCGAAGCGTGCGTTGCTGATCCTCCGGGGGAGGTTGGAGAGTTCTTGGTTCAGGCGAACAGTCTCCTTGATCTCTTCACGGTATACCGCGCTCCTTTCCTTCTTGCTGAGCATACTTAGGGCATTCAGGAGTTGGGTCTGGCGATACTCATGGTTTGCTTATTTTCCTCCACTCTTGGCCCAGATCAACTTTCTTGCAGCAGAGCCTGCGTCGAGAGTTAGCGTCTGCGTTTCTTCCCATGTGAGAATAGCCAGTGCTTCCTTGAACTGCGTGCGTGTAAGTACGCCAATCCAATTCGCAACCTTTTTTAGATGCATTTTAATATAATAAAACTGCATTAAGGGGCATTTTGGTAAATTTTCGACCTATCCCGAGACTTCCGAAAACATTTCATAAGTTTCCCGCGAAGGAAGTACCTTTTGGTACCTTACTCATGCCAAGGGACCTGTTGGGAATAAACCTTTTTGGACTTTTTCAGGTATTTAGGCATGAATGTTCCAGAAACTGGTTTTGGCGCCAATTTCGGCGAGCGCACATTCAGTGGCGACTCCGCTGGGGATATCTGATTTTGAAAACCTGTTTTTCAAATATTAAGTGGGTCAAGCTTTCATTAAATTAGACATCCAATACATCCATTTTTTGTGTGCATCTTTGATAATCATTTGTGGTTCATGCATTTTGTTGAATATGAGACTTGTGAGCCTTATGTGCTTTGTGGTCATTGTGTTGTGCATTAGATATTCTTGCTTTGTTCTTGCCGCGGAGAGGCAGGGGCTGATTTGATGATTGCAGAGTGGCTGGTTCAGTGACCACACAGGTCGTGCGACACCTTTTTCTCTTGATGTCCTGTGTCACGCGACAAGGAGTGGCCACTGAACAGATGCTCAGAAGGTTGGTTTGAGGGCAGTCCCTTGAATCGAATGTGGCTCAGTTGATTGTGTTGGTATAATGCCCTAGGCTTTAGTTATGTTTAACTGAAAACCGTTATGTATCATCTTTATCGTTTATGTTTATTATTTGATTATTATATAGTTTGCATATTTATTGTAATAATCTCCGTCCCTGATTATTAAGAGAATAATTAGTATAATTGTCAATGGATAATCATATGATGATTATATGCATAGAGATGCACATTGAAATTATGAGTACTTGTTAGAGAACAAGTGACTGGACTTGACCCGTATGAGATTTATGTCATGGTCAAATGTCATAAGTAAATCTCATAAGGTTACTTCATTTAGTCCCTAGACCTGAGATTATCATGACCTCACATATGATGAAAAATCATGTTTGATTTTAGTCAAACGATATCTTAACACGATATCTATAAAGGCTATCTTTGGCATGATCGGATTCATGATGGGAAGGATGATAAGTCAAGATGGAATTTGTCCCTCGGAAGAGAGATGTTTTGCTTGGGCCCCTCGAAGAGTGATAATGATGAAAGCGTGTGGCCACACCCCAATATGATTGGACTATCATTATACTCAAGATCGAGAAAGCATTGAACAAATATAAGTTGACGTGGACCATGACTTGTGTTCAATATAACATCGTGAGACAAAGGGAAAAATGGAAGTGCACCATTGGAAATGTGAACTCTTACGTTGTGTTATTTGGGTAGACATAATGGCTTGCTAGAGTCCGCTTATGTCTTATGAGGGTCGATATGATCGGACTCATTGCCAACATAATACAATCCTATTGGGTCACACACAAATAGAATGAGTTGGTTGAACCAAGGGAAGAATGATTGAGAGTTCCTGCATATGGCAACTTATGTCACGCGACATAACTAGCCACTGGCAAGTTATGTCACGCGACATAACTAGCCACTGGCTACTTATGTCGCGCGACATAACTAGCCACAGACGCTTTTTTGACAGCCTGTTCTCCTAATTCGATTAGGAAACATATTTACACTAAAGTAGTATAAATATGTGAGGTCTGTCAACCCTAAGGTCTGGCCGAAATTTTCAAGGAAAAATTATAACAAAAATACTCTCAATATTCTTCCATAAGTTTTTAGGAATCTAGCAATTCCCAACCCAAGAATTGTTCTCGACATTCATATTTGTGTGGATTACCAAAAGAGGGTCTTAATTTTGTTCAAACAAATCAAAGACCTAGAGTTCAAATCTGAAGATCCAAAGGAGTTGAAGAATCGAAGATTTGAAGATCAAAAGTTTGTGATTACGAATCACATAATTATCCGTTCGATAGCTCAAGACCGGAAAGCAATTTAGGTTGGTAAATTCTATCTCATAGGAATTCAATTTAATCGTATAGAACGGATCTTAGGGCTTTGGGTTTTGTGTTAATTTGATGCTTAATTCCGCTGCGCATGGACCCATAAAACCCAACAGTGGTATCAGAGCCCCGTTCGTATGGTTAAGTTTGAATTAACATGCTAGAATGATTATATAAATTGTTTATATGTTCGTTGCATGTTTTTGTATGCGATAGAATTTTGATTGTTTATGTGAAACAATGTGAAAATCGTTTTCAAACTATGTTGAATTAAATCTGTAAAAGGGTTGTTTTATATGATTTAATTGCATGTAATCTGAATTGATTGAAATCTGGAAATCCTGCGAACTGGCTACCTATGTCGTGCGACATATTAAGCCAAAGGAGGAAATGCGTAATCTGGCCGGTTATGTCACGCGACATAACTAGCCTGGCTAGTTATGTCACGCGACATAATAAGCCAAAACTGGCGAGAATCGGTTTGTTCAATTTTTACGCTATTCCGTGATTGTGTTTACAATCGATATGTTCATATGAAAATCTGGATGTTATAAAATTGAGTTTATAAGTCCGCGATAGATTGATTCATTGATATACATGATTAATTGATTAAAATGTGATTTTAATAATTATTGCAATGTATATGAAAATCTGGATGTTATAAAATTGAGTTTATAAGTCCATGCTAGATTGATTCATTGATATGCATGATTAATTGATTAAAATATGATTTTAATAATTATTGCGATGCATGTTTTATTTGTTCTTAAGTGTTAAGAATTTTATTAGATGTTTAGTTGAAACATTGAATTGTGATTTCCTAAAATGTTTAGTTGAAACATTGCATTATAGTTTCCTAATATGTTTAGATTTAGACATTGTAAATTTTGGATTTTATGATTGTTTATGGAAACAAGTCATAATTACGCGAAATTTTAAAAGGAAACTAATTGTTTATAAAAGGTAGTGATTATGTTGCCAAATCAGAGTTGATTTCTAATTGTGCATGACTAGGAGAGTTACGTCTAAGGAAGAGTTGGTACTTAAGTAGTCCTTGTGGCTCACCTATCTTCTGGGAACTTACAGTGCATGATTATGACTATCTTTGTTGATATGCTTATAATCTACCTTAAAGAACCTTCATTTAACTTTTAAGTTCTTTATGCCAATTCATGATTAAACACTTGAGACCACTCGGATAGTTTTGGGTGGGCTTGCCATAGCAAGGTACTTTGATTCTATTCCGTTTGCGAGCAAGATGAGGAAATGGTGGTTCCTATACGTTTAATATGAATGAACTTAATTGGGTTATCAAAATGGTTTTGGACCCAAGGCATAAGATGAGATTAAAATATGCTTAGACATATGATGTCTTAAATAAATCTCATAAAAGATCCTAAGAGTCATATACGATATGATTGATGTTTTCTACCTAATTAGTTTAATCTTGAGCGGTGCGCCATAGCGTACTTGAGATTAAATTAAAGATGGATCTTAGTCCTAAGAGTCATATACGATATGATTGATGTTTTTCTACCTAATTAGTTTAATCTTGAGCGGTGCGCCATAGCGTACTTGAGATTAAATTAAAGTTGGATCTTAGCCCATTAAATGCATATTATGCTTATTTGCATTGGAAGGTGTATGATTTAGTGGGAGTATTTGTAAAATACACTATTTGCTCTTAAATGATAAATGTGTTGATATTGATATGTGTTCATATAATTTGTATATTTTGTTGTAGAAGTAGCATTACATAATGATAATTGCGATTCGTCCTTATGAAGGACAAAGTTTGAAAGGAACGATACATATAATTCTGATTGGATCAGAAGCCTAAAGAATGGTTCTTGGGTAAATGTGTACGTTCTTGACGAATCCGTTCCTATTGAACCCACTGCAAATGTTGCAAAGGGCAAATAAGTAAGCAACATTAGAAACATATTGATGATTCGACAATATTGCTTGCCTTGTATTTGCCACCGTGTTTAAAGGCTCTTATGAAGAACCTTGAGCACATGATAACTATTCTTTTGTTCTAGCACACCGCATAAATGAAATGTTCCAAATGCGAACTAGGCAAAAGATATATGTTGTGGTGAAGGCTCTCAATTCATATGATGAAAGAAGGAGCAATCCGCAAATTGTGTTAATGGTTGACACAATAAAAGGGTTCATAAAGGAAGAAAAAAAAAGGTAAAGCAAAAGTTGCTAAACCTAGGACAAATGTTGTCAAAGCCGAAGAGGTCAAACCCAAAGTGTCTCAAAAGGATGCAGTTTGCTATCATTGCAATAAGATTGTCATTGGAAGCAAAGTTGCAAGGCTTATTAGGAAGGCCTAAAAGGTGAAGAAGGGCAATATGATTGCTACTACTTCAAGTATCTATATGATAGATATTTTTCTTTCGACTTCTTGTTCTTGGGTATATGATACAGGATTAGATCCCACATTTGTTTAAATGTGCAAGGAACAAAGAATAGAAAGCTACTCAAATAAGGTAAATTAAACCTAAGCATGGGAATGGAGCAAGAGTTGCAACATTAGCCATAAGGGACTTATGAAGTCACTTTGCCTTGTGAAGTAGTACTTGTTTTGAACAAGTATGACTACGTTCCGAATTTGAGTAGGAGTATTATTTCTGTTTCTTAAATGGATGATGAAGTATATAATTTTCTTATTTTCAATAAGAAGTTTTATATTTATTTAATGATATGCCTTATTATAATGCATATGTCATTGAATGGTCTTCATATCCATGATGATAAGATACAAAATAATGTTGAAGATATCTATAATATAAATGGAAATCTAAACCGAACAATATGAACAACGCGTTCATATGGCATTGCCGGCTTGGTCAAATAAATAAGAAACATATATCTAAACTCCATTAACATGGACTTTTAGACTCATATGACGATGAATCATTTGAGGAATGTGGATCTTGTTTATTGAGATTATTGATCAAACCACCCTACACTAAGAGTAGTGGGAGGGCTAGTGACTTATTAGTCATTATACATGAGATGTATATGGGTCATTAAGTAGCATTGCTAGGGGAAGACTTCGGTATTTCATCACATTTCACTCAAGACTTATCTAGATATGACTATGTCTATCGATGAAGTTCGAAGGTGAATCGTTTGAGATGTTTTGAACATTTCAAAGATGAAGTACAAAACAACTTGGTAAAAACTGTTAAGTACTTCGATTAGATCGAGGTGATGAATATTTGAGCCAAGAGTTTGACAATCATCTCAAAACTAGGAAATTGTTTCAAGAGTTGACTCCACTGAACACCACTATGAATGGTGTATACGAAAGGAGGAATTGAACCTTGTAGGACATGGTTCATTCGATGATATGTCAATCAGACTTTCCTATTTCATATTTCCTTTTGAGGATATGCATTAGAAATAATGCGGTTACACTGAATCGAGTCCCTACTAAATCGGTTCCTAAGGCCCCACATGAGATGTGGCATGGAAGAAAACTTAGTTTGTTTTTCATGAAGATTTGGGGTTGCGAATCTTATGTAAAGAGACTTGTCTCTTATAAGTTAGCACCAAATCAGACAAGGTTATATTCGGATATTGATTTTACAATCACAAAGAGAACAAAATGTTTGTTGCTCTACACGATTTGTTTCTTGAGAAATAGTTTCTCAATAAAGAATCTAGTGGGAGTAAAATTAATCTTGAAAGAAGTTCAAGAACCCGAAAATAATATGGAACCAAGAGTAGAGACAGAACCAAGTTCACAAAGGAGTTGTGAAACCGGTTCAAGATGCACAAGTCCATCGTAGATTGGATAGGTTACGATCCGAACTCAAAAAATAGTGATTTCTCGTTGCGGAAAGTGATGAAGTGGAAGTCATTGAGAATGACGATCCTACTTGCTATCAAGAAGCGATGTCCTCTCCTAATTTGGATAAATGGTTAGGAACCATGGAATCCAAATCACAATCCATGTTTAACAATCAAGTTTGGAACTTGATTGGGCTACCTAAAAGTGTAAAAACTAAAGGGTGCAAGTAGGTCTTCAAAGACCGACATGGATGTGAAGGTGTATACTTTCATGACTAAGGATTGTAGCAAAGGGATTTAGGTTAATTCATAGTATTGACTATGTTGAAACCTTTTTCGCCAGTTACAATGTCGAAGTCTGTTAGAATTTCAATTGCCATTATCGCATATTGTGACTATGTGATATGACAAATGGATGTCAAACGACTTTCTTTAAATGGAAAGATTATTAAGGATGTGTATAGTACACAACCAGAATAGTTTGTCGATCCAAGAAACTCTAATAGAGTATGCATGTTGCAAAGATCCATGAGATGGATTGAAGCAAGCTTCAAGGAATTGGAATCTTCGTTTTGATGAATTGGTCAAAGAGTTTGACTTCATCAAAGAACAAAGATGAACCTTGTGTATGCATGAAATTCAGTGGGAGCATGGTATTATTTCTATTGTTTATTACAATGATATCTTACTCATTGGAAAAACAAGTTCCGACACTTAAGACTGTTAAGTCTTGGTCAAGGAAAGGTTTCTCAATGAAAGATATGGGTGAAGCCGCTTACATCCTTGGCATCAAGATCTATAAAGATGGATCTAGAAGGATAAATTGGTTTGAGTCAAAGTGTTCACATTGACAAGATTCTTAGAAGAGTCTAAGAAGAATAGCTTGTCAATGGATCATGGTACTTCTCTTAGCAATATTCATTGTCTTATGACAACTGATGAGCAAAAGGAAAATGAATGAAGTTCCATATGCTTCGGCATTTGGATCTGTCATGTATGCCATGATTTGTACTAGACCTGACGTCTCATATGCTCTAAGCATGATGAGTCGATACCAATCTGATCCTGATATAAACCATTGGATGGGAGTCAAGATGATCCTTAAGTACTTAAGAAGAACTAAGGATATGTTCTTGGGATTTGAAAGATTGGAAGTTAATCTTGTTGTAAGGGTTACATAGGTGCTAGCTTCCAAACTGACAAAGTTATTTTAAAATCGCAATTAGGATTTGTGTTTGTGCTTATTATAGGTGCAATTTTGATTGGAAGAGTTCCAAGCAGAAATTGTAGCCGATTCTGCTACTAAGGCCATATTTTAGCAACATATGATGTAGCTAAAAGAGGGCAGTTTGGATCAAAAGTTCATTAGTGTTTTGGAAATGTTCCAAGTATCACTAATCGGTGAAACTTTTGTTATGACAAATAGTGGTGCCACTTGTGCAAACAATGGAACCAAGGTCACAACAGCGATCCAAACGCCCACTTAGACGTTCTTCGAGGAATTCATAAAGAATGAGAAGACGTTAAGATATACAAAGTATCAACCGATGATGACATAAGGGATTCACTTACAAAGACCCTCGCATAGGCAGAAGCATGGTGGGCATGTTAGATCCATGAGTATTCGATACATAAATGGAGCCTAGTGCAAGTGGGAGACTGTTGGTGTAATGCCCTAGGCTTTAGTTATGTTTAACTGAAAACCGTTATGTATCATCTTTATCGTTTATGTTTATTATTTGATTATTATATAGTTTGCATATTTATTGTAATAATCTCCGTCCCTGATTATTAAGAGAATAATTAGTATAATTGTCAATGGATAATCATATGATGATTATATGCATAGAGATGCACATTGAAATTATGAGTACTTGTTAGAGAACAAGTGACTGGACTTGACCCGTATGAGATTTATGTCATGGTCAAATGTCATAAGTAAATCTCATAAGGTTACTTCATTTAGTCCCTAGGCCTGAGATTATCATGACCTCACATATGATGAAAAATCATGTTTGATTTTAGTCAAACGATATCTTAACACGATATCTATAAAGGCTATCTTTGGCATGATCGGATTCATGATGGGAAGGATGATAAGTCAAGATGGAATTTGTCCCTCGGAAGAGAGATGTTTTGCTTGGGCCCCTCGAAGAGTGATAATGATGAAAGCGTGTGGCCACACCCCAATATGATTGGACTATCATTATACTCAAGATCGAGAAAGCATTGAACAAATATAAGTTGACGTGGACCATGACTTGTGTTCAATATAACATCGTGAGACAAAGGGAAAAATGGAAGTGCACCATTGGAAATGTGAACTCTTACGTTGTGTTATTTGGGTAGACATAATGGCTTGCTAGAGTCCGCTTATGTCTTATGAGGGTCGATATGATCGGACTCATTGCCAACATAATACAATCCTATTGGGTCACACACAAATAGAATGAGTTGGTTGAACCAAGGGAAGAATGATTGAGAGTTCCTGCATATGGCAACTTATGTCACGCGACATAACTAGCCACTGGCTAGTTATGTCACGCGACATAACTAGCCACTGGCTACTTATGTCGCGCGACATAACTAGCCACAGACGCTTTTTTGATGTACTGTTCTCCTAATTCGATTAGGAAACATATTTACACTAAAGTAGTATAAATATGTGAGGTCTGTCAACCCTAAGGTCTGGCCGAAATTTTCAAGGAAAAATTATAACAAAAATACTCTCAATATTCTTCCATAAGTTTTTAGGAATCTAGCAATTCCCAACCCGAGAATTGTTCTCGACATTCATATTTGTGTGGATTACCAAAAGAGGGTCTTAATTTTGTTCAAACAAATCAAAGACCTAGAGTTCAAATCTGAAGATCCAAAGGAGTTGAAGAATCGAAGATTTGAAGATCAAAAGTTTGTGATTACGAATCACATAATTATCCGTTCGATAGCTCAAGACCGGAAAGCAATTTAGGTTGGTAAATTCTATCTCATAGGAATTCAATTTAATCGTATAGAACGGATCTTAGGGCTTTGGGTTTTGTGTTAATTTGATGCTTAATTCCGCTGCGCATGGACCCATAAAACCCAACAGATTGTTGTTCCCTGTATCTCCTGTGAGGGTGTGGGTGTTTGTTTTCTTTTTTCTTTTCATATATATATATATATATATATATATATATATATATATATATATATATATATATATATATATATATATATATATATATATATATATAATAAAAAAAAATCTAGTTTTTTGTAAATAAAAGAATATAGTCATCTGCACACTACATCACTTAGACTTAGAACCCTCGGGTGCGATTGACGGCATCGCGGACGGCCATGAAATTCGCTTACGCTTGAGCACCTGAAATCAAACCTAACCCCCTAGTGCGTTTTAGGTGGCACCACACTTAAACCTTACCCACGGTTGGTTTTTGATACAATGTTTTTTATTACAACAAAATGAATTGTTTTTGAAACATATCGTAGGTCCTTATACCTTCCCCCAAAACCTCGCATCTTGTGGGCATGTTGCCAAATGCAACATGATTTCACGTGCATCTTGTGGGCATGTTGCCAAATGCAACATGATTTCACGTGGGGACATGTCACTCCCGTGGCATGTTCTAAACGAGAGATCATGCCGCATTGTCAACGTGCACCGACGAGAGGTCATGCCGGATTTTTCTTCGAAATTCTTCGAAAAGACCCGTTATGCTGCCCAAATTTCCCTAGAAATTTGGACAACCTCTCCATTCCATAATGATTTTAGGATTTGGTTAGGTATCATTACCTATTATATATTTCAAAGCAAGGCATTTAGTGTAATTTGAACGTTGCGTCCCTAGGCTTCCCCAAGGTATAGTTAGTATGAATAAAGGCTTCTCCTTTCCCAACCGTATTTAGGATTTAATACACTAATTTATAGTTGAAGATAAATAAATTTGTTTGTGCGAGTATGTCCCGTTCCTTTCCCTCTCCCGTTCCTCGAATTTTCCCTTCAATAATAAACCCGTCTCTACCCCTGCAGCTACGGCGAGTTGGACCCGTTCATCTGTCCCAGGAGCTCGTTTAGTTCGTGTTCAAGCAATTCAAGCAGTTTCAGGCAGTGTAGAATCATATATGGCCGGGAACGGAGATGTATTTTCTGCTCAGTCCGCTGGAGGCTCAGTGACAATGGGTCAGCCAAGTTTGAACGATATGACCACAGAGGAATTGAGGGTAATGTTGGAAGCTGCTCTAGCCCGCGAACGTGAGGCCTATCTATTGGCTCAGAATGCCAAGGCCGGTGAGGAAGAAGCTCATAACCGCTTTGTGCAGGCCATGAGAGCCAAATGGATTGCAATACTTCGTCGGGAGGACGGTTCTTATGAGGAGATCACAGAAGACAGCCACAATGAGATTGGATCCGCTTCACCTGCTCAGCCTACCCAGCCCAGTTACAATGCGATGCCTCCTCCAGTAAACTATGCCCCGCGACCCAATCAAATGTCATCTCCGGGAATGTTTGTGAGTGACCAAGGAAGGTTCATTCCCACATCTTCTCAAGGGTATAACCAGGTTATTCAGCAAGGTGCTAGCAAGAGTGGCGGTCAAACATCAAATTTCTTCGATCTCACTGCCTCTCCAACTCCCAATGTCCCAGCATCACAGTTTCAGTATGGATCTCAGTTTCAAGCAGGTTATCCCCAACCCCAGTCCAGAGTATATCCCGACAGTTTCCAGGGTGGTCAGTCTAATGTGCAGCAGAATGGTCAATACCGTCTTTCAGGGAATCAGATTTGTCAAGACAATGTTCCGAGGTACCAGCAGTTTCAGACCCAAGGCAGTTTTTCTCAGCCCGCAGTATGTTCCCCTCTTACCCAACATTTGTATGGATCTACCCCGTATTCGGCTCCTTGCATCAGTACGGGATTTTCTACTCTTGGTCAGTTCGAAAGTCAGCCAACGCAGTTTAGTCCCCAGAACCCCAGTGTGCAGTTTAACGGTTATGATATGTATGGGAATAGGATCCCTAGCTCGGTCAGCTTGTTGGACAGTAATATTGGAATCCCCAATACCTTTGGTCTCCCATCAGCAGCTTTGCCCGTTAGATCCAGTTCAGAGTTCCCTGTGCCTTCATCAACAGTGGCTCCCGCTATCTCCCAGATTCCAGGATTGACGCCAGAAGTAACAGCCTTATTGAAGCAGATGCAACAGCAGATCGACAAATTGACCGTGGGTTCTATTGGTCGGACCCAGCTCAAGTAACACCTTTACCGCACAAGTTTAAAATGCCCAAGTTGGATTTCGACGGTACTGCTTGCCCGAAAACTCATATAGATACTTATGTTATGACAATGGGAGCAATGGGCTGCACGCCCGAGTTTATGGCATCCCATTTCCATCTGACTTTGAAGGGATCAACGCTCACATGGTTTTTGGCCTTGAAACAAGAATGTCGCTCCACGTGGAGCCAGATCATGGAAACCTTTTTGGAGAAGTACAAAGGCAATTTGGAGTGGCGTACCTGTAAGTGCTCCAATTTAAGCCGTTAGTATATTCGTTAGAAAATTAACGAAAGTTTTAACATTTCCAACATTTCTAACAAACCCTAACCTTTCTAACAAAGCAAGGGTAAAGTGGGCATTGCCATTTAAAGTTAAACCAAGAAAAGAATCTCAAAAAGCAAAAGAAATTGGAAAAATCTGAATTAGGCAAGTTGAAAAACAAACTGCTGTAATTTTTTGAATAATATTCCTCCTGTCCAAAAGCCGGCCAGCGTAGCGAGATGAACGGTGCACGCTTACGAACCCCTCCGCGCGGACATCTATGTAAATCAAAGAGGGCTATAAATTAAACCCTCCTCTCTCAGTCTACACAACACACTTTACTCATAGAAATTTGCACTTTGGCGAAAAATAGGTAGAAAACAGTGGGAATCCTTAGATTGCCACCATTTTCTCTTGAATCTTTCCCAATCTCACTCCAAACACCAAACCTTGATACTCCTCAAGCCAAACACCAAATCTTGATACTCCTCAAGTCAAATTCTAAGCCTAGGAAGATAGGGTGTCACCATTGGTAAAGCCCTCCTTCTCAAAACCCTAAAATCCTCTTTTAACTTCTTGTTCATCTTGTTCTTCTTACTTGGATCTACTTGATGTCTAGTTTAACTTAAGTTTTGACCCAAGATGGTCATCTTGAAGTTCATCTTCATGAATGACCATCTCAAATGGTCCACATTTTAAATCTCTAGTTGATTTGTCTCTTTAATTTCATTTCTACAAAATATCCCCTTTCCCTTTGCAAAGGACATGTTTAAACCCCATAAATTCCCCAAGGATGACTTGAATATGATAACCACTTAACAAAAAGTAGTGGTATCAAGTATAGGGATGAAAATGGGGTGAACATAGATGCAAATCCCCCAAAAATCACATTTTCCCTCAAGAACATCTTGCTGTCCAGTAGCATTGTTCTGAGACCTCAGTCCATTTTCCTATTTTTTTGGACCCAGTAAAACTTGGAATTGGGTGTTGACTACAAAATAATTTTTGTAGCCAACATCCAGAGCTTTCCATACATATTTTTATTTTATTTTTTGTGTGAGTAAAACTCCCTTTTTCAAATTTTCTTTTAAAGGTCAGTTCATCAGTTTCTGGAAATCCAGATTTCATATCTGAGATTTCCAGAAGGTTTTTGCCCCTCAAATCACTCCCAAAATGGAAAGTTCCTTTTCAGAAACCCTATTTAAGGTGTTCTAAGAAACTTTCATTCTCGGACTTTTCCCAGATTCTGAGTTTTTGAAGCCCTAAAGTCCATTTCAAAGTCAAGGGTCAACTGCCTTTTTCATTCTGGCAGAAATAATTTCCAACTTCAAAAGGTCTTTTGAGTACCAAATTTCAAACCAAAAATCATCCAAAAAATCATGGGATCAGTTTAAAGTCTTCAAAAGAGATCCCAATTTTTGCTTTTCTCAGTTTCAAATTATTTTGGTCAAAACACACACACACACACACACACACACACACACAAAAGGATTTCAAATGTTTGGAAGACTCGTTTTTCGAGGCGCGCCGGGTGCACACTAACGTCCTTTCCGGCGCGTAACGTGACCTCCGAACCCAAATCTCTAATCTCGGGCATTTTTCAAAGTTTTGGCCCTTAAAATAAAAATGGCGTGGCGACTCCGGTCTTTTTTTCGATTGGTTTTCAAAGAAACAAAAATTTCAAAGCAAACCCTTTCGGAAAAATTTTGGTGGCACATCATCACAGTGGCGACTCCGCTGGGGACAAACAAGTTTTATCTTTTCAAAAAAAAAAAAGAAAAACTTTTGAGGGTCAAGCTTCCGTCCCGACATTTGAAATCCTTTGTTTTGTGTGTGTTGATTTTTGCACATTTTCGTGTTTGTTTTGGCCGCCTCGGAAAAAGTCAAAATTTTGGTATCGGAAATCATGTCCCTAACTGTTGGAATTTTTGTGATTATGTGCTTATGTGTTCATTAATTTTCAAAAAAAAAATTTCAAAAAAAAATTTTCAAAAAAAAAAGGATTTTCAAAAAAAGAAAATTTTCAAAAAAAGAATCATGCATCATGCCTTTTAAGACACATAAAAAATCTCTATTTTACTCAGAAAAAGAAGATAGACTGCTTGCACACTACGCGCACGTGGCCTTACACTGCACACTACGTCCCTAACCCGGGAAAATCCTTGTCGCGGCCCGTTTGGTCTTATTACGCCTCTCGGTGCGAGCACAGGACTACCCAAACATCCCATGGAGCCTCGTGTCGACCATGCACTTGTCCGTGACACACTTTGTCCGAGACCCGGTTGGTTTTTAGTGCAGTACGTGTCATGCCTGTCTGTGTATATACCTTTCCTTTCAAGCCTTTGTCGGCATACCGACTCAAAATCTTTCGGGTCCCTAATCAGTCGAAGTCATGCCGGTTTTCCGCCGCAGACTTTGACCAAGATATTGACCGGCGCCTTGACTTTGGCTCGGCGGCACAAATTATACAACGACTCCCGGCATGACACTTTGAGTCATCAAGGATTAACGGTTATTCCATGCCTAATTACGGCCTAACTGACGACAAGTCAAAGTCAACTGTGGACATTTACCAGTCCAAATCATGCCGACTTTTTGTCGAGCCCTCGGACGTGATCTTGACTTTGACGTCAGCTTTGTCCGTAATTTACATCGAATGCTCGTTAAGACTCGATTACCCGCCAGACTTCTAGGATCGTTTTTCTTTCGGTCGGTGGGATCCGCTTGCCCTATAGGACCCTCGCCCGGGGCTGTCCACCCTGGGAGGTCGAAATACAGGTGGAATACGAGGGGCTTATAGACGTAGTGACGGGGCCCACTGATCCAGGATCTAGAATAGTTTGCGAAAAAAAGAGCAATCTTTTCCAACCGATTAGGTTAATAAAGCGTGTTTTAAGTAAACATGAACAAATAACTGCATGTTGCGTGAGCCTTAAGCCCAAACACCTACCTTCCTTCAAATCCCACCATCTGAACCCTCGTGTCTTTCCCCCGCAGCTCCGCACAAAGCTTGGTTTCGGGCACCGGGTCACCGTTTGATCAGTTGGGAAGAGTCAAGCGCATCGTCAGCTTCACCGTTTGTTTCAACTTCGGGTTTGAGAATGTCCGCATCGGTAGTAACGAGGGGGACAACGTCACTCCGCCTCCGGGACTCCTCGAGACAGAACCGCGGTGGAATCGGTTAGCGAAACGAGATGAGAGTGCGACGGGAAGCACTGGTGAATAGCCTTATGGAGGCTATTAAGAGCCATGGTACTGGCCGCTAGCCTTAACCCAGATGGCACCTTCACCGTGGAAGAAGAGGAAGACTCCAATCCTAATCTTCGTCGCCCGGCGCTCCGGCATGCCACTACCAACCTCCTTTGGTGCTACGAGAACCCATGCTCCTCGATCTCTCGGTCGGACCCTTTGGATCCCTGCGGCTGATGGGACGAATCGGTTCACGGCTCCTCGGTGGGGGCAAAGTCGATGCGGAATGTCCTCTCACGGTTGGGGATACCTCGGAATGCCACAGCAGGTGGAATCCCACCGCGGTTCGGAACCGATCAATCCGGACCTTCACAACCACGGTTTGGAATGCCGCCACAGCGATGCAGTTACAGGCCACGATCGAGCCCCTCCTCGAATGGTGCTGGTTCGGTTGCTCCTCACACGGCTTTCACAAATCCATTTATCACTCGGGGTTCGATGGGTTGCCAAACCTCCATCCCGGTTTCATCGAGAATCACCGGGACCACGGTATCCTCTCGGTTATGCATCCTCGCCACAACCGGCCATGCAATTCAACAACCGGGGACGGCAGCCCGCACTTAAGCCTACTTATGGGCCTCACTCCGGAAATCCAAGCCATCGGCTACCTCGAATCTGCCTCCATCTTCTCTGCCGATTGGAAGCCAACGACAAGTGTTGGGTTCTATCCTTTTGCCCCAGCTCCTACCTACACTCCCGGGGTAATTTGGGCCAAGGACGGGTTTTCACCTATGCTCCGAAATATGGTATTCCTTCCACCAATGCACCACCAAGCTAGTCCTCTTCCTAGCTCAAATATCGGCTCGGGAATTCCCGCTCCACCTCTGGATCCCCAATTGGCTTGGTTTATGGAGCAACACAAGGAAATGAAAGCACGGATTCTGAATTGATCGCCAAAAGAACACCGCTCTTCGGCCTACAGATCCCGACTCGATTGTCCCCCTGCCTCACAAGTTTGTGATGCCCACTCTGGAATTGTTTGACGGGAGTGCATGCCCTAAAACTCACTTGGACACCTATACTTTGGCAATGAAGGCTAAGGGATGCACAAACCCGGCGGTTGGCCGATTACTTTAGTCTCTCTTTGAAGTCGGGGGCTTTGAAATGGTTTTTCCGATTGCGGCTGAAGCTAGGGATACTTGGGAACGGATTACCGGTACTTTCACGAGATAAGTATAAAGCCAACTTGGAATGGGAGACAAACAGAGTTGACACGCAAACAACGATGCATCGCCCTAATGAGAATATTGGGGATTTTTATAAGAGGTGGAACTTAAAGCTCGGTGAAATGGCCATTCCTCCCTTCGACGAGGAGCGAGTTAGACATCTTTCGGTCATGCTTGAAGCCGCATCGAGAGCTTCCCTCGGCCACTTCCCCTACGGCGACTTGCGTGCAATGGTTAATTCCGGGGCTAAGTTTGAAAAGGCTTACAATCGGCCAATTTGCCGCACCCGCCTACGGATATCGGGCTCCTCCCTCCAACAGCTCTCGCTCCCGCTAAAGGCAAAGAGGCAATCGGCTACGCGGGACGGGGGCTTTGTAACAATGCCACTTCCTTTGTTCCCAAGAGACTGATGCATCCAGATCTCGGCTCCAAGGCTTGAGAAACCTTGGGATGCCTTTAAGTGATATCTTTAGAGGATTGGTAAAAGAAGGTTTGCTCCGGCCTTTGGATAATTATCAGCCAAGAAACCCCAACGCTCCTTTGGATACCTCCAAGCATTGTGCCTTTCATCAGTACCATGGGCACCGACGGATGATTGCGTCCCTGAAAAGGCCATCCAAGGTTTGATTCAGCAAGGGAGGTTAGAGATGCCTGAAGGGCCTAATACTATCAATAACCCGCTCCCTAACAAAATGAGTGTCAACATGATCGAGTTTGGTGGTTCAAGCCTTGAGGGCATAATGGAATTTGACTCGCCCCCTTGTGAGGTCGGTGAATCAGCCATCGCAGGCGATGAAAGTGGTTGGATTAAGCAAGAGATTGCCAAGGAAATCCCGATGGAAAGATGCGCAATAGCTCCCATCTCCGGCGTCGAAGAGTAGATGCATGATCCAACGGCAAAGAGCAGCTAGATTAGGGGCTACCTATCTCTAAATTAGTCTTTTAGTCAACCTTCGTAGGTTCTAGTACTTCCCTGTCACCTAAGTCCTTCCTGGACATTTGTCGTTGTAGTCCATTTTGGACATAGTAGTTAAATGCCTAGCTTTTAATATAAGTCTTTTTTCTCTTCTTGCTAGACTCGAGACATCACTTGCGCACCCACGTTACACTTAATTGAAATGGTTTTATCCAAAATGATCACTTGTCTTTGCTCAACCACTAATTCATTGAAATGATTAATATTTAAATTAATCGGAGTGAGAAAATCAATTGATATCCTTCCCAAATTGGGGCTTACCAACTCCCCATCTTGCATCTCATATGCTCACATCCCTTTCATCCTCATCATCTCATTGCTCGATGAATTTGCATGGATCTTTTCTCATATAAAGCTTAAGCAAGCAATGAAGACTTAATCTCGTTTAGGTCATCCAGTAGGGATTGCAGTTGAAACCTTTCACCCATAAGAAAGCCATTACCTCACCCTTACTAAACACTACCCTTTCATTTCAAGATCGGCGTGCTTTGAAACCCGGTTTAGCCGTCATTTTTGCTCCATGCGAGAGAAAGTCCAAGCGAGCCGAGAATTTAGCTTCGAGAGTCGGCGATGCGCAAAATATCTCAAGCCATGAAGGAAGGACAAAGATAATCCTCAACTCCTCAGGAGGCTCTCCAAGTCAAATAAAAAAAAAAATCAAAAAAATCAAAAAAAAATCAAAAAAATCAAAAAAAAACAAAAAACAAAAAAAAAAGAAGAACTCAAAAGTCCCCGACTTCTCAAGAAACTCTCCAATGATCAAAAAGGAGCCTGAATTCTCGCAAGATCGCAAAAAGTTGTCGATAGCTTGGACTTCCTCTCACCATTACCTTAAATCAATCCCAAGCCATCCTCTCGATTTTAGAGGATACTCCCATTACCCTCGCCTTTGGCCAAAGTCAAAAATTTGACCTCTCATTCTTAGAGGCAATCAATCTTCCCCGCCATAGATTTCCCAAACACATCCCTGCAAGCCAACCTCTCACCTTTAGAGGTTCAGTCAGCAAAAGGCCCAGCCGACCTCTCACTTTAAGAGGTCATAACTTCCAAAATTACCCAATGGCCGATCGAAGCCCGGAAACCCAGCTGCAATTCCTATCGGATAGCAATTTCATCGTAAAATCTTTAAGATCTAAATCAAATTAATGCTTCATTGCTTGCTTAAATCGGAATCTAATTCATCTTGGTTCAAAATTATCAATCAAAGATTGTGCAAATTCAAATCGATGTGAGCATATTTCATTTCTCCTCACAAACACCTGCCGTGAATGTCCCACTGGGGCTTCGCATCCGTGTCTTTCATGGACACTCTAAGGGGATAGGTTATTCGAATCCCCAATCCTCAAAATTCCCAAAAGAACCTCAAAGTCTTGAATTTTCACACTCATTCTCTCTTCATTTGGGATAAGCCCGAACTACGGCGACCTGAGCTCTTCATAATGGAGGGAACGTAGGCAACCAGAAATGGTCCGGTAGAAATCACAAACAAATCCCCAAAAAAAAAAAAAAAACCGGTCTCATCAAGGATCGTCCCTATACACTTTCCGAGCTTAACTCTCGATATCAGTTGGTTTTCTCCTTGTGATTAATCAAAATATTTGTTCATATCAGATTTAGGGATTGAATAACCCGAACATTAACAAAGGGTTTTAAGCAGCCTTGTGATCATCATGAATAAGACAAGTTTTCAAGTGTCTCGACAAGTCTTCTCTTTCTACATCATAGGAAAATAGAGCCAAACACTTTGTCTTTACGTCTGCGGGGGCCTCCATACACTTTTCCACACCTTGTGATGCTTATACTCTCTCAAAAGAGTCAAACCAAAAGCGAGAGTGTCATACACAAATTCGGGAGACATTCCCACCTTTCAAAAGATATGCCCCTGCACGTAAGCATTTTCGAGTCTTGTCCGATGGCGGTTGACTAAGGTACGAAAAGATGGGTGCCCCCTACGTAAGACTACTGCCGAGATTTCTTCACGGCGGGGCTTTGCTAAGCGGTTCTCCCGGGTTCTCTGTAGCGGCTCTTCAAGCCGGGGCTTATATAGTCATCTTTGGGTCCACGTTGGGTTCTTCGCTACGAGATAGACTCGCCAAGTCTCCTCTTCAAAATCTGGACTTTGCCTACTCGGGATCAGGGGCTTTGTCAAGGTGGTCTTTTGGACCCGAATTTTATCAAGTCGCAAGAAAGAATTTCGGCTTCGAACTTGGTACACGGCAACTTCCGTAGCATCGGAATTCAAGATCGGGGTTTCTCCGGCATTAGCAATTCCATCAAACCATTCTCCGGATAAGGTTTCGGCCAAAGTCACGGACTCACCCAAATGAAAGAAGCTTCACTCGTATCAACGTGCCTAGAGCACTGTCGGCATCGGCTTGAAATGACCAAGAATGAGAGGGAAAATTTCAATCAAGACCCAGGATCCGAATCCAATCTCATCAAAATTGAGGTCCATGTGATACTATTAACAAAACCTCATCAACAGCATTGTTTTAATCGCGATCGAGGCGCTCACCCCCACTTGCTCAAAATCTGTTCCAAGCGGTCTCCATACCCATGCATCCCCACAAAAATCTCCCGAGGGCTCATGTAGCATGCACTGAAAACTTGAGTCAATAGGAACAATCCTAAGTGATTGAAGATCATAAATCATAATTTCCCGGCCAAAAGCTTAGGCCAAGTGCATCTTCGAAAGCAAGTAAATGCATCATCTCATAATCATTTTTGGTTCTATGCACGCATCCGCCATCATGAATGCCATATATGCATCTTCCTCTTCACTAACAAATGCAGGAATTCAAACGTAATCCCCCTTTTCGGCAAGGATGATCTTCACCTAAGACGACCTCAAATGGATGAAAACTTGACCCCCAACATCCACAAACATATGAAGACCGCCTCCAGTGTCTACAAATCAGTCAGGGACGCCAAGCTCTCCAATACAATTCGGTCAAAGATGCCAAGTTCTCCAATACAATTCGGTCAGAGATGCCAAGCTCTCCAATACAAATCGGTCAGGGACGCCAAGCTCTCCAATACAGTTCGGTCAGAGACGCCAAGTTCTCCAATACAAATCAGTCAGAGACGCCAAGTTCTCAAAATGCAAATCAGTCAGAGACGCCAAGTTCTCCAATACAAATCGGTCAGGGACGCCAAGTTCTCCAAATACAAATCGGTCAGGGACGCCAAGTTCTCAAATACAAATCGGTCAGGGACGCCAAGTTCTCAAATACAATGCGGTCAGAGACACCAAGTTCTCAAAAGCAAGAAGTCCCAATGTGAAGACAAGCCCAACAACCTCTACAAGGTTGACGATCACCAGCAAGATACAGACTCAACCAAACTCCTCCTTCAGGTCAAAATGCCTCCAAAGACAGCAAATCGTCGGCAGAAACTGTCCCACGAACGACAACCTAACAACTCTTCATCAACATCAGTCGTAGCCTCAGTCCTTAGGCGGCTACGGGTAAGCACGGCACGGGTATGAAAGCATATCTTAGTCAACTACTTTTCTAAAAGAACATTATCATCAAAAACTCGGGTAACTCCCAAATCTTGTCATACCATCAAAGACCATCCCACAACTTTCGAACTACGTCCGGGCTTGATTCCCACTCAGGATACGTAGGCAGCCTACCCTAGGTCCAGCCGCTTGACCAACACGGTCACCCTTTTTCCCCGATAATTATCATAAACTCTAATCTTCCCCTGCGAGAATGCCCTCAAACAGTCTCCCTCAACCTCGACTTAGAATCCTACTCCTGAACTAAGTCCCCATTTAGATTCATACTCCTGAACTAAACCTCGACTTAGAATCATACTCCTGAACTAGGTCCCCATTTAGGTTCATACTCCTGAACAAAACCTCGACTTAGAATCATACTCCTGAACTAGGTCCCCATTTAGGTTCATACTCCTGAACAAAACCTCGATTTAGAATCATACTCCTGAACTAAGTCCCCATTTAGGTTCATATTCCTGAACTAAAATCCACCTAAGGACCATCCATCCCAAACCGTCAAATGGAAATCATTTCAAATCAAGGTTCGAGGCACCTAAGACGCCATCTCCAAGGTTCGAGGCACCTAAGACGCCATCATCAAGGTTCAAGGCACCTAAGACTCCATCATTAAGGTTTGAGGCACCTAAAACGCTATCACACACAACACTAGGAAAAGCGATAAAATGCAATCATCCCCTAATTCGACAAACCAGAACCATAGGGCGACTTCCCCAAAATAGTCAGATCATAGGGCGACTTCCCAAAAATAGTCAAACCATAGGGTGACTTCCCAAAAATAGTCAGGTCATAGGGCGAATTCCCAAAAATAGTCAGATCATAGGGTGACTTCCCAAAAATAGTCAGATCATAGGGCGACTTCCCCAAAATAGTCAAATCATAGGGTTACTTCCCAAAAATAGTCAAGTCATAGGGCGACTTCCCAAAAATAGTCAAGTCATAGGGCGACTTCCCCAAAATAGTCAAACCATAGGGTGACTTCCCAAAAATAGTCAGGTCATAGGGCGACTTCCCAAAAATAGTCAGATCATAGGGTGACTTCCCAAAAATAGTCAGATCATAGGGCGACTTCCCCAAAATAGTCAAACCATAGGGCGACTTCCCAAAAATAGTCAGATCATAGGGTGACTTCCCAAAAATAGTCAGATCATAGGGCGACTTCCCCAAAACAGTCAAAACCTTAGGGTGACTTCCCAAAAACAGTCAGATTACAGGGCGACTTCCCAAAAATAGTCAAACCACAGGGCGACTTTCCAAAAATAGTCAAACCATAGGGCGACTTCCCAAAAATAGTCAAACCATAGGGCGACTTCCCAAAAATAGTTAAGCCATAGGGTGACTTCCCAAAAATAGTCAGATCATAGGGTGACTTCCCAAAAATAGTCAGATCATAGGGCGACTTCCCAAAAATAGTCAGATCTTAGGGCGACTTCCCCAAAAATAGTCAAATCTTAGGGTCAAAGACCCGAACTACGGCCGACTTGATTCCCACTAGGGATACGTAGGTAGCCTATCGCTAGGTTCAGCCACTCGATCACCTGATCATCCCATAAAAAATGGAGCCTTACTCTTATCGACGACCCCGCTTCCTTCGAAAGCACCGTCGCCGAGGGGCTACTGTAAGTGCTCCAATTTGAGCCGTTAGTATTTTCGTTAGAAAATTAACGAAAGTTTTAACATTTCCAACATTTCTAACAAACCCTAACCTTTCTAACAAAGCAAGGGTAAAGTGGGCATTGCCATTTAAAGTTAAACCAAGAAAAGAATCTCAAAAAGCAAAAGAAATTGGAAAAATCCGAATTAGGCAAGTTGAAAAACAAACTGCTTTGTAATTTTTGAATAATATTCCTCTGTCCAAAAGCCGGCTTGTAGCGAGATGAACGGTTGCACGCTTACAAACCCCTCCGCGCGGACATCTATGTAAATCACGAGAGGGCTATAAATTAAACCCTCCTCTCTCGGTCAACACAACACACTTTGCTCATAGAAAGGCACTTTGGCAAAAAATAGGGAGAAAAGCAGGTGGGAATCCTTAGATTGCCACCATTTTCTCTTGAATCTTTCCCAATCTCACTCCAAACACAAATCCAAACACCAAACCTTGATACTCCTCAAGCCAAACACCAAATCTTGATACTCCTCAAGTCAAATTCCAAGCCTAGGAAGATAGGGTGTCACCATTGGTAAAGCCCTCCTTCTCAAAACCCTAAAATCCTCTTTTAACTTCTTGTTCATCTTGTTCTTCTTACTTGGATCTACTTGATGTCTAGTTTAACTTAAGTTTTGACCCAAGATGGTCATCTTGAAGTTCATCTTCATGAATGACCATCTCAAATGGTCCACATTTTAAATCTCTAGTTGATTTGTCTCTTTAATTTCATTTCTACAAAATATCCCCTTTTCCTTTGCAAAGGACATGTTTAAACCCCATAAATTCCCCAAGGATGACTTGAATATGATAACCACTTAAAAAAAAGTAGTGGTATCAAGTCTAGGGATGAAAATGGGGTGAACATAGATGCAAATCCCCCAAAAATCACATTTTCCTTCAAGAACATCTTGCTGTCCAGTAGCATTGTTCTGAGACCTCAGTCCATTTTCCTATTTTTTTGGACCCAGTAAAACTTAGAATTGGGTGTTGACTACAAAATACGTTTTGTAGACAACATCCAGATCTTTCCAGAAATATTTTTTATTTTATTTTTTGTGTGAGTAAAACTCCCTTTTTCAAATTTTCTTTTAAAGGTCAGTTCATCAGTTTCTGGAAATCCAGATTTCATATCTGAGATTTCCAGAAGGTTTTTGCCCCTCAAATCACCCCCAAAATGGAAAGTTCCTTTGCAGAAACCCTATTTAAGGTGTTATAAGCAACTTTCATTCTCGGACTTTTCCCAGATTCTGAGTTTTTGAAGCCCTAAAGTCCATTTCAAAGTCAAGGGTCAACTGCCTTTTTCATTCTGGCAGAAATAATTTCCAACTTCAAAAGGTCTTTTGAGTACCAAATTTCAAACCAAAAATCATCCAAAAAATCATGGGATCAGTTTAAAGTCTTCAAAAGAGATCCCAATTTTTGCTTTTCTCAGTTTCAAATTATTTTGGTCAAAACACACACACACACACACACAACAAAAGGATTTCAAATGTTTGGAAGACTCGTTTTTCGAGGCGCGCCGGGTGCACACTAACGTCCTTCCCGGCGCGTAACGTGACCTCCGAACCCAAATCTCTAATCTCGGGCATTTTTCAAAGTTTTGGCCCTTAAAATAAAAATGGCGTGGCGACTCCGGTCTTTTTTTCGATTGGTTTTCAAAGAAACAAAAATTTCAAAGCAAACCCTTTCGGAAAAATTTTGGTGGCACATCATCACAGTACCACCCGGGATGATTTAGTGGGGACCATCCAGAAGGCTGATGAGTCAATTACAGAATTCTATAAACGGTGGAATGCCAAGCTTAATGAGCTATCAGAGCCAATCCCCCTCCAGGACCAAAAAGACATTTTCTTGTCATGTGTTAAGCCAGTGCTCAGAGAAGCCATCGGAAAAGGTTGGTACCCAGATCTATGAGAGATGGTGGGAATGGGAGCTAGAAGTGAAAACAGATTATTCAATCAAACCCCGAATGCAAATTCCGGTAGTAGCAGCAGTAGTGGAGGTTACCAATACCGAGCACCCAACCCTGTTTCAGCAATGGCGCCGAGGGGAAGAGAAGTGACCAAAGACAACAGTATCAACAATCTACAAAGAGGAGGTAGTAATGTGCAGAATACAGTGAGATTTCAGCCTAAGACGTAGCCGAGATTTGATGATTTAGGCATGTCAACAGAGGAAGTTTACAACAGCTTGCTTCGGACCGACATGATCAAGCCACTGGAGAACTACAGCCCTACCCGTCCTAATCCCCATATGGATGCTAGCAAGTACTGTCGATTTCACCAGTTCCCAGGGCACACCACAAACTCTTGCATAACCCTCAAAAGGATAATCCAAGGTTTGGTGGATGACAAGAAGATCGAGAAATCTCCTCGCCCAAATGTGGTCAGCAATCCTCTGCCAAGTAACAACGTGAATCTTATCGACTTCGGGCAAGACTATTTTGTTAATGTAATAGAGTTTGGGAAGTCAATAGATGAAAGTGATAGTGCTGGTTGTAATTAGATTGTGACTGATGTAATCCAATCCCATTTTCTGATGAAATGAAATATAATTTCTGCTATGTTTTGTATCTTGATGATCTGTATAGTTTGAATAATACTGCTGATTATGACGATTATGAAGAGCATGTGGTTGCCAACACTATATCCTCCATGGTTCCTAGAGATTCCCCAATCTCCTTGGAGGAACTCAGGATAGCGGCTAATGTAGAGGCGCCATTGTCCATAAATGAGATAAGGCAGGCGGCATGGCCATACATCACTCGTCCTGTTCCGATTACGCTAGCAGAACTCAAGGAGGCCAGTAAGAATTTTGTGGTTGAGAAAGATCAAGAAGTTAATCTGTTGACTCATTCAGGGAGAATGTTGGGAGTGAATAATTCAGATCCGTCCGGGAAAGGTAAGGCAGTTGCGGTCTCTAATCCTCAGTCCTCTCAAAATCCCTACGGTGGCGGGGAGATGAAGAAGTCCCGGGAAGATCCGATCTGACCTTGATTAAAGAGAACACAAGCCGATATTTCCTTATGGTCTCTACTCACATCCTCCTACCCTCACAAATTAAAGTTGGAAGAGGCCCTATCCAAAACGAAAGTGTTTGTCAACGCCACCCCAGACGAGGCCTGTCAGCTAATTGGAACTGTGCAGTATGGGAACATCATTACTTTTACAAATCTTGACCTGCCTGCTTATGGTGCTAAGCATAATGAGTCTCTACACATCACGGTGCCCCTGGAAGGACGGCGGATTCCCCATATGTTGGTAGACAATGGGTCAGCTATGAATGTGCTCCCTGCTAAAATGATGAGTATGTTGGACATTAATGCGCAGAATCTTAAACCATCCAACCAAACCATAAAGGCCTACGATTCGACATCTAGGGCGGTGTTGGGAATAGTCTCTCTGAATTTGATGTTTGGGGGCAAAGAGATGATGGTAGAATTCCAAGTTATCGACATTCCGGTCACATTCTCAGCATTATTGGGCAGACCCTGGATTCATGAGATTGGAGCGGTAGCCTCCACTCTTCACCAGTGTTTAAAGTTTGTGCAAGAAGGAGTGCTGACGACCATTTATGGTGATAGCGTTACAATTGGGGAAACCAGCACCAACACCTTACCAGTGATGGAAATCAAGCTCGACCAGGAGAATCCGATGCTCAGTGGATTCACAATTGAGAAACCTAAAGGGCAGGTCTGCACCATAGATTTGACGACATCTTCAGACAAGATTCCCCCTGTATTGAAAATGCTGAGAGGTATGAACTATATCCCTGGTCTGGGGCTAGGAAAAAGCCAACAGGGACCGTGTAGGCTTGTGTTGCCAGAAGCCAAGAGAAGCAAACAAGGCCTGGGATATGTCGTGACTAGAGAAGATAAAATGTATGACAAGACTGAAGCTTTTAAAAAAAAGATGACCTCAGCGGCTGGTAAGAGGTACAAGAGGCCTGAGATGCACCCGTACAGTTGGTGTTTGAACAAGCATTTCGTCAAAGAAGATGGAGATATGTTTGTTTGTCCAGAACCAAGGCTGAGCCAAATGGAAGAAAGAATGAGAACAATTCGGAGGTTTGCCAGCAGCCAAAACCCGGTGAAAGAAATGTTTGATAGCTTGCCCAAAAGACCAGGTGTGACCGCCACTTACGAGAACAGCTACCATTTCTGGGGACCTGATTATGTGAACCAATTCGAGAAACTTGCTCTGGACGAACCCACAATATGCAAGATCCGCGGTGCTGACCCTGTGGATATTGATGGTGATTTGGCAGATTTGTTTAAAGAGCAGGGGCTGTTAGAGCCTGGGGATGGTATGCTTTTGACAGGAATACCTACAAAAGAGGTGTTTGTGGCTAAGGATCCGAGTGATTTGATTGACTTTTCCTCTGATAGCGAGGTGGTGGCTATGTTAGAATTCGAGAAAGAGCCAGTTGTGGAACTAAACAGGTTGGAGACTTTTGCAGAGGGACCGTTACAGAATTGGACTTTGTTCCGAGGACCAGTCGCCGACAGGGAGACTATGATTGGAAAGCTTGGGCTCAAGCCTCGTCCTTGTCCCTCCGAGTCTAAATTTGTTCCTCGTGTCTTGAGTCGGTCTCCTGAATCTCTTGTTATTGAATTCGAGTCTTCTGATCGGTCTGATGTCCTCACGACAGAAGACCGTCTTCGAGTTGTAAACACTGTTTTTCCATTTGCTTTGAATAAAATGGTTGACCTTTCTGAGTATCACGTGATTGCAAATCTAACAATTGAATGCTTAACAAAAAATAATCATCAAGATTTAAAAATAATTAAGCCTAATTCAATTGAAGATAATGCAGACTTAATAGATGAGCAAATTTTAGAAAATGATTCAAAACAGGTTTGCGATCAAAAGGAAAGTCGGGCCCAAGCTGCCGATGAGGTATTGACAACGGTTAACACAGGAGCAGTAGAAGAACCCAAAGAAACGCAGATTGGTAGCTTCTTCTCCGAAGATGAACGGGTTGCCCTGATTGAGTTGCTTAAAGAATTTATGGACGTCTTTGCTTGGTCTTACAAAGATATGCCTGGGCTGGATATTTCTATCGTATAGCACCGGATTCCTCTAGATCCAGAAATTAAGCCGATCAAGCAGAAGTTGAGGCGGATAAAACCTGAGTGGTCCTTGCAGGTGAAAGAAGAAATTGAAAAACTCCTACGGGTGGGCTTCATCAAAGTGATTGAATATCCGACTTGGTTGACAAACATTGTAACAGTCACAAAAGCAAACGGAAAGGTTCGGGTCTGCGTAGATTTCTGGGATCTCAATAAGGCTAGTCCCAAAGATGACTTCCCTTTGCCCAACATTCATATGCTAGTGGATGCAACCGCAAACTTCGAGGTCAAGTCCTTCATTGATGGTTTTGCGGGTTACAATCAAATCAAAATGGCTGAGGAAGATCAGGACAAGACAGCGTTTACAACTCCATGGGGTACTTATTGTTACACAGTAATGCCATTTGGTCTGAAGAATGCTGGGGCTACCTATCAGAGAGCCGTCACTACCCTTTTTCACGACATGATCCACAAGGAGATTGAAGTGTATGTAGATGATATGATTATTCACTCGAAAGGGTCAGATGGACAACATTTCATTGATTTGAGGAAATTCTTCAATAGACTCCGAGAGCACTCCATGAGACTAAATCCAGCCAAGTGCACCTTTGGGGTTATTCGAGGTAAAGTCCTGGGGTACATGGTCACATAGTGCGGCATCGAAGTAGATCCCAGAAAGGTTAAGGCAATCGTTGAAATGAAGCCGCCCAGAACTGTCTCCGAGGTAAAAGGATTCATGGGTCATCTACAGTACATCAGCAGATTCGTCAATCAACTGACCTCCATGTGTGAGCCGATCTTCAAGCTACTAAAGAAGAATAAGGAAGTGGTTTGGAATGAGGAATGCCAATTAGCTTTCAAGAGGATCAAAGCTTACCTCGTCAATCCTCCCATTCTTTGTCCACCTCACGGGAGTAAGCCTTCATTGCTATACTTGACGGTCACAGACACAGCCACTGGGGCTATGCTTGCACAAGAGAAGAAGGATTCAAAGATTGAGAATGCCATTTATTTCGTCAGCCGCAAATTCCAAGGTAGTGAGTTGAATTACTACGCCCTCGAGAAGACATGCGCGGCTACGAGTGCAGGTGGTCGGAAAGCTAAAGCACTATATGCTATCCCACACCGTACATTTGGTTTCCAAGATGACCCGATCAGATACCTGTTCCAAGGTGACAGAGGTAACATCTCCACCAGATTGGCGAAATGGACCTTCTTTTTAGCTGAGTTTGATATCAAATACGTGATCCGAAAATCGATCAAAGGACAGGCTTTGGCGAATCAGTTGGCTGACTTCCCGGTCTGAAGCTTAGAGGACCAGATCTCCAATTTCCAGACGAGGGGATACTTGCTATAGAAAGCGGCAACCGGTGGCAGTTATTCCTTGATGGAGCAACGAACAAAAGAGGTAATGGCATCGGGATGGTACTAGTAGACCCGAACGACATGCATACCCCCATAGCTATCAAGATGAACTTCTCGGTTACCAACAATGCCGCCGAGTACGAAGCTTGCATAGCTGGTCTAGAGGCTGCCCTCGAGCGACATGTGGAAGAGTTAGAAGTGTTCGGTGATTCCCAATTGATAATCAACCAAGCCGCCAACAAATGGAAAATTATAGATCCGTGTCTCCAGAAGTACCATGCTTACATTGCAAAGCTCGTCGGTCAGTTCAAGGAAGTGTCATTCTAGTTCCTACCGCGAGACAAGAACAGATTTGCCGATGCCCTAGCTACTCTGGCCTCTTTTGTAGAAATCCCAGAAGGAAAGTCGATCAAACCGTTCAGGCTTGGTAGGCGAGAAAATCCTGCATACTGTTGTGAAATTGAGATCGAAACCGTCAGTGAGCCGTGGTACAACCAGATCTTTCCATATCTCAAGCATGGCGAAGCATCCTTCCCTGTTGACAAAGAAGGAGACTTAAAAGGTGTTCATGCCAAAAGCTTGCAAGCTCTAAAGAGACTATCAGCACAGTATGTCATACTTGGCAATGAGTTATGGAAGAAAAGGGAAGGTTGCCCACTCATGCTCTGTATCAGCAAAGAAAAGGCCCAAAGAATAATGGAAGATGTTCATAATGGTGCCTGCGGACCTCATATGAACGCTCGATCCCTTATGCATAGCATCATCGGGCCCAGGTTACTTACGGATTACTATGGGCGGTGCATCCGGTTTGTGCGGACTTGCGATAAATGCCAGCGATTCTCCATCCTGAACCATATCCCTCCTCATGAACTATACTGTATGACAACTCCGTGGCCCTTCGTAACATGGGGGATTGATGACATTGGGAAAATAACTCCGCCCGGGAGCAATGGACATTCGTTTGTATTGGTTGCGGTAGATTACTTCACAAAGTGGGTAGAAGCTGCGTCTTACAAAGTGCTCACCAAGAAGGTCGCTCGCTTCATAAAGGAACGGATCTTACGCCGCTACGGAGTCCCAAATGAGATCATTTCGACAATGGAACCCATTTCGAAGGAGCGATCGGTTACTCACTGAATACAAGGTCAAGCGCCATAAATCTTCACCGTACAGACCATAGACGAACGGTGCTGTTGAGGCTGCCAATAAAAGCTTGGAGAGAATCATAAAGAAGATGGCCGAACGAGGACGAGATTGGCCGGAGAAGCTGCATTTAGCATTATGGGGCTACCGCACTTCAATTCAAACTGCTATCGGTGCAACCCTATACGCTTTGACTTACGGAATGGAGGCTGTCATGCCCATTGAATTAGAGATTCCATCCCTCAGGGTTTTGCTCGAGAATGAGGGGAATGAGATTGAATGGCTCCAAAGTCGATAAAATGAATTGGCTCTGTTAGACGAATGCAGACTAAAAGCCATGGAACATAACCGGGTGTACCATAGAAGAATGGCCCGTGCTTTTGACAAGAAAGTGAAACCCAGGGACATCAAGGTTGGTGATCTGGTTCTTAAGATAAAGCCCTCGAACCAGAGCAGTGCATTAGGCAAATGGGCACCTGTATGGGTCGGACTGTTTCTAGTGAAGAAAATATTCTCCGGAGGAGCTATGCGGTGATGATTTGGATGGCAACCCATTTACGCACCCGTCAACGGCGACAAGTTGCGGAGGTATTATGTATGATCGAGTCTTTTCCCCTCTATAATAAAAATAAAAAATAAAAATAAAAAAAGAGAGAAAATGATAAATAAAGGCGCAACAAAATTGTCCCAGATGAGGCTGAAAACCTCTCAAAAGGCAGTCCATGTAAAAATAAGGGACGCGCCGGGTGCTAAAGAATATACCCAGCTAGACCGAAAACCCTAAAAAAGGGCGGTCTAGGTAAAAAACAGGGTTGCACCATGTCCCCCTTCTATCTTCCCCTTTCTTAAACACAAAGTTAATTGAGTCGAACTACAGAGACCTGAGCCCCTTAGTTCTCTTTACAAAAGGGGAACGTAGGCAACCACTTGTGGTTCGGTCTAAATTCTTTGCAAAAATCTCTCATCACGAAAAAGTGTTTTGACTACAGTTCCAAAGCTTTTCAAAGGTTCATTCTGAGTTAATATTCTTTTTGATGAGTTCAAGCACGGCCTGCTTTTGACTCAAAAAGCCTGCTGCGAATAAAAGGAATAAATTTTTCAACATCTATTTCGTCTGCATTAAGTAATCAAAGGATACTCAGTTTCCATACAAATAATTCCTACTCTCAAAACATAAAGCAAAATAGTCTCCTATCTCTCAGAAAAGTGTCTAGAAACTCGTCCTCGCTCCCGAACTCGCTCCTTTGTCCTTCCTCTTCCTCGGTCCCCGGGAGGTCTTTGGCTTAGAAATGTCGAATAAATCAGTTTGAGCCCGTCCCAATTCAGGAATAACACGCACCGGTGGTTCAATCAGACCAGTCTCCCTCAAGGCGGCCCTAGAAATACTCTCTTGTCTCAAGACTTCTCTACGAGCCATCACCTCTAGATCATCTCTTAAAGCAGCCCTTCGGATCTCTTGTTTTTGATAGTCCTCAGCAGCATCACCGGTAACATTGTCTGGTTTTCCTCGTGCCTCTGTATCCCTGAAGGTTCGACTGGACGCATAATCTGCTCCCAAGTATTCTCGGCAGCGAGCCTCTATAGCCAATTGTGCAAGACCTTGATGCTCCTCATACCAAATCAGATACTTTGTGGTCAGAAATGTAAACCCTCTGGACTGTCGAAGAAGTACACGAGTGGGAAGAAAACCCTCCCGAGAAAGGATGCATTTGAAAAGCTGTATAACACAGGGGCTCGGTCATAGACATCGGAACGGCATCGGTCATCGGCCTCTCCCTCAAAGCTCGGACAATCTGTGAGGGTACCTATCTTGTCTGCTCACCAATGATGGGATACGAAAGAAGATACATGCAAGCACAGCGGCGACTACTGCGATCCATCTGAATGTCTCTCGTAGTGCGTAAATTCCAGGCGGGAATCCAAAAGCTCGGATTAGTAGTCCGTGCGTGACAATCTCATCGCACTTGTCGGCGGCCATATCCCTCGGCGGCTGCAGGCCGGGTCACCCAGGGCATTGCCACTCGACCCTCTAGTAATGGCCCAATCAAGCGTAACCTCTCAGAGAACCACAACGATAACAAACTGGGGCTGCCTGCTCCCATGAAATCTGATCCCCCTGCTAGCCTGTCAATGCCGTGGTAGGTCTCAGCCAGCAACAGTGGTACAATGTCCATCTCCCCTTTGCCAGATTGAATTTGACGAAGATCTACACCCGGTCACCCCTCGGTTGCACGACAATCTCCGGCCAACGCACTTGAGCAGACTTCGGCATATCCGCAGAAATAGTAAGCCGACAGGGTGAATAGCATGAATATATCCAAAGAGGTAGAAAGGTCAAACTTGACTCGGGACGGGACGGGCGTAACCTAGCCATCCGAGTCAAGTCTATGGACCCGTCACCCCGAGAATCATAAATAACACCTAATCATTGCGAGACACAAGAAGTCCGATAACTGCTCCACAACCAACCGACCGTCCCGTGGGAATGCTACAGTTTCCGCCTCGCCCAAGCCTGTCAATGCCCTAAAGTCTTCCATGGTTGGGGTCAGGTCATTGTATGACAAAGAAAAGACATGACGCTACGAGTCCCCGAAGCGGGGATGCGGCCAGAAGAAAATCCCAGTCGACCCTCCAGTCTTTTAAGGACCAAATGCACGGCATATTGTACCGCTTGTCAATAACCCTCCTATGTTGCCTCAGATGAAATCCCCAAATTTCGACAAAGTCCCGATGAAATTGACATTCCCGGGAAGCAACCTCTTTATTATAATGCTCCATTGCAGTCGAAAGTATCAGTCTTGGCCAAAGAATTCGATTATATGCCAAATAGGGGCTGCTGGATTCCTCTACTACGAAGACAGTGTTTGCAAATGAAGCCTGAACCGACTGTAAAAAGGACCTGTTACGAGCTCCTCTCAGTCGTGCGACACAATAGGCCAAGCAGATATAGCATGTCGGGCGACACGTATTGGTTGATAGTATACAGTATAGAAAAGCCTGCAGTGGTTACCCCAGAGCATTTTTCGACTCGCCGTTGCTATAATACACCTCCTACCCTCATATACATGCCCATGAAAATACACGGGAGAGGACCCCTACTATACACACCTATCCGAGACAATCCCAAAACCTCATGCACAAACCTGACAAAGCCGACCTTTTAACATAATGATCGCGTTTCCTTCCCAGAACAGACAGACTCGTGCAAACAAGCTAACATAGGTTAATCTTTGCTAATAAGATAGCTTGGTGAGACGCACGCTTGGAGTTGTTGTTTTTCCCTCGCAGGTACAATGATCAACTGAGTCTCACCACACCTCAAAGACTGGCCCTTAGGCCAAACCAAAAAAAAAAAAAAGAAGAAAGAACAAAAAAGCCTGTATCTGTGATAGTCTCCCAAACAGAGCTCAGCAAAATCAACGGCCCCAAAAATCCAAAAAAAAAAAGCCAACTCCCCAGAAAGCAGAGTCCCCGGTTTACCAAGTAAAAATTTCAAAGATCAGTAGCCTCGAGGCACAGACAAAAGCAGAGTCCCCAGCTTCCCAAGCAAAGCTCAGGACACAAAAAGAAAAGCAAACAATCAACAAAGACCGTCCAACAGAAAAACCGGTAAAAGAACAACAAAAGAAGTAGCGTGAGACCCCTGGCAGCTACACTGATCCCCAACAGAGCAAAAGAAGTAGCGTGAGACCCCTGGCAGCTACACCTATCCCCAGCAAAGCAGAACCAGAAGTGGTATGAGACCCTCCAGCATCCACGAAGAGAAGCAGCAGTAGTGTGAGACCCTCCGGCAACTACCCTGCACCAGCAGAAGTGGGATGAGACCCTTCGACATCCACGAAGAGAAGCAGCAGTAGTGTGAGACCCTTCGGCAACTACCCTGCACCAACGAAGTGGTGTGAGACCCTCCGGCATCCACAAAGACCAGTTGTAGCATGAGACCCTCCGGCAGCTACAACTCGTCAACAGCGATAGCATGAGACCCTCTGACAGCTACTCGCAAATACCAGTTGCAGGATGAGACCCTCCGGCAGCTACAACCTGGCACAAAAGGCAGCTACTATCCAACCGCAGTAGTACCGACCCCTCAAGAAGTCACAGGTAAGCACAGCAAAGGTATGAAGATACATCTCTACCCCTTTCTTGCTTATGGATTAGTTTTGGTAATTCCGAACTACGATTTGGCTTGATTCCCTTTTAATGGATACGTAGGAATCCTTTCTCAGAAAGGTCCAGCCATCAGATTCCCCGATTCACCTTCTAGCCCGTTACCTTAGCCCTTGATGTTCATTGGGATTGGGTCTTATTTTATCGACAACCCCACTTTTTCCAAAAGTGACGTTGCCAAGGGGCTCTGTAAGTACGCCAATCCAATTCGCAACCTTTTTTAGATGCATTTTAATATAATAAAATTGCATTAAGGGGTGTTTTGGTAAATTCTCGGCCTATCCTGAGACTTCCGGAAATATTTCATAAGTTTCCCACGAAGGAAGCACCTTTTCGTACCTTACTCATGCCAAGGGACCTGTTGGGAATAAACCTTTTTGGACTATTTAGGTATTAAGGCCTGAATGTTCCAGAAACTGGTTTTGGTGCCAAAAACGGTTGAGGCCACCTTGTGTCACGCGACAAGTCGAGGCATGGAAAGTGGTTACGTATAGTCGTGCGACACAAGGTGACCACTAACTGCAGCCTATAAATAAGACCCTCCCCCTCTCAGAAATAGACCCCAACTTCAGCCTACTGTTACTCTGCAGAAATTGCATTGTAACAAAGCCCCCAAACACAACTCTCTCTCTCTCCTACCTTCAACCTACCCAATTCCCTCCAATCCAAACCCATTTCTCAAACCAAAACCACTTGGATCCTTTGCACCAATTCTCTCAGGCCCCCAAGACCAGAAGCAGCAAATTGAACGGTTCTGTATCTAACTTGATACAGAACTCGTGGAAGCAACAAGGGTAACAAATCTCAAACCCCCTCTTCTCTCTTCCTTCTACTCAATTCTTCATAATTCTATTGTCTACTTCTGTTAGGATTCAGTAATCAGACCCTATCTATCTAGATTACTGAATCCCAATTGCAATCTCTCTGTTTAACTTGTCTAATCTGTGTAATTGAGCTATTATTTTTGAATACTTGCTTGAATTTGGTGTTTCAACCCCAAGGGGGTGTGGATCTACCCATATCCACACTCCCGGGGTCGATTTGTTGTTATTTCTGTATTTCGTATCTAATCTGGTCAATTAATTAGATTTGTGTTAGTTGTTGTTGATTCTGGTGTTCATTGTGTAAGTTTCTGCAGATGGCCTCTGTATGTCACGCGACACATTGGTCATAGGTGATCCTGTGTCACGCGACATGTGTGGTCACATGTGTCATGTGTCATGCGACATATCATGCCTACCTGCAGAAACCTTTTTCTCTTGTAATCTGTTTTAGATTGTTGTAGTAGGGATGTGGTCTCCCTAAATAATGGGCTCACAAGTTGTAAGTCTCGATTCATATTAATAAAATGCATGTTTACCACACTTGTTCATTGTCAACATTTGCACACACTTTTGGATTTGCTTGGATGTTTAATTGAAAGACTCGTCTACGGACGAGGCGTATTGGGTGAACTCTCGGTTCTTCCCAACACGTAACCTGACCCCTGAACCCGTATTTTCTCTCTCAAAAGGTTTTCAATGTTTCCTCTTAAAAATGGCGTGGCGACTCCTTTATTTTCATTCCAATTTTGGCGAGCGCACATTCAGTGCGGCAGTCTAGGTAAACCTCCATCGGGGAGAGGTTTCCTTTCCGCTTTATCTGAGTTGCGGGTATGTCGGAAAGTGAGTACACAGCTTCCCGAACATCTGCCCATGTAACTGGTTGCTATCCCAGTTGATCGTTTCTGTAAACGAATGTTGCAGTCTGTGGAATCTCCTTGAGCAGTTGCTGGAGATGAATTTCTATCTTTCTCTTGTTTTTGAATAGATCTTCCTCCCTCAGTTGGCATTTCAGTTTGAGTGCAGATATGATCCGTTCCCATCCTCCCAGGACCCTTGGGATTCCGGTTTTGTTGACCTCATGCCTGGCTTGGAAGAGAATGGTTTCATCGTCTTCGTTGTCGCTTTCACAGAGAACTTGCTTTCCTCGGGGAGATAAGCGCTGGTATTCGTTCTGCTGTGCCATTCCATCTCCTAGGTCATCGGGACCATTGACCACCCTCGTTTGGCAGAGGGGGTTGGGTGAGATCAGACGGTAGTCGAGGAAGTTGCCGTGAGCAAAACCCCTGAGGTCGAACTGGTCTAGAGTGGCCTCTAGCTTTCTGTCTGAAGCTGCTTGTGACACTTTAAGAGCTTGGTCCCTGTGGGTCTTTTGAGCTTGGTTTTCATCCCAGAGACGGTTCTCTTGAGCAGCTAGTTCCATGAGGGCTTTCCTTGCGAGAGCTAAACATTCTCCGTAGGTGCGTGCCGTCTGACTAGTGTCCAGAACTGTGATCACATCCAAATCTCCGAATGGCGGAAACACTTGGATTATGTTGATGAAGGAAGTCGGGCTGGGACATTCCCTGTGGCCTTGGCGGCGCTTGTGGCTTTAAGCTTGACTGACGGCACGGGCCGGTTGCCACTGGGGCTGGTAGTCGGAAGTGATGATGAGCTCTGAGCTCGGTTAGCCAGGGCCTCGTTTACCATGAGCTCGGTTAGCAGGCAGTCGTCATGTCAACCAGTTGCTTCCAATTGTCGGATAACTGCCTGTACTGGACGTTGAGCTTGACAATTTCCATGGTGTTAGAACCCTTATCGTAGATGACCTGATCGGAACGGGTGCCGTCCTCGAAACTGAGCATGTGAATGCAGAGATCTGCCCGTGGGTCTGCCGCGTCCTCGACTCCGGAGAGTCTTGATTCGTCGCCGTCTGATGGCTCAACCCAAACGTAGGGACGTATTGCGTCCTGGTGCACTGCTGGAGCTGCTAGAAAAACATCATACCCTTCGCTGGAGAAAAGGGGCTCAGCGGGCAGTTCCTCGTAGAGGACATCCCATACGACGTCCATGCATTCAAGACGAGTATGACGGTGCTTGTTGACCTTTATCACGAAGTTCTCCTTGCCTGGCGGGGCCAAAGAGTTGGCTTGAAGAATGCTGACAAATCTCCGATTGGAGACAGGGGGTTTGTGTGCCCGCATCATGGCGATGCTCAGTGTTTCTTTCCAATTTGCCTCCAAATGTTGGAAACGACAGTTGAACTTGATGTATCGGACTGCTTCAGGGTCTTCCTGCTCGAGGACATTGACATAGTTGGAATCTCCGAACTCTGAGGGATTCTGATGAGATTTGCCCCGGTAGTCCCTTGGTTGATTTGAAGGAGGTAGCCCCGGTGCCTGGCTGCGGGCACGCTTGGCTGCTGTCTCAGCTTCATTTCCTATGAGGAAACTGTCCCCTCTGATGACTTCAAGATCTCCCTGCCGGTTGATGAACTTGACGCACTGATGGAGAGTGGAGGCTATGGCTTTCATGTGATGTAGCCAAGGGCGTCCCAACAGAGCTGTGAATTCGGATGGAATGTCCATCACATGGAATTTTGCTGGCACCATTTGGGTTTCGAACCAGAGTTCCAGAGTCACCGTCCCCAGGATGGGACGAGACGTGCTGTCGTAGGCCTTGATAGTCCGGGTTGACGAAATCAGGTGGCTTTCGTTGATGCGTAGGGCTCGCATCATGCTGAGAGGGAGGACGTTAACGGCTGACCCGTTGTCCACCAATACTCCGGGGAGTGATATGGTGTTGAGCTTGAGAGTGATGTACAGAGCTTCATTGTGCCCCGAGGCATCTCTCGGCAGGTCTTCGTCACAGAACGTGATCATACTGCCATACAGTCGGGAATCGTAGATCTGGTCTCTATTCGGAGAAGGAGAGTCATCAAGCCATCCGTCTCCTATCTTCCGCTTGTGAGGTAAAGCCTTTGCTGGAGCCTCGGGATTGTGTTGAGGCTGTTTGTGGGGGTTGCTGCCCTTGGTTAGCACGTTGATCGAGTGCGAGTGCCAAGCTGACTTTGATCTTCCTTTGTCGGTCCGTGCTCGAAAGCTGGACAAATTGAACCTTGGCTGATCCCGCGGGGGGTTAGGCTTCTGACTAGCAGTAAGATTACCAAGATCTGAGGTATTCCGGTGTCCCAAGGTCTGAACTCTGTTGTCAGCAGGACTTTTCGGCTTTCCCACCCCCGTCTCGCTCTAAAGCCGCATGGCTGGAGGAAGGGAGGGCTGGCCGGGAGTAGAGTACGTAGTAGTCGAACCTCCCGGATGACTCTCGAGTGTACCCACACCGGTGTCTCCGGCTTTGTATCTTTCTCTCGGTTTACGTTGAGAGGACTTCTTCTTGTTTTCTCGGAGGATTGCTCTGGACCATGTCTTGGGACTCGTACTCCAGGCATGCGGAGCAGTCACAAACATCGTAGCTGATATGGACATTTGATGAGGACCCGGCTGGAAGAGGCGGAGAAACTGGCTCTGCGGCAATCTTCTTGGGCACCCATTCAATGGAATTCACACTATTATTGTTCGGAAAGGGGTTTCCGACAGTATTGGGCCCACAGGGGGGCTCCAATTTTCCTTCCTCTATCAAGTTCTGGATTTCGTATCGTAATCCCACGCAGTTGTCGGTGGTATGGCCGTGATACTGATGGAAGGCGCAGTACTTGCTCTTGTCAGTGTTGACTACGAGATTCTTGGGTTTGTAATTTGCAACGGGTTTAAGGAGACCTTCCTAGATTAACCCTTCCAGCATCTTGCTCAGCGGCATATCCAACTTGTCGAAGTGTACGGCAAGCTGCTTCTGAGTGGAATTGTTGCTTTGTGGGACCGGGTTTCTGTTGCCCGACTGCTGTCCCTGATGGATGTAGTTGACAGACGTATCTTTCCCCTTGCCGGGGGCCGGTGCGGGATTGAATGCGACTGCTGATCGGTATCTGTATGGCTGTGCAGTAGCCAGCTTCTCCTTGAGATCCTTCTCGAACTGTGAGCCAGCATTGACCATGGCTCGGAGATCTGGGAAGAAATGATGACTGATGAGAGTCCTGATGGACGGTCTTAAGCAGGACTTGAAGATCCGCATTTGTTCATCCTTGGAGAGTGGCTCCATGATCTCGGAGAGCTTCCAACTCCACCTCTTGTAGAATTCTCCGACGCTTTCATCTGCTTTCTGCTCAGTGGTGATTAAGTCCTCACGACTCATTTCCCACTCTAGATTGGATCTGTACCGTTCTAGGAAGATGTTACTGATCTGATCCTTGGTGTGGCGATCCGCAGGCTTGACCCTCAGAAACCATCGTAACGCTGAACTTTTGAGCGTATGCTGGAAGTGGTCGGCCATTTGCTGGAGGGTTGCTCCTTTCGCTCTCATGCCAAGAACGTAGGTGTCGACATGCATTTGAGGACATTCGGTTTCGTCGAATCGGTCCATCTCCGACATTCTGAACTTGGCAGGGAGAGGCATGACCATTCCCGAATCTGTGGATTTGAGCGTTTCCTGCTTTGAGCTGCTCATGGTGGCTTTCAGGTCTTTCATCTGTTTGACCATCCAGGCTAAGGTTGGGTCCAGTGGTGGACTTTGAGGCTCGGTGCCGGGTGCTACCATGTGAGCGGTAGTGATTGGAGGTGGAAGGCTTGATATATGTGGATATATGGGGGCCTTTTCTGAACTGTATCGGGGTTTGTCCCCGGTGTTTTGGGATTCATGTATAGGCAATGGGATGAACCCAGGAGGGTATTGAAGGATATTAACATCTGTCTGAGATGGTCCAGCGGTGCGCTGGTGGTATTGAGTGATGGGAGTAGCACTGGCCTGGCCATATATGATAGGGTTGCCCTGAGAGGTGGCAACGTGGAGCCTAGGTCGGTTGTTTCCTTAGTTCGAAGGCACCCCGTAAGTTGGCGGGGGAGGAACTTGGTTGAAGGTTTGTGGAACTGGTTTCGGGGAATCGTCATCCTCGACCAGGACGAAAGTACCGTCTCGACCGGGGATAGCCTGCTATACCTCGCTCATTCGAAGTTGTACCACGAAATTCTCGCTGATCTTCTTTACGCCTCTTGTGAACCTCACAAGCCCGGATGGCTTCTTCCAAAGTCATATCTGTTACCGGTGGCGGGGGTCCGTCCCTGTCACGATTTCTCGGTGAGCTAGACATGTCGGAAATTCTGGCTGAGGGAACTGAAGGAACCGAAGAACTGTCTGACGCTGCCGTAATTGTGATTCTGGCGAGGTGCTGACCCAGAAATCTGAACCACTTTCTGCTCGCTGCAGGGAACAAAAGGAAGGGTTTAGGCTTCGGAGAAGGGGATTTGGCTCAAGGTTTCGGGCTTGTGCAATGTGCAGTTACCGATTAATGTTTACTTAAAATACATTTTCTCAGAGTCCTAATCGGTTGGAAAAGAGCGTGTCTTCTTTTTCGCAATTAACCCTAGAGCTCTAATCAGTGGATCTCGTCACTACTCTTATAAACCCCTCATTTCCATTTGTAGATCATCTTTCTCGGGACGGACAATCCCGAGCGAGGTCCTAAAAGGCAAGCGAGTTCCACCGACAAAAGAAAAAGTGAACTTAAGGCTAGCTGATCAGGCAAACTTCCAACGTATGTGACGCACGGGCCACAGTCGAAGTTGTTAGTCCCAAAGGTGCAACAAGAGTATGAAAACAGCTAGAGGGGGGTGAATAGATGTATAAAAATTTCTACTCTTTTTGAAAATTCAACCTTGGCTTACTTGGGCTGAAAGTGTGGTTAAGTAAAAACCAACTTTCAAGCTTAGTAAAATGCACAGCGGAAGTTTCTAAGTAAAAAGGCTTAGTAGTAAAAGGGGAGTGTGGTCGACCGCAAAAGTGAGAGTGTGGTCGACCGCAAGGTTGAAAATAGGCTTAGGCAGATTTGTACTATAAACACAATTCAATATGGTGTTGGATGCAATTGAAGATCAAACACAAGAAATGATAGAAGAACTTTAAGAACACAAAAGTAAAGTGCAGGAAGTAATAACAAGATATTTGGAGAGGTTCAATCGTTAAAGATCTACGTCCTCTACCAAGATGGTTAGTCTTGGATTTTCTAATGGAGATAGTATATTTGATTTGAGTAGCTGTTACAAAGGAATACAAATTGAGAATCAATCAATCTCAAATCTAACTATCTTTTTCTATGAAGCTAATCCTAGACAATAACCAGTGTATGTGTGTGTGTGCAAGATTCAAGAGCTCTTTATAATGATAAAGAGAGAGCTTGATGAATCTATGGTGTTACAAAGGGCTTGAGAGATTTTCTGGGTTGGATAATCTTGAAAGCTTATAAGTGTTTGAAGATTCAAAGAAATCTGGAGATGATGAGCTTCAATACTTTGATAATTTTGACGTCTCTTTTAACTCAAGCTATCTTGTTATCTTCATGCTTGAACACAAGGTCTATTTATAGCCTTGGGATGAAGATAGCCGTTAGAGTTTCGTGTTGAGCAAGCTTCAAGGACAATGTGCTGTTGATGTATAATTGGAGCACGTGTCCTTTGTTGTCTCCATGTTGCAGAGTTAGTGGCAAGGTGGTATGCTGGTATGTCCTTTGTACGAAATAACCCAGCTGTCACCAATTTGAATTTTGGAGCAAATTCTGCAACGGTAAAATTCTCTGAGTTAACTCTGAGTTGTGATCAGAGTTAATTTCTCAATCTTCAAAAAATGATGTGCGGTCTGGCAAGCTATGCGGTCAGGAATGAATTGCGGTTAGCAAGCTGAAGCGGTTGGCATGTCAATGCGGTCTGGGCATGTTGATGCGGTCTGGGCATGTTGATGCGGTTTGAACATGCTCCATGCGGTCAGCTTGAATGCGGTTGAAGTAATACTGAAGTCTTCAAGGTGCGGTCCAAGATGCGGTCGACCGCATGGTCAATTTTGAGCCAAAATTTACTTTAGAAATTTTAACCTAGAATGACCTACTCAAGCCTAAGTAACTTATACTATAAAATGGACTTAACTATATTTGAAGTTAGTAAAACTTCATACATTATGTCCTATAGTCCATAAAATAAAAATAGGTGATGGTATCAATCAAGTCAAGTAATAGGAGGGATTTATAATAAACATACCCAACAATCTCCCCCTATTTGATTGAGACCATTACCTACTATAACAAAGGCTAATTCATTGTACTTGGTAAAAACATGTCCAAATAATTTAAGAATGGTAATTCATGTCCCAAGTCAATGCACACACTTAAGCCTAAGTCATAGATTTCTAACTTCCTATAAAGATAAAAGAATTTCATATTGGGAAGTAAGAAATAATCATTTAGTGCATTCAATGATGCTAACATGAAGTGAATGAATGCATTTAAACTAAATGTATGAAACATGCATAAGTAAGGAATGTGAAAGATAGGTTATATGCATGAGTCAAAAATAATGCAATCATAATTCTACAAACAAGTAGTTTGAGTGAATAAAGTTTTCAAAAACCATAATGATGCATTTAGAGAGATTAATATTGTGGCTTACAGACTTTCAAAAAATTTAACAAAAGAAGGAAGCAAATAAACCAAAGGCTTCAAGAAAGTCTTCATTAATCTTCTTTCTTCAACGCAAGTCATACGAATCACGGTCACGAACGACGACGTAATTGTTGACTGCTGGATCAGCTTGAGGGGCAGGAGCTGGAGGAAGATCTTCAGGCATGTGGAAAGCAGAGGCTTCAGCTCCTATGGCTTGGAGAACTTTCTTCAGTTCAGCAGCTTCTTTGTTTGCTGCAGTTTGAAATGCGGTCAGATGATTTTCTATGTTCAGAAAGTTGCCTCTTGAGGAGTTTGTGAGAATTTCAATCCTGGAAGTTTGAAAATCAATGCGGTTGGAATGAACTCCAAGGCTTTTACTTAGACTTTTAAACATATCTCCCAACACTGTAAAGGCAGCATTTACTGAAATGTCAATGTGCTCTTCAATCTTCTTAATTCTCCCCACAACATCAGTTTTATCCAAAGCCATTTCCTTAGAGATTTCATCAACCGCAAGTTTCATTTCAGAAGATAAGCCATGTAGGAGAGCTTGAGTCATTTTTCTCATAGCTTCTTTGATGAAATCTTGGGTGATGGATTCTGGAGAAGGAATGAAGGGAGTGATAGGAGCAACTTGGCTTGAGCTTGTGCCAGTTTGACCAGATATGATATCCTTGAAAGCCTTTGTTATGTGAATACTCTCCCCCTTAATAGTTTCAATAAATAGGGAGGGAAGAGAGTCAACTTTGGTATGAAGGCTTTTGTGGGCTGCTGCAAGAAGTGATTGATTTTTGAGGAGTTGGGCAATCTGAGTTTGGTTGTCAAGATGGATGGAAGTCAGTGTTTCAATGGATTGAAGTATTTTGTTAAGGTCAGTGGTTTGAGGAGGCTCTTGAGAAGGGTGAGGGTTGAGAGGAGGAGTTGGCTCACCACGGTTGACTGTGCGGTCAGAATGAGGCTCAGGGAGAATTGGGTCTTTGCCAACTTCAGCATCCTTATTAGGTTCATTTCCTTGATCAATAGAAGCCTCTTCATTCACCAAATCAACATGAGTTTCTTCAACATCAGTAGGTTTCTCAAAGTCTCCTTCAAGCCAGTCATCATCATCAGCAACCACCTTGGTTCTTGTTTTCACCATATCCTCTTGAATTGATGGAACTGAATCAGCCAAGCCATCAGACATTTCTTCATCAGTATCACCAAGGCCTAAATCACCAATGGTTTGACTGATATTGACAAGTCTTGGCTTTTTATTTGGTGAGGCTTGATCATCAGTGATTTTCCTTTTCTCCCCCTGAGATATACCACCAAAGAGATGATTAAAAATCTCTTGCTCTTTCATAGCAGAGGGGGTTGGACTTGGAGGGATGATAGGAGAATTTGGCTTGGGAAAGTTTGGCTTAGTGATTGGCTTAGTGGCTTTAGGAGCTGGGGCACTAAATTTTGAGAGTTTCACAGGCTTGGATGGTGCGGTCGACCGTGATGTTACGGTTGACCGTGGTTTTTCAGCTTGAAAGGAAGGTTTGGATGAAAGTTTGGCAAGGCTTGGCTCCTGAATCTTGATTCCACCAGGTCTTCTTGGAGGATCAATAAAGGAGGCTTTCTTCTTTGGAAGATCAACTGCTTTATCCTTTCCCTTGGCTTTCCTAGCCACTTCCCTTGGGTCTTCAGCTTCTTTGATTTTCTCAACACAATCATCTTTAGTAATTTTCTTCTGTCCTTTTAGAGGCACAAACTCTTCTTGGGGATCCTTTTTCCAAAACTGAATGTACAATTCATTGTCAAACTTTGTCCTGAAAATCTGCATTGTTTTTCTAGTGAATATCTTTGCCTTTGGAATTTCAGCCTGAAGTTCATGATGCCTGTTGTAACGATGTGTTGCCTTTTTCGCGGGAAAAATTCGATTTTTGCGTTTCTTTGAAAAACCAAATAAAACCGGAAAAAACGGAGTCGCCACGCCATTTTAATTTTGAAGGGCCAAAGCTTTGAAAAAAGCCCGAGATCAGAGATTTAGGTTCGGAGGTCATGTTACGCGTCGGGAAGGACGTTAGTGTGCACCCGACGCGCCTCGTAAAAACGAGTCTTCCAAGCTGAAAATCATTTGTGTGTGTTTGTGTGTATGTGTTTTGGCCAAAATAAGTTGAAACTGGAAAAAGTAAAAATTGGGATGTCTTTTTAAGACTTTAAACTGATCCCATGATTTTTTGGAGAATTTTTGGTTTGAGATTTGGTACTCAAAAACCTTTTGAAGTTGAGAAGTCACTTCTGCCAGAAGAAAATGGCAGCAGACACCTGATTTTGAAATGGATTCAAGGGTCCTAAAACTTCATAATCTGGATGAACTCAGAGAATGAAAGTTTCTCTAGACTCCTTGAATAAACTTTGTGTGAAAGAAATTTCCATTTTGGAGAAGATTTGAGGGGTCAAAACCTTCTGGAAACCTCAGATATGAGATCTGGATTCCCAGAAGCTGATGAACTAGCCTCTGAAAGAAAAATTGAAAAGAGGAGTTTTACTCACCCAAAAATAAGGTAAAAATATGTCTGGAAAGCTTCTGGATGTTGGCTACAAAAAGTGTTTTGTAGTCAACACCAAATTCCAAGTTCATCTGTGTCCAAAAATTAAGACCATGGACTGAGGTCTGAGAAAATTGCTACTGGACAGCAACTTCTCAAGAAAGAAAATATGATTTTAAGGGGGTTTTGCATCCATGCTTGTCCCCATTTCCCTAGGTTTTGGTTAGTGATCACTAGACATTTTAGTGGTGAATCAACTATACCAAACCATCCTTGGGGTACATTAGGACTAAGCATTTCATTTGCTTGGGGAGGGGATTTTACCCTTTGAAATCAAGATTTAGTGCTTGAAAATGGTTTTTTAGGGTTTTGAAAGTGCATTTTTGCAAGTAAGAAAGAAAAGCTTTGAAAATAATGTTGATCTTTGTAGAAGATCATCCATGGAGATGGTCTTCCATGGTGATCTTCTTAGATCTAGAGAAAGAAGATGAAAGAACTACATTTTGTAGTTTGAAGATGCATGCATGGATGAGATTTAGGGTTAGGAAGAAGAGGGTTTACCAATCTTCCTTGTGTTCTTGAGTGTTTGGCTTGAGTGTATGAGTGTTTAGGGCTTTAATATGAGAGTGAGTGGATGAGTATGAGTTGGGAAAGATTGGAAAGAAAAAGGTGACAATTCTTGAGAATTCTCACTGTTTTCTCTCTATATTTCGCCAGAACTTCGTTGCTATTGTGTTCTTCCTTCCTTATTTTTGTGACTGGAGGGCTCAATTTATAGCCCTCTGAAAATTACATACTTGTCCGCGCGGATAGGATCAGTAGGCGTGCAATCTGTTCATTAAATGCGGCTTCACTTTGGACAAGAAGAATAATCTTTTTCAAAATTCAAATTGACCACAGCTTTTGTTTCCAAAGCATTGCTATATTTGGTTTTCTTCATTTGTTTTTCTTTTTTGAGATTCTTTTTAAGGTTTAACCTTAAATAACAATGCCCATTTTACCCTCACTTTGTTAGGAAAGTTAGGATAGTTAGGAATGTTAGTAATTGTTATAACTTTCGTTAATTTTATAACGAAAATTCTAACAAGCTCAAATTGGAGCACTTACAAGAGCCCTCGGCGACGGCGCTTTCGAAGGAAGCGGGGTCGTCGATAAGAGTAAGGCTCCATATTTGGCAGGATGATCGAGTGATCGGGTGGCCGAACCTAGCGATAGGCTACCTACGTATCCCGAATGGGAATCAAGCCAGTCGTAGTTCGGGTCTTTGACTCTGGAGATGATGGCGTTTTAGGTGCCTCGAACCCGATGAGCGAGTTCTACAATGGGTTACCGGAAAGAAACTCACTGGGGATAAGAGATGACCATTTTTGGTCTCGATGGCTATCCGCTCCGCCGGGGATAGGAATGACCATTTTCGGTCTCTCGCTGGGGATGATTGCGATTTATCGCTTTCTAGTGATAGCATCTTAGGTGCCTCAAACCTTGAAGATGGCGTTTTAGGTGCCTCGGACCTTGGAGATGGCGTTTTAGGTGCCTCGAACCTTGAAGATGGCTTTTTAGGTGCCTCGAACCTTGATGATGATGGCTTTTTAGGCGCCTCGGACCTTAATGATGATGGCTTTTAGGCGCCTGACCTTAATTTGAAATGGCCTTTCGGTGGACTTTGTCCGCCGCCGAAGGAGAGGGTGACCGTTTTGGTCGAGGGGTCGGATTCCTAATGATAGGCTACCTACGTATCCCTAGTGGGAATCAAGCCCTTTCGTAGTTCGAGTACTACTCGAGATTTCGTTGGCTTTTGGGATTCCGTTAACTTTGAGGATTTCGTTAGCCTTTGAAAATCGATGTATTCGTTCGCCTGGGATCGGTCCGTTATCTTTCGCTGATGATTTTGATGAAAGATACGGATCTCGTTATCTTTCTCGGGCACTCGGCCTTACGTTTGACTCCGGGGTAATTTTGATGAAAGATACGGGATCTCGTTATCTTTCTCGGGCACTCGGTCTTACGTTTGATCGCCGGGTAATTTTGATGAAAGATACGGGATCTCGTTATCTTTCTCGGGCACTCGGTCTTACGTTTGATCGCCGGGGAAGATTTTGATGAAAGATACGGGATCTCGTTATCTTTCTCGGCACTCGGTCTTACGCTTTGATCGCCGGGTAATTTTGATGAAAGATACGGATCTCGTTATCTTTCTCGGGCACTCGGTCTTACGCTTGACCAGGGAATGATTTTGATGAAAGATACGGGATCTCGTTATCTTTCTCGGGGCACTCGGTCTTACGTTTGACTCACGGGGTAATTTTGATGAAAGATACGGGATCTCGTTATCTTTCTCGGGCACTCGGTCTTACGTTTGACTCGGGGAATGATTTTGATGAAAGATACGGGATCTCGTTATCTTTCTCGGGCACTCGGTCTTACGTTTGACCGCCGGGGTAATTTTGATGAAAGATACGGATCTCGTTATCTTTCTCGGGGCACTCGGTCTTACGTTTGATCGCCGGGGTAATTTTGATGAAAGATACGGGATCTCGTTATCTTTCTCGGGGCACTCGGTCTTACGCTTGATCGCCGGGGTAATTTTGATGAAAGATACGGGATCTCGTTATCTTTCTCGGCACTCGGTCTTACGCTTGATCGCCGGGAATTTTGATGAAAGATACGGGATCTCGTTATCTTTCTCGGGCACTCGGTCTTACGTTTGATCGCCGGGGTAATTTTGATGAAAGATACGGGATCTCGTTATCTTTCTCGGGGCACTCGGTCTTACGTTTGACTGCCGGGAATAATTTTCTTGACAAGGGGCTGACTTTGGTTAACTTTGGTTAACTTTGTCAAGTCGGGACTCGAATTGCAGAGTCCTGAAATTTTAAGGGGCAAAAGGGTCATTTTGACCCTGACAATCTCATCCGCGCGGATAGGGATGGAAAGTCAGGGGTATTAATTAGGGCCAACGCCCTTCTTCTTCCTCAGTCCAATTTTTTGAAACTGTCGAGAGCAGAGAGAGAAAGACGAGGAGAACAGCCATTTTTGGCCCTAGAAGCTTCAAAATTCGTCCGATTTCTTCGATTTTTTGAGCAATGGAACACGGGGAAGGCGCTTTTCAAGGCCAAGGACGTGGTCCCATAGCGGAGAGGCGATTGGAGCTCGTCCGGATGAGGAGGCATTACAATCTTTCGCAATCGGTCGAGGAGGAGCATTACCCCGATGCTTGGCAACATTGGGCTTCGGATCCGCATCTCCGAACGGTATATTTCGAATCCTCTTGATCCTCTTGTCGATTTCTTGTTTGAAATTTTTGGGTGATTTTTGAATATTTTTTTTTTTGAATATTGAATATTGATATTGATGATATGCAATGTTGCAATGAATTTGTGAGTGTCCCAAAAATGTGCATTTTGCTTGGGAAAAGAATTGGCATTTTCGCCACATTTTTTTTTTAATTCGAAAATTTCATGTGAAAATTCGAAGAATTGTGATTTTTTTTTTTGGAATTGAATATTGCATGTTCTTGATGATGATTTTTTTTTGAAATTGAATTTTGATATTGATGAATGATGATGCAATGCATGCATTTTGTTTGGAAAGAATGGGCATTTTGCCAATATGAGATGTATGTATGTTTAGGATTTTTTTTTTTGAAAAGTGGGACGGATTTTTCCTCCCGTTGTATGTAAGATGGATGATATGCATGTATGCATTTTTTTTTTTGAAAATGGGACGGAGTTTTTACTTCCGTAGGAATGCATCCTCTTTTTTTTTTTTTGATGAATGCATTGGGACTTGCAAATTGTTTTCTTTCATGCGAGAAAAATGGGGCTATGCTCATTGTATGCTGTTATGCTGTCGAATTTTTTTTTTTTTTTAATGTAAATGCAAAGGCAATCTTTTGACATTTTCTCTCTTTTTTTTTTTTACAGGGCGGAAACCGTTTTGTGACGGAGCAACTGAACAAGATGAAGACTCGAGGATCGGTGGAGTCTGTGATTGACTTGTGGGATCGGCTTCCGAATGCGGGCCGAGGAGCTTTGCCGAGTCCGAGACAGATCGTTGTCGAGACGGGGCTCTGGGAGTTTGTCGAGTGCTTGAGGGGACTGGTCAAGTTCCCTAAGAGCAAGGGCTTGATGTTTGCTCTAGCGCAAAGACGGTGGGATGCGACCCACACATTCCACTTCTTCTGGGGCGAGGCGACTGTTACGCCTTCTGACTATGCTGCGATCACGGGTCTGTCCTTCAATGGACGCAGCATTGAGTGGAGAGATGGCTACGCGATGCCGATCTCGCAGTGCTCTTCTTGGATTTTCCCCTATTCCCAAAAAGGGGATGGGGATGGAGTATGCCGTGGTCTTCGGCAAGATCGTGGAGACCATCGCGAGTTACGAGGCCGGGAGGATAGGTTTAGCGCCGAGCGCATTGCTAGGTCCTTCCTCTGGTTTACCTTTTCGAGCACGCCTTTGGGCATGCCGAGGGACGGCAGTCTTTGCCTTGCCGAGGTCCTTGGAGGACATGGAGACGGTTGGAGATATTTCCGGGGGAGGCCGGGCCGGCCGAGCCGTACTTCGCTCTGATAGATACAAATGGAAGGCCGTGAGCTCCTTGTATCGCTTCGAGTTTGCTCGAGGTATAAGCTCTCTTTTGCTTTCCCTCTTTCCTTTGAGCACGCACTTTTATTTGCACCGGATTGATTGGATTTTTACCTTTCGTGTATGGGCGCTGGAGTTTTTCCACGTCACGGTGTGGAGGCACTCGAGGCGTACGTCGGGCGTATCCGGCCATGCAGCCTTGGTCCAAGCATGCCCGGGAAAAGATAAGCTCCAGGGGGCGTACGACTCTCGTGTACGCGGATTGCCTTCCTCGACGGAGGCCGAGACGGATGAGGGGATGATATTCTTCCCCGGGATCGCTTTGAGGTAGCGCATGAAGGGCGCCGAGATCCGGACAAGGCAATGGAGGATTTTGAGGGGCCCGACTTGCGACGCCTACTATCTCGGGAGAGAGGGTGACGCGCCAAAGCATGGCGTGAACTCGCCTTTGAGGACACCGGTGGAGCCTCCCGCCGATATGATGCACTCCGAGCGATCGGTCCGTGACTGGGATGATTACCGAGCAGCGCACTTCTCGGACTTCGTGGCGATCGAGCCATATGCGACGTTCGTCTTGAGGAGGCCGAGGATGCCTCGTGTTTTGGAGAGGGAGGGGCTTGGGATCCCGCGGTACCCTCGGACGGATTTTTCCTACATCCAGGATGGGGTCCGATTGAGGGTGCAGATCCTCACCCGAGCGGCTTCCACGAGCTTTCCGGCCTCGTCCGGTATGAAGGTATGGCTTCACCTTTTCCCCTTCTTTTCTTTCTTTTTGTTTCATCATCTCTAGCATCACTTCTTTTTTTTTTTTTTGACGCTTTTGCTTTTGTGCGCTGGAGGTGGTCGTCGAGACACCGACGAAGCAAGTGATCGGAGCCAAGAGGTTCATACGGAGGATGGTTGCTTGCGGGGCACCTCGTGCTAGGGCGAGGAGACCACGGCCGGCACCCGTCCGACGGGAGGCTTCTCCTATTCCCTGAGACTTCTTCCGAGACCCCTCTTTCTCCTCTCATTGATCACCGCGCGGCACCGCCTTCGGATCACGTCATTCTTGGGGATCCGCACGGGCAGTGGACACGTCCGCGGCATGGTGGGTCGTCTCCGTATGTTCAGGAGTCCTGACGCCTTCACCTTCGGATTCGATTTCTTCAGTGGATCCGGGTTTACCCTATCGTAGTGTGCCGCTTGGTCCCGACGAGCCTCTTCTCGGGAGATGAGGATGATTCTGAGCCCGAGACTTTCAGGGCTCCTGACGAGGCGGGCCCGAGTCGCAAGAGGGGCCGGGGGGAGACATCGGGTGCTGGAGACTCCGATTGATCTTCTTTTTTTTTTTTGATTGATTTTTTTTTTGATGTAATAATTTAGGATTTTATTTATGTTTGTTTGTTGTTTTTTTTTTTGTACACTCTCTTTTTTTTTTGGAATGTAATAATTTAGGATTTTATTTTATGAATGCAATGCAATATGAATGCAAAGGTTGCATGAGCCTTGGTTTTTTTTTTTTTTTGCAAGGGTGTTTGGTATATGGACCGGTTTGGGGAGGTTTTTGCACAAGTTTCGAGCAACCGGGACGGAATATTCCCTTTTGGTGTAGCACTTGGATCAAGGTGCATTTTTCGATGGGGAGCAAACGTATCCGCGCGGATGGGGACAAAGATCTCGACACCGTCCTTTGATTTTGCTTTAAATCAAGCTTTGCTTTATTTCAAATTCAAATATCTTCTTCAACCTCCAAATTTCAAACAGCCATTTTCGGGAGGAAGAGAGAAAAACCATGGAAAGCCTTAGAAAAGCTCCCTCAAAATTGTCCCAAGAGTCCCAAATGTCATTTTTCAACAAGTTCAAGGATTGGTCCCGGGAAATTATGCATGAGAGAAGGTCTTTCTTTGAAGAACGGTACAAGGTACGATGCTTGTGGTCTCTCAAAGAATTGGTTCCGGATTATGACCTCTTAAGGGCTTCTTCTTCGTTGGGATACTAGAAGGCATGTCTTTTGCCTTTCCTTCAACGAGATTGTTCCGACTGTGGAAGAATTTCGGGCCTTGCTTGGAGGTCCTGGAGGTGGAGGAGATAGCAATTCCTTTGTCCTGAGGAGCTTCTTTTGTTGACAAGTTGTGCAACCTTCTTCATCTTTCCCTGAGGAAGCACGAGGCATGATCCGCGGTCCCGACCATTTTGATATTTCCGGTCTTCCCGACAGATTTAGGGGCTTAGGCTTGGTGGATGACGCCTATTGGGATGCCTTTGCACTTTGCATGTTCGGCACTTTGTTCATGGTCTATTCCTTCGGGATTTGCCATCGATCTCTCCGGATGTTGTCGTTCATTGTCGCCCGGCGTAGATGTCGTTCCTTTGATTCTTGGGGAGACTTTTCATGCTCTCGATGCATTAGCTACCGGACGGCGGTACATGCACGGGGCAGCCCGTTTCTCTTGACCCCGTGGCCGATGGAGCGCTTGGGGGTTCTTCGGGAAACCTCTCGATATGATCGTGCCTTGGACTTTTGCCAGAGAGAGGTGTCGATGTAGATTTTGATGATCGTGGCTCGTGGGCACGCTGGATGGCGGGTCGCCAGACCGAAGATATCGATGGTTGGTGCCTCATTGGCGGGTGGAGACTCGCAGAGTGCTTCAGACGGGTCCCATGTGGTTATGCTTCCGGGCTTTCTACCCAGCTTTCTACATTCCGGCCGGTCCTTAGGCGCTTTGGCTTGGAGCAGTTCCTTTGGAGGGTTTTGATGATGTAGCCACCAGTGGTGGTGGCTCCTGTTTCCATGGATGATCCCTCGGTGTTTCCATTTCTTTCCCGAGTATGGAGGTACGATGCCTTTCCTCCTCGGGTCATTCTCAAAGCGCCCGAGACCGGTGTTCCCGACCACTTGGTACCCGGATTGGTACGAGGGGCATCCGGGAGAGACTCAGTGGCTATTTTGAGACGGCGTGAGGCCATTGTAGGGTGCGGAGGACCAGATCAAGCTTCGAGAGGAGGAGGGCCGAGGCGAGGGCCAATCCTCATGACAGAGCGGAGACGCCGTGGACCGATTATGAGGCTTACGTCAAGAGACAGGAGAGGAGGGCTCCTATGTTACCAAACTAGGTTACAGGAGATGAGGGATGACGCTAGGGCTACTAAGGCCCCGACAGAGGCCGGTTTGATAGACCCCGTTCCTATACCGTAGCTTGGTAGGAGGAATACCGACATTTTTCCGGCTCGTAAGAGAAAGACTCTGGAGGGGGAAGAAGAAGGGAGAGGCCAAGCACGAGTGGCTTGGAGTGACTCGAGGTTTCCAAGTATCCCTTTCTTGCCATGACGTACACATTAGTTTGATTATGTATCTTAGTTTTCCTTTAGCAGTTGCCGCTTGTAGGAATGAATCGGGCTTAGACTCATCAAAGAGCTTTTAACTTGTAATGAATATTTGAATTGCTTTAGAGTTTTTCGAGACGCTTTCATGGTCTCGATCAATTGTATTGATGCCAAAGTATGGCTTTTATTTGTGCTTTAGACCGAACCGTTTCCGCCGCTCTACGTTCCTCATTTTGAGGAGCTCAGTCTTCGTAGTTCAAACCCGGTGAACTCTTTTTGTTTTTTTTTTTGTTTGTTTTTTTTTTTGGTGCAACCTCGTTTTTTACCTAGGCCGCCCTTTTCGGGTTTCTAACCTAGTTGGGTATTACTCTTTTAGCACTCTTTTTTTTGTTTTTGTTTTTTTTTTTTTTGTTTTTTTTTTTTGGTGCAACCTCGTTTTTTACCTAGGCCGCCCTTTTCGGGTTTCTAACCTAGTTGGGTATTACTCTTTTAGCACTCTTTTTTTTGTGTTTTTTTTTGTTTTTTTTTTTTTTTTTTTTTTTGGTGCAACCCCGTTTTTTACCTAGGCCGCCCTTTTCGGGTTTCTAACCTAGTTGGGTATTACTCTTTTAGCACTCTTTTTTTTGTTTTTTTTTTTGTGTTTTTTTTTTTTTTTTTTTTTTTACGCGTAGTATCTGCGCAGCCTTGTCACCGTTCACTCGGGTGTACAAAGGGATTCCCGTCGAGGTCCGCAAGCTGCATGGCTCCTCCGGAGAAGATCTTCCGGACGACATATGGCCCGACTCCATACAGCTCCCATTTGCCGAGAGGGTTGATACGGACCGGGGCTTTTTCTTTAGAACGAGATCACCTTCTCGGATCTCCCGATGCTTTACTTTCTTGTCGAAGGCTACGCCATTCTTCCTTGGTAGGCCCGGATGTGTTCCATGGCCTTCGCCGGCGTTCATCTAGTAGGGCCAATTCGTCATGGCGACTGAGCCATTCGACCTCGTTGATCCGGCTTTCCAAAGAAGATACCTGAGCGAGGGTATTTCCAAATCGATTGGGAGTACGGCTTCCATTCCGTATGTGAGGGCAAAAGGTGTTTCCCGCTTGCCGTTCGACCGATGTCTCAGAGCCCCAGAGTGCCAGTGTAACTTCTCGGGCCAATCTCTCGCCTTGGACACCATTTTCCTGATGATATTTTCCAGAGTCTTGTTTGTCGCTTCGACGGCTCCGCTGGTTTGGGGCCCGTAGGGTGATGACTTGTGACGGGTTATTCGGAATTCCGCCAAAGAACTCGTCACATTCCCCTTCGAAGTGGGATCCATTATCTCGAAATGATTTCGCCGGCAACCCGTATCCGCACATGATGTTTTCTTTGATGAAGAGGGCAACTTTCTTTGAATTGAGGATTTTGTAGGATTTTGCAGAGCATCCTTTCCACTTCCTTCGAAGAAATGACCAATCAAGGCGTCTCTTTAGGCTCTTCCGCAGCTCCCAAATTCACACTCGTCAAAATCTCTTCTAGCCTGGGCTCGATTTTCCTCTTCCTGACAACCCGCTTAAAGATTTTTTTTTGTTGTTTGATTTTTTTGTTTAATGTGTCTCGTTTTCTTTATCTAATGAATTATTATTAAAAAATTTTTATTAATTAATTCATCATTAGTTAAAGTGGCAATCAAGGGATACTCGTAAAGGTTCGTCATTTCATTGAAAACGAAAGGGAATACAAAGGCTTGCTACGTACTCGTAGTCTTCAGTGCGTAAGGCCATCTGACGACCCTAGAGACTCGATCTTAACAGAGAGAGACCGGGAGGACTTGTCCTAGATTGACACAAAGGGACGGGGACCAATCCAAGCTTGGTGATCATTTCCTCCTTGGTCGCGGACGGGCCCGAGAGAGTTTCCCAATTCTTTAGCGGCATCGTTGTTGGTGGCCTCATGACTCGAACCGTGGCCGTTTTTGTTCTCCTTTCTCAATTGCCGCTATCATCTCTTGACCGAGCCGAGATCAATCAGTCCGGCACTGGACTTCTTCTTCGAACAATTGCCGCATAACTGCACCATCCCAACCATCTCGAGGGAAATTCCGTGGCCTTAGCTTTTGGCACCGCGCCCGAATTCAGTTTCGGATCTTCCCCGGGTAGTAGGAATAGTGGTTGTGAGCTTCTCGAACCTGTTCCACTGTGTCGCACGCCCGAAGGTATACTCACTCTTCATGGTAGTGGTAGCCCTGTGTATCTTGGGTAGGTCCAGAACATTCTACTGACCGGGTTAGCCTTGGTTCCTTCCGAACTTGTTGAGGCTATCCCCGTAGCTTTAGCCATCCCGCCGTAGAGCGGGCTCGTGATGTTTCCCGGTTGTGTGGGACCCTTTACAAAGTAGTCACCCAAATTAGGACCGAAGGGGAGAGATTTGGGATTGTCGGCCGGGACCTTTCCCGTGGCAGCCTTCAAATCTTTTTCCCTTTGCAGTTGTCCACCGGGGAGGCCTCATATCCTGTGCCGTGGCGAGTATTTTGTCCTTTCACTTCGATGAGTTTGAAAGTTCCTTGTTGGCGCTTCCCTGCACCGAGGCCAGTAGATAGCTCATTTTTCTCATCATTTTCAAGACCGGTGGGATTTTATCCCGAGTGACCGTCGATCTATGTTGCACACTTGGGCCTCGGGAGGCTCGACCGTGAAGCCCGTTAGCATGTGACCTTCCTCGTCATGTTTGATTTCCGTAATAGGTATTCCGCCCGTATCCGTGCCCTCTAAAGTGACTAAATCCCCGTAAATGGTCGTCGATCCCCATTCGAGACGAATTTCACACACCGGTGGAGGCTTGAGGCGACCCCTTTGACTTGGTGCAGCCAAGGTCTTCAAAGCAGGCATTGAAAGTAATCGGGATGTCGATAACCCGGAATTCCACAGTATCAATTTCTCGTCCAAACCAGAGGTCTAAAGTAGCAACTCCGAGGACTGCCGGATGTTGAGTCGTAAGCTTGATCGTGAGAGAAGAAGGCTTCAAGTCCGTAGTCTTGATATCAAGCAAGCTCATGATCTTTGGCCGGAAGAATGTTCATTCCGGACCCATTATCAACCAGACCCGAGGGAGGCGTCGTTCATCCACTCGGATCGTGATGAAGAGAGGCTCATTATGATCGCCCCAAATTGAGGGAGGTCGAGATCTCGTGAAAGTGATTATGTTCCCGTAGTGGATGTTTCCAATCACCGTACTCACATCATCGGGAGTAGCATCAATAGGCACGAGAGTGCGAGCCAAGCTTTTCTTCTAGCCTTCACTTTATGGGATAAGACGAAGTGAGTAGAGACCAGAGGGAAATGTTGGCCCGTGTTTGCTTCAACCGGGTGAGCACGGGATCCTCTTTTTCGTGGTCCGGAGTTTCACTGCCTTAGCATAGGGGCGGCGATCTTCTTTGGTGCTTGATCTCGTGGCCTTCTTATCTCGCCTTGGGATTTCCTTGGAAGATCTCGCCCAGATCGGGTTAACATTAACTTCCTCATCGCCGTCTCTTGACTAGATTTCTTCAACGCCGCCAACGTTAATCTGGGAGCCCTTTTTGGCTATTGGCCATTGGTTCCGACGGAGCTCCGGCAACGGTGCGGGCCGAGCTTGAGCCGTATTGCCTCCTTCCCCGGGCGGCCCTTATAATAGCTTCCCAAGTTACCGGCTTCTGAGTCTGGGGTTGTGTTGTTGCCCCTTGGATGGCCCACAGAGCTAGGGCGTCCTCCGATTCACTCTTATGGCCGGCCTTGCTCATTGTTATCATGCAACAAGAGTCGCTATTGTCGGGGCTTGGCGGTTTACCGATTTCTTCCCCGGTGTAGTGTAGCCATTCTTGTTCCTTTCTGTAATATTCAGAGCTGGAGATGATTATAGCATTCTCGTGTGGGAGGAGCGTCGTGTATCATGCCGCTTTCAGGACTTCTCTCGAGAGCCGAAATACATTCCGGAAAGTGATTTCCTCGGGTCACCTTTGACAAGAATTGTTACTTTGCTTTCGGGCGGGTTTGATCTCGACAATAGTGATTTTCTCATTGGAGAGGATGGGAGTCACTTCCTCTTTCTAGCAGATCTTCAACTATTCGCTTAGACAGATACCCGAAAACCCTTTCCCCAAAGCATGGTAGGCAGTGTTGAATTCTAAGACATCCACGTGCTCAAATCCATGAAACTTCATGGCCTTCATGTCCTCGGTCTCGTATTCGTCTTCCGAAGTTTCTTCGTTGTCGCTTGTCGATAACCAACCATCAGGCTCGGCTCCCATGGGCTCATTTCTCGGCATGATTGTTCCGCATTGTTTCCGGACGGGGCCTCGCCGACTCTTCGCTCTCGTCATCATCATCGTCATCGTCATCATCGGAATCGTCTTCCCATACCACGGGATATCACCGAGAGAGAGCGACGGTCAAACTGTTAGGGGAAGAGGGGTGCGTGCGCAGAAGTTGTCATATGCTCCCATTCCCTAAGTGATGGTAATCGCGATTCAGCCTTCTCCTCCCGTAAATTGCGGGGAAGAGTGAGAGGGGGCGGCACATATTTGACGCTGTGTAGGATATAGAAGGAATCCTCCTCTTCCGATTCTTCACCGTTCTCTGGATCATATTCGGGCTCTCCCAAAGCCAATTTGCGTAAGTGTACTAGCTCCGCATGCTCTTCGGCCTCTTTGCCGATAAGCCCCAAGCATGTGCGCCCGCCTAAGCTTTCTTGCTCGATTCTTCTCGATTGTTCTAACCATCTTGTGTAAATGGTCCTTTCATATTTTGAATGGAATGCCCTCAGCTCTTCGGTAGACGGTTTTCCCTTTATCCGAGAAATAGCGGGCCTCGTATTCTTGCAAGGAGTCTCTCGACATGAGACCAAGATGGGTTGATTCGCTCGATATCCTCGAGGCCGAGGGGAATCCGAATTCGTGATCCTCGACGAGATTGGCCACGGTATTTGGGGACCTTCATCAAGCATCTTCCCCGGGCGTGTGAAGATTCTCCGCATTCAATCATATTCACCTCGATTATGGTTCCGTGGCAAATGATTTTTGATCGTGTTAGGCCCTTCGGGGCCTTCCAACTTTCCTTGCTCTATTAGCCCCTCGGATTGCCTTTTTCAGAGTGAAGCAACTGTCGCCGATGTCCGTGAGCTTGATGAAAGGCACAATACTTTGTAGTATCCACGGGAGCATTCGGATTTCCTGGGTTGGAAATTCTCCAAAGGCCGCAAAGAAGCCTTCTTTCACCACCCCCTAAAGATGTCATTCAGTGGGCATCCCAAAGTTTTCGAGATTCATGACCCGCGGTCCGGGCTCGCCGGTTTCCCGGGAGCAAAAGGAGTCGTGTTATTACATTCCCGTCCCGCATAGTTAATCATCTCTTTGCCTTTAGCAGAGCAGGGGCGGTGTTTGGTGAGGAGCCCGATATCCGTAGGTGTGCAGCAGCTATTGCCGATTGTAGGCCTTTTCAAACTTAGCCGCAGAGTTAACCATGGCCCGCAAGTCCGAGTATGGGAAGTGACCGAGGGAGGCTCTCGATGTGGTTTCAAGCATGACTCGGAAGATGTCCAGCTTGTTCCTCTTCGGAAGGAGGGATGGCCATTTCACCGAGTTTCGCATTCCACCGCTTGTAAAAGTCCCCAACATTCTCATCGTGCAGACGCCGCACCGTTGTTTGTAGGTCAACCCTATTTGTTTCCCATTCCAAGTTGGCCTTATATTTTTCTCGTGAAGGCATTGGTATTTGGTCCCATGTAGCCCGGCTTCGTGTTTCAAACGGAAGAACCACTTTAAGGCACCGGACTTCAAGGATAGATCAAATAGTCACCTAACCGCCGATTGGTACATCCTTTCGCTTTCATCGCCAAGGTATACGTGTCCAAATGGGTTTTCGGACATGCGGTTCCATCAAAGAGATCCAGATTTGGCATCACGAATTTGTGGGGCAGAGGAACAATGGAGTCCGGGTCCCGTAGGCCTAAGGCGTACTCTTCGCGCCGCCAAGAATCTCGCGCTTTCATTTCCTCGTGTTGTTCCATGAACCAAAGGCCGATGAGGGTCTTGTGGGCGGAACCATGGCATTCAAGCTAGCGGCCGAGCTAGAGAGAGGAGCTACCACCGGAGGCAGATCGGTGGAGGGAACGGCCGGTCCGGGGACGTAGGTGAAAACTCTCGTCCCGGGCCGAGTTACCCCGGGAGCATGAGTAGGAGCTCGAGCAAAGGGTAGAACCTTGCGGCTTGCCGTGGATTTTCAACCGGCAAAGTAGGTGGGGGCAGCCCCGATGTAGCCTGGATAACTTGGATTTCCAGAGTGGGGCCCGTAAGTAGGCTTCGAGCGCGGGCCGCCGTCCCGGATTGTTGAATTGCATGGCCGCTTGTGGTGAAGGTGTGTAACCCGGGGGTACTGCGGTCCCGGTGATTCGGGATGACACCGGGATGGAGGCTTGGTAACCCATAGAAGTCTCGGGAGCGAGGAATGGATTTGTGTGAGGAGCAACAACTAGTACTCGTTCGAGGAGGGCTCCCGATCGTGCCCTGTAACTGCCGTGGCGGCATTCCGAACCGTGGCCGTTGCCGTGAAGGTCCGGATTGACGGTTCCGAACCGAGGAGGGATCCCGATTAGCCGTGGCATTCCGAGATAGCCCCAACCATGAGAAGACATTCCGCATCGATTTTGCCCCCACCGATTTCCAGGCTGCTCTGCCGCATGGATCCTGTGGTCTCGTGGTCGGGAGCCGGGCCGACCCGAAAATCGAGGAGCATGGGTTCTCGTAGTGGCACCATAGGAGGTGGGTGGCGGCATCCTCGGTGTAATCGTGGCGACCGAGAGTGGGGTTGGCATCCTCGCCTTCTTTCCACGGTGAAGGTGCCATCCGGATCGAGGCCGGCGGCCGCACCGTGACTCTTAATAGCCTCCATAAGGCCGTTTTAGCCGTGCTTCCTGCCGTAATCCTCATCTCGTTTCGCTAACCGATTCCACCGTTGCTCGTCCGAGGGGTCCCGGGAGGCGGAGTGACGTTATCCCCATCATTACCGGCCGATGCACATTCTCAAACCCGGAGTTGGAACAAACGGCGAAGCCGACGATGCGCTCGACTCTTCCTAACCGGACAAACTAAGTGACTCCGGTGCCCGAAACCAAGCTTTGTGCGGAGTCAAGGGGAAAGGACACGAAGGTTCGATGTCCTGGGAATGGAAGGAGGGTAGGTGTTTGACTTTAGGCTCATGCAACATGCGCTTATTTGTTCACGTTTACTTAAAACATGTTTTATTAACCTAATCGGCTGGAAAAGATTGCTCTTCTTTTTCGCAAACTACTCGATTCCCGGATCGCTGGGCCCCGTCACTACGTCTATAAGCCCTCGTATTCCACTCCGTATTTCGACCTCCCAGGATGGACAGCCCCGGCGAGTGGTCCTATAGGGCAAGCGGGTCCCACCGACCGAAAGAAAACGATCCTAAAGTCCTGGCGGGTAATCGAGTCTTAACGAGCATTCGATGTAAATTACGGACAAAGCCGACGTCGAAAAGTCAAGATCATGTCCGAGGGCTCGACGAAAAAGCTCGGCATGATTTGACCGATAAATGTCCGCTATTGATCTTGACTTGTCGCCGCTAAGCCGTAATTAGGCATGGAATAACCGTTAATCCTTGATGACTCTGTCAATGCCGGGAGTCGTTGTATAATTTGTGCCGCCGTGAGCCGAAGTCAAGGCGCCGGTCAATATCTTGGTCAAAGTCTCGCGGCGGAAAACCGGCGTAACTTCGACCGATTAGCGACCGACAGGGACCCGAGAGATATTGAGTCGGTATGCCGACAAAGGCTTGAAAGGAAAGGTCTATACACTGACAGGGCATGACACTGCACTTCTACTAAAAACCAACCGGGTCTCTGACAAAGTGTGTCACGGACAAGTGCATGGTCGACACGAGGCTCCATGGGATGTTTGGGTAGTCCCGTGCTCATCCGAGAGGCGTAATAAGACCAAACGGACCGCGACAAGGATTTCCCCCGGGTTAAGGACGTAGTGTGCAAAAGTGGTACGGCCACGTGCGCGTAGTGTGCAAGCAAACTATATTCTTTTTCTCGAGTAAAATAGAGATTTTTTTATGTGTCTTAAAAATATGATGCATGATTTTTTTGGAAATTTTCTTTTTTTTTTGAAAATCTTTTTTTTGAATTTTTTTATGAGCACATAAGCATCGTGTAAAGCAATGAAAATTCACGCTGCTAGGGGGGACATTATTCCGATGGGCCAAATAAAAATTTTGACTTTCTCCGAGGCGGCCAAAACAACATGAAAACTCGTGCAAAAATCAACACACACACAAAAATGATTTTCAAAGCCGGGACGGAAGCTTGACCCTCAAAAGCCTTTTTTTTTTTTAAAAACGGTGATACCGGTACGTGGGATTGTTAGACCACAATTTATCCTACTTTGTTAGGAGACGATAATCGGGAAATTTAGTGGTTTCCACCAATATACCGACACCATTTTTTATTAAAAAAGCTTAGTCCCCAATGCGGAGTCGCCATCAGAACGATGTGTTGCCTTTTTCGCGGGAAAAATTCGAT
>JAFEMH010003202.1:0-282586 GCA_022495995.1 Adenophora triphylla var. japonica | reverse complement strand
AAACAATGCAAACTCCCACCGAATTAAGCATTATCAAAAGTTATTATACCCATATGAGCAACATGCTCGTGAAATACTAAAGGAGATAACGCCTTAGTAAATGGATCCGCTAACATGGAGTTTGTACCAATAAGTTCTATTTTTATTTGTTCATTTTGTACTCTTTCTCTCACAACAAAAAACTTAATATCTATATGCTTAGATTTAGATGAACTCTTGTTGTTGTTGGAGTACAATATTGCGGCTCTATTGTCACAATATAACTTAAGCGGTCTTTCAACACCTTTGACAATTCGCAGCCCTTCTATGAATTTTCGCAGCCATATAGCTTGATTGGATGCCTCGTAGCAAGCAACAAATTCGGCTTCCATGGTGGAAGTAGTAACTAATGTTTGCTTGGCACTTCTTCAAGAAATTGCTCCACCGGCCAAAGTGAAGACATAACCCGATGTCAATTTGCGACTATCTTGGCATCCAAAGAAAGTCGGAATCGGAAAACCAATGATCTCAAGATGATCCGACTTTGTATATGTAAGCATGTAGTTCTTTGTGTTTTTTCAAGTATCTCATCACTCTTTTGGCCGCAACCCAATGTTCTCTTCCCGGATTGCTTTGATATCGCCCAAGCATGCCAATAATAAAGGCAAGATCTGGGCGAGTACAAACTTGTGCATACATCAGGCTTCCTACTACCGATGCGTAAGGGATATTTTCCATATACCTGGATTCAAGATAATTTTTAGGACATTGTTTTAGACTGAACTTATATCCCTTAGAGATCGGGGTGTCATGTGGTTTACAATTTTCCATGCTAAACCTTTGTAATATCTTCTCTATATAGCTCTTTTGTGATAATCCTAACATACCCCGTGAGCGATCACGATGTATTTTAATTTCTAATACAAAAGAAGCCTCTTCAAGATCTTTCATCTCAAATTTGTTTGAGAGAAATTTCTTAGTTTTCTTAAGAAGGTCCTTATCATTACTAGCAAGTAAAATGTCATCCACATACAAGACCAAAAATATAAATCTATTTCCACAGAACTTATGGTACACACAATCTTCACCAAGATTCATTTCAAAATCAAATGAAAAAATAACTTGGTTAAATTTTAAGTACCATTGACGAGATGCTTGCTTGAGCCCATAAATGGATTTCTTAAGTTTACAAACTAGATGACTAGTTTGATCCGAATCGATCACCATTTACGGTTTCTTCATATAGATAGTTTTCTCAATGTGGCCATTGAGAAAAGCTGTCTTTACATCCATTTGATGAAGCTCAAGGTCAAAATGTGCCACTAAAGCCATAATGATCCTAAAAGCATTTTTAGAGGATACCGGTGAAAATATTTCTTTGTAATCAATGCCCTTCTTTTGAGTAAACCCTTTAGCGACAAGGCAGGCCTTATGTCTTTCCACATTACCTTGTGAATCCCTTTTGGTCTTAAAGACCCATTTACACCCAATGGGTTTCACATTCTTAGGTAATGGGACAAGATCCCAAACGTTATTGTCATTCATGGATTTTAACTCTTCATTTATGGCATCGATCCATTTATGAGAATTCGGACCACTAATGGCTTCATGGAAGGTGATTGGCTCATCTCCCACTAAACCTAACGATTCCTCATTCTCGGCAAGATACACATCATAATAATCCGGTATAGCACTCCTTCTTGCTCTATTAGATCTTCTTAATGGCACCGGCTCTTCTTGATTTTGAGGGTGTTGAATTTCCTCATCAACATTTTCATGTTGTTCATTAATAGGAGAATTAACGTCATTTTGAATTATATGTTCTTGTCGAATTTCAGGCACAAGTGCTTGATTTTCGATAGGAACTATAGGAAGAGGTATATAAACAAATTCCTCCTCTAACTCTTCAAATTCAAAATTACTATTCAAATTTTCCCCTCTAAATTCAACATCCTCAAAAAAACTTAGCATTTTCCGTCTCGAAAAAGGTTCTAGTTTTTGGGTCATAGAATTTATATCCCCTAGATCTTTGAGAATACCCTACAAAATAACTACTAACGGTCTTAGCGTCCAACTTTCCTTCGTTAGGTCTATAAGGCCTAGCTTCAGCTGGACAACCCCAAACATGAAGATAATTAAGGGACAGTTTCTTACCGGTCCATAATTCATAAGGGGTTTTGTCAGTAGCTTTTGAAGGAGCTCTATTAAGTAGGTAGGTTGCGATTTTCAAAGCATCACCCCATAATGAGTGAGGTAAGGAAGTACAAGAAATCATACTTCTTACCATATCCTTAAGGGTTCTATTACGTCTCTCGGTTACACCATTCATGCTAGGTGTCCCCGGCATGGTGTAGTGAGGGACAATCCCACACTCTTCCAAATAGCGAGCAAAAGGACCCGACGTTGTTCTCCCGAACCGTCATTTCGACCGTAGTATTCACCACCACGATCGGATCTAACGTTCTTAATAGTCTTTTCAAGTTGATTTTCAACTTCAGTTTTAAAAGACTTGAAAACGTCCAATGATTGAGACTTTTCATGAAGCAAATAAATGTATCCATAACGAGAGAAGTCATCTATGAACGTAATAAAATATGTTTGTCCGTTCCATGAAGGGGTAGGAAACGGTCCACATATGTCCGTATAAATTAGTTCTAAGACTTTTGTAGCTCTCAAGGATTCATTTTTGTTTGTACTTGTAGACACCCCATTCTGAATACATCGGATCATACTTATGCCACTCTAAGTCTCGCTTTGAGTCAAGAAGTAGAAATCCACCATTTCGTCATGTTTCGTTAAAGTTTTGACTAACTACCGTTAGTTTGGGACTAAACTACATTCGAGATAACGAGGAAAGGACAAAACTGTCCACAGGAGCAATATCTCACCGCGAGATGGCGTGTCTCGCGCGAGATATCTCCCTCTGCAGTGCGGGCACGCAGTTCCTCGTCGATTTCAACCTCTTTTCGGGATAAAACTTTATCTCTCTGGCCAACCAATGGGAGAGGAGGTCTAGAACCATCTGATAGGTTTTTAACTCTCCACTTCTTCATATCTGTGAATGTGTGCCCAAATTTTGTGGATTCACGCGAGTTTGAAGACATCCGAGTTATTTGAAAAACGGAGTCGCCACGCCATTTTGATTATCTCAAAACTTTGAAAAAAAGGTTTTTACTTGGGTTCGGAGGTTAAGTTACCCCTTGGGAAGAACGTTTGGCGTTCACCCAAAGTGCCTTGCCGGAGCAAGTCTCCCAAGATTTCGTGTCGTGCTTGCTTGCGTGCTTTCTTGTGTGCATGTGTTTGAGAAAAGGGGGGGGGGAATGTCCCAAGTTGTCTTCCGGACGTACAAACCATTTGTTGGTTGTCGCTCGGGATTCCTTGGAGTTTTATGTATTTGGGATTATGATCCCGTCCTCATCTTATGACTTGTGATCATCGCATTTTAACCTCGGGACCCTCGGGACTTGCGTGATCGAGAGAATGACTCTCTTTTGGTCAAAGATGAGGTTCTTTAGAAAAGGAGGGTCCTTAGCCCATCAATCCTACGCTTTAAGACGGTCGAGCTCGTATAGAGGCTTCATACTCTTTCTTAAGCGATAATCGGAGATATAGGGTTCAAGGTTATCCCTTTCCAAAGAAATGTGAACCTTTAATGGAAGGAACGATGTAAAGATAGGATCTTCTACACCGGTCCGTTCCAAGGTTGTGGGGGAAAGGGGGAAATGCATGATGAAAAATGACTCTTTAATGAAAAGATGACATTTTGGTTTTTAGCAAATGATGCTTTGGTGAAAGAAATGATCTTTATGCAAGTGATGCGTAAAGATAGGATTTTTATGCAAATGATGCATTAGAAAAGGTTTTTGAATGCAAAGGATGCATTTTTATTGAAAAAATTGGATTTTTATGTGCAAATGATGCATAAAAATGACATTTTTATTTGAAAATGGGGGTTTTAGGTGCAAAGGATGCACCTTTATGAAAAGACTACATTTTTATGACAAATGAGGTCTTAATGCATGCAAAAGGGAAAGGGGGGTGATAAAGATGTGGATCTTTATGAATAAATGCCAAGTCCCAAGCAAGATATATGAACGCAATGAGCAAGTTATATCAATTAAAAGCAAGGTTAGGGCGTGCGAGGTTACCAATTGCTTCCTTTGCTTCTTGACGGAGCTAGGAGGAGAGGTTGGTCTTGGGTCTTCAAGGATGAGGGAGGTAGCTTCTTGGCCTTCGTTCTTCACCTTCTTGAGCTTGCACCAATATTCTTCACGTCTTGGGAGTGTTTATAAGTGTATTGTGTATTTTGTGCCGCTATTGTGTGTGTTGAAATGGATAGAGGAGGCCTCTATTTATAGGTATCTGGATAAGGTGAATGAAGCCGTGCGGCTAAGAAGCGTACGAGCTAATGCGGCCGTGCGGGCTTATCTCCGAATGACTCAAAGCATTCTAGAACCATGCAAGGTGGCAAATTCTAGAACCCTCCTTCCTAATTAAGAAAAACGTGTTTCTTAATTAGGAAGGATCCTCTTCAGCCCTTATTTAATAAAAAACGGTTCCGGAATGTTTTCGGACGCTTATTTGGAAGGTTCTGGGGAATTACCGGAAAACTTACCGAAATTGTCGGGAAAAATTAGCTTAGGAAGGCAATGAGCCGGATTTGGGTACTTACGAAGCCCCTCGGCAACGTCACTTGCAAGGCAAGTGGGGTTGTCGATAGAAAAGGATCCGATCGGCGAATGCCGAGACGGATTAGATGACCGAGACGGCCGAGTGGTGAACCTTTTGGAAGGCTACCTACGTATCCGGAGGAATCAAGCCGGGCCGTAGTTCGGAATAAGATCCGGCGAGGAAGGGAGAAGAAAAGCTGGTCTCTTCTTGGGGAAAATAGAAAATGACCTAGGAGGTCGAAGCAATTGATCCCCTTTTGGGGGATATGCTAGAAGTGACCAAGGTGGTCTCTATGAGGGATTACTTCATCAACGAGGAGCGACGAAGGAACGGGGTGACCGAAGTGGTCGGATGGCTGGACCTTTTATAAAAGGCTACCTACGTATCCCGGAGGAATCAAGCCTTGATCGTAGTTCAAGCATCACTAGATAGTTAGGAACGATGTCTAGGATTCTTGAGATTTTGACAATTAATGGAGAGTTTGTCACACGATTGACAATTGCTTGGAGGATGTCACACGATTGACAATGCTTGGAGGATGTCACCTAATTGAAACTAGAGCTTACGTCACTATCGAGTGGATAGAGGTAGCTAGAGTTTGGTGAACTTGAGCATACGTCTCAATCTCTTTCGAATCGAGAGATATGGGTTGCTAAAGTTTGAAAAACTTGAGCATACGTCTCAATCTCTTTCGAATCGAGATATGGGTTGCCAAAGCTAGAATGATTTAAGCATACGTCTCAATCTCTTTCGAATCGAGAGATATGGGTTGCCAATGACTTGAGCATACGTCTCAATCTCTTTCGAATCGAGATATGGGTTGCCAATGACTTGAGCATATGTCTCAATCTCTTTCGAATCGAGAGATATGGGTTGCCAAAGTTTGAATGACTTAAGCATACGTCACTATTCATGACGAGGTAGCTTAAGTTAAGAAGAACTTTCGACAATTCGGAGGTTGTCACCTAACGTTATCCCGTTATAACGAAATTAACGGAGGTGATTTGGGAATAGAAGCTTGATTGCTTAGGAGATAAGGGATATCTTTCGAAGAGGGTGTTATCTCGGTTAGAGGATAACGAGGATTGGAGGCCCAAGTGGAAAGTCCAAGGGCAAAATCGTAATTTTTGCCTCGGAGCGAAAGAGGCCGCCCGACATGAGAGGAAGGAAAAAGAAGCCGTGCGAGCTGGAAACCTGATTTTTACAGATTATTTAAAACAGATTTGAACGGGCTATTGGGCATTGTTGCCGCCCATTCAGCCGAGAGAGAGAGAGAGAGGAGAGAAGAAAGAATTTCGAAATTCTTTGAATTCCCTTGCTTCCCTTGATTTGAGATGGATCCGGCACCAAGACAAGCAAGGAGGAATGTTTCCGCGGCCGCTCAAAGGAAGAGGAAGGAGCTTGTCCGGACGGATAGGAGGTATGACTTTCTCACGCCTCCATCGGAGCTCTATCAGGGAAGGAGGGAGCACAAATCGATGAACCCGCGATCGGTTGGGGTAAGCGTTCTCATTTGGCTCAAATCCGATGATTTTGCTTGATTTTTGAATAATTTAGGGCTTAACCCGAACTTAGGAATTTTCTAGGATTTTCTTAGGATTTTTGAATGATTTTGAGATGCATGAACAACCTATGAGGCTAAGAATATGCATGTGCAATTTATTTGATGAAAATTATGAGAATGACTCACTTTTTTCTCGCAAATGAAGTAAGAATGAGAATTGTCTAAATATGAGACGGAGTTCTTGCCTTGTGCTAGAACTAGGTCAAAATTCTGATTTTCAATGAGAAAACATGATTTTGGAAGATGAAAATGATTCATGCATGCCATTTTATTTGAAAAATAATGCTTATGTGCAAAGAATTGTGAAAATTATGATTTTGTGCCTTAGGAAAGCAACGTGCTTAAAATGACGTGTTTCAAATGATGAAAGTCACGTTTTGATGCAAAAGATGCTAAAAAGACTTGTATGAATGCTTTTCTTTTGAAAAAATATGTGCACTTTTGTGACTATATGCATGCTTTTGAAATGAGATGAAGGGTGACACTTCTTTTTGATGTGCTTGTCTACGGGAGAACAAGTCTAGGGGACCATTTGAGATAGCGGTGAATCTTTGGCGAGAGGATGCCGGATTTTGAGAAGAATGGGGTGAACCACTAAAGAGTTGGTGAGGAGCTACCGGTGCGGGCGCGTTTGTGGAGGCCGTCGGCACGGGGATTCACATCACCTCAAAGAGCAAGGGCCTGGTTCGGGCTCTTTCGAGTTTTGGTGGGACTCTACTCATAGTTTCCACAGTGGGGAGAGCTTGCTTGTGACTCCTGCGATTTTACAGGCGATGCGGCTGCGGTTCACCGGGAGGCCCGTGACTTGGAGAGACCACATTACACTGAGGAGTTCCAGAGCTTTGGTTGGATTTGAGCGATTCTAAAGGATTGGGTATGGAGACGAGGAATGTCGAGGTGGCGATCCCAGAAGCTTGCATGCGGGACTTTCTTTGGTAGTGACGTGACCCACCCGCGGTGGTTAGAGCTTTCGTGTGGTTGATCTTTGTCGATCACTATCTTTGCTAATTCAGGACGCTAGCCATGACTTGCCTCCTTGACTCTTTGGTTGATGTGGACGGGATAGGGACGGTCTCTTGGGGAGAGGTCGGATTAGGTGAGTTATACTTCTCTCTGGACATGTACAATCGAAACAAAGCCGCTTCTATGGACCGCTTCTCATTTGCCCTTGAGGTAGCCTCTCTTTCTCTTCTCTTTTCTCTTTTACGTCTTGAGACTTCTTATGAGAAAAATGACCTTTTTGATGTTTTTGAACATGCGGGCTGGTTTTGCGAGGTGATCGGGTTCTTTCCTTGGAACCCGGCCAGTGATATCACCATTTTCCCTGCGATGGTTATTTGGAGGAAATGTGAGGGATAGGTTCACGGGGAAGACCCGGATCACTTTCGACTACAAGATGGTGAAGCTTTGTGCTTTCAACAAGGATGGACCGGATGGAGTGGACTTCTACCCACAGGGCGGTATCAGGAGATTTTCTTTGGGAGATGCTATTGAGGTGACGGCGAGAGGAGGTGGCTCAGGGCTGACTTGTGACATCATATATACGGGGACCGTTTCTCGAGCGGCATGGTCATGTCCCTCCATTGGACGCCATTACTCCACACGATCCTCCGGCACGGATCTCTTTGCCGCAGGGACCGAGAGGCCTGGCGGATGAGATTGAGAGGTACCGGGAGGTATAGGCTGCGGAGGAGTATTTTGACATGGGTACCCCTACGGCTGTGTTTGTGGAGCGGCGCTGAGGACTCCACGAAGGCGCGAAGGCGGCGGTCACTCGGGGATATGGGGAGGATGAGCTCTTCGACCCGCCTATCCCTCCTGCACACCTCTCATACGTCGTACACGGAGTGCAGAGGAGGATGAGGATTCTGTCCACGACACGAGGGAGCCCCGAGTATACCCGCCACCTGATAGCACTGTGAGTATACTCTTAGGGTCTTATTCCCTTTTTAGCTTTCAGATTTTCTGTTTTTTGCAATTTCTCACGAGATTTTTACGAGATTTTCGAGATTTTACGAGATTTTCTTTTCTCAGTTCCAGCTCGCACCTATGACGGGTTGGTCGGGCGGAACGAGGGCTGGAAAGACGTGTGCCGATCCTTGGTCAAGAAGGCCGGCTGCGCCACTAAAGCGTCAACAAGCGTGCGAGGCTGTGCGCAAAGGAGGCATGTCGGGCGCGGCATCCTCTTCCTCGGCTTCGGAGTACTCATCCGGTGCCAAGCCTCGGGGCGAGGTCCTAATGCTGATATCTTGGAGCGGTGGCGGAGTACGAGCACGACAACATCCCTCTTTCCGATGCGGCGACCGGGAGGACGTGATGAGAGAGCCTAGCGTCTATGAGGCGAGCAGTGATGAGGAAGAAGAAGAATCTGAGGCCTAGGGGGTCTCTAGAGTAGATTTGGAAAAAAAAAAACAATGAACACTTTTTTATGCACAACTTGTTTATTTTTTGCTTTATTTTGACGCCGATGGGGCGAAGACATTGTACTTATGTTTTATTTGCTTTTCTAATTCATGCTTTTTCAATTTGCATATTATCTGAGCCTTGGGGCAATTTTTTGCTTGGAATCGGGGCTGAAAATGGGCCAAAATGATTTATAATGGTGTATAAATGCTTGAATGGCTTACGGATATGTTTTTGTACGGGTTTTGGTTGAAAAAGTGGGGTGAAAACTCCCTTGGGCAGCAACTTTGGTTGCTTTGCAGAATTTTTTTTACTGCGAGAGGAAAATGAAGCCGTGCGGATAGGTCTCTGGGGCAAATGAAGCCGTGCGGCTCACGGTTCTCCGAATCGGTTATTTTACGAATAAAAGCAAGGCTTGGCCATTTTATTTCATTTTCAACATAGACTTGTCCCAATTGTTCCCGAGCACATTTTGGACCTAAAAGCACCATCTTTGATCATTTTGCGATGGAGAAGCCCGTCGGATTGCAAAGGGGGAAGCGAGACCGTTTCTCGTCCGATCTTCAATCTTGGGTGAGACACAACTTCCAATCTCATAGGGTTCTGCTTGATTCTTCCTTCAAGATCAAGTCTTTATGGCATTTGAGGGATCTCCGCCCGATTGGGACCTTTTGAGAGCCGCAGCAAAGTTGCGGACGTCAGGAGACATGTTTACTTGCTTTTCTTATAACGAGATTGTCCCGACGCATGAAGACTTCCGAGCCTTGATTGGGGGTCCCGATATTGAGGCTATATCTATTCCGGCGATCGGAGACGTGCCGGTGACGGTAAAGCTTGCATCTTTTCTCGCAGATTCCCTTGGGAGAGGGCTGAGAGGATGATGATAGCCGGATAGGATTGACCTTTACGATATCCCGTGCGGGTTTGGGTCTTCGGATATGGCTGCGACCACGGTGGCTATGGATGCTTTCATTCTCTGCGTATTCTACGTTACATTCCTTCTTGAGTCAGTGAGGATCTGTCGTAGTGGTCTCTTGGACATGGTTAGAAGGCTGCAAGGCTGGGAAGGATATTGTCCCGGTTTTGGGAGAGACACTTCATGGGATTGACGGGATGGCTCGGGAGACCATTTCATGAGATCCAGGGAGTGCCGATTTGTGTTGACCTTATGGGCTGCGGGGAGAGGCTTGGGGCTTTGCGGGGGGCTTTGCCGACTCGGTGTCCTTGGGTGATTTCTCGGAGGGGGTGCATCGAGGGCGGGACCAGGGTAGGCTGGGAGGCGACGATGGCTAGGCTATCCACTTCGGACATACGTTGGTGGATTCCTCATTGGAGGTTGCGGACCCGGGAGGATATTTCGGGAGTCTTATCTTTGCGAGGTTCCGAGATTACTGCTGGTCATCCTTCTACATACCTGCTTGGTATCCGGGCGGTTTGGGGCTTTACGGGAGCCTTTGAGTGGCCGGGAGGACATCCGGACCATGGAGGTGATGTCTCTAGACATGAGGACCCGGCCCGGCTTCACTTTTTCTCGAGGGCTTGGACATACTGCTTTCCCACCCGGGGCTATCTTTAGGAGCGGGAAGAGCACGATCTTGACCACTTTGTCTACTTGGGTGAGTACGAGAGGGAGATGGGAGCGACTCGGGTTATCTTGGAGGATAGACGCCGAGTTTTATTGGGGCGACCACGACTGAGTAGGACTACGAGGGAGACCGAGGCTAAGAGCGAGTTGCCATAACCAATCGGGTGACTTGGTCGGGGACATGGAGGCTCGGTACAAGAGGTTGTCCGAGGTTGCTCATTTGGCGAGTCTCGGAGGGAGGAGATACGGACTCGTGCTCGTATAGAGAGCGCTTATTGACACGGGGTTGGTAGAGGCTCCGGTGAGGATACCGAGAGGTCGGGATGAGGGATACCGACATTATTGAGAAGAAAAGGAAGAAGACTCGACGAGGCCGAGGAAAAGGGAAGAAGGCTGAAGAAGACTCGGCGAATGACGGCCGACAAGTCTTTTCTCAAGATCCTCTTATTGCCATTTGCAAACACATTAGTTTATTTAGGCATTTTATTGTATTTTAGATCTTTTTAGCGAGGTTAGCGAGTCAAGAGGTAGACCGTGCTTGAACTCATCAAGAAATTTTTGACTTGTAATGAACAAGAAATATTATTTTAGAAATTAATCAAGACATGTTTCATGGAAATTCAAATGTCTTATTACTTGGGACCCGTTTTATGAAAGCGAAATACCCTTTTATTTATTGCTAAGGACGCACTTTATGGAAGCTTTATTGCCCTTTTTTATTGTTTAGACCGAACCATATATGTTTGCGCCTACGTTCCCCTTTTACAAGAAAGGCTAAGGGGCTCAGGTCTTCGTAGTTCATTACGGTGAACTAACAAAACTAAGTCTTTTTTTTTTTTTTTTTTTTTTTTTTACGTCCATTTGTTTTTGCCTAGACCGCCCTTTTTGGGGTTTTTCGGCCCTAGTAGGGTATTACTCTTTTTGCACTAAGATTTTTTTCTTTTTTTTTTCTTTTTTTATTATTAGACATAGTATCTTCGGAGTTTATCACCGTTATTTGGGTGGACAAAGGGATTGCCGTCCAAGTACGCAGCTTCATTGCTCCTCCTGACGGTATCTTACGCACTACATAAGGGCCGATCCAAACGGGTTCCCATTTTCCCGGGGGTTGTCTACTGGTAGGGGCTTTACTTTCGGCACTAAGTCACCCTCTTTGATGTTTCTCGGCTTTGACTTTCTTATCAAACGCTCGGCCATTCGCCTCTGGTAGGCTCGGGTGTGCTCCATGGCTTTGAGCCTTCTCTCATCGAGCAAGGCCAATTCATCATGCCGGCCGTAGCCATTCTACTTCGTTGACAACTGTTTTCTAGGAGGACCCTTAATGACGGGATTTCCAACTCCTTGGTAACTCTTTGCTTCCATCCCGTAAGTTAGGGCAAAAGGAGTTTCTCTGTGGGCATTCGATAGACGTTACGCAGCCCCGAGTGCTAGGTGCGGCTTTTCGGGCCAATCACGACCACGGGTGGCCATCTTCCGGATGATCCGCTCGAGTGTCTTATTAGCGGCTTCCACAGCTCCATTGGTGCGAGGTGCATGCGGGGACGACTTGTGGCGAGTAACTCGAATTCGACGGCCGGTCTATCGCAGTCTCCTTCGAAGTGTGACCCATTATCAGAAATGATCTCGTTGGGCACCCCATATACGCACATTATGTTTTCTTTGATGAGCTGGGCCACTTTCACGAAAGTGAGGACTTTGTAGGACTTGGCCTCTACCCACTTGGTGAAGTAGTCGATGGCTACCAACACGAACTCGTGCCCATTGCTTCTGTCGGGGCTATTTTCCCTATCACGTCAATGCCCCAAGTTGCAAACGGCCAAGGAGTCGTCATGCGGTACAGGTCATGAGGTGGGAGATGGTTGAGGTTGGCAAACCGCTGGCACTTGTCGCAGGTTCGGACGTGCTGGACGCGATCTGTCTCCATGGAGATCCGGTAGTAACCCATTCGAGGATCACTTGCATCGGGGCTCGGCATTCATGTGAGGACCGCAAGGACCATTGTGGACTTCGGTCATCAACTCTCAGCTCTTTCTTGAGTGACACATAAGAGGAGTGGTCCTTGATAGCGTTTCTTGTACGAGGTTGCCTCCTAGGATGACATAATGGGAGGCCAACCTTTTCAGGGCTCGCAAGCTTTTGGCTACGACTCCTTCTTTTGGTCTACCTTCTTCGTCTCCGAAAGCCGACTCTCCGTCTTTGAGGAATTGGTAAATACGGATTGTACCAAGGTTCCTTTATAGGCTCGGGTCCCAGGTCCACTTCACAACAGAAGGCTGGGGCTTCTCTTCTACCCACTCTGAAGGGCTTTATGGCTTTTCCCTCGGGGATCTCTACCAGTGAGGCTAGAGTAGCTAGGGCATCTGCGAATCTGTTCTTTTCCCTCGGCAAGTAGTGGAAAGTCACTTCTCTGAACTGTCCAGTCAACTCCTCCATATGGGCATGATACCGTTGCAGATTAGGTCTTCAAAGACCAACATGGATGTGAAGGTGTATACTTTCATGACTAAGGATTGTAGCAAAGGGACTTAGGTTAATTCATAGTATTGACTATGTTGAAACTTTTTTTTCGCCAGTTACAATGTCGAAGTCTGTTAGATTTTCAATTGCCATTATCACATATTGTGACTATGTGATATGACAAATGGATGTCAAACGACTTTCTTTAAATGGAAAGATTATTAAGGATGTGTATAGTACACAACCCGAATAGTTTGACGATCAAAAGAAACTCTAATAGAGTATGCATGTTGCAAAGATCCATGAGATGGATTGAAGCAAGCTTAAAGGAATTGGAATCTTCGTTTTGATGAATTGGTCAAAGAGTTTGACTTTATCAAGTACGAAGATGAACCTTGTGTATGCATGAAATTCAGTGGGAGCGTAGTATTATTTCTATTGTTTATTACAATGATATCTTAATCATTGGAAAAACAAGTTCCGATACTTAAGACTGTTAAGTCTTGGTCAAGGAAAGGTTTCTCAATGAAAGATATGGGTGAAGCCGCTTACATCCTTGGCATCAAGATCTATAGAGATGGATCTAGAAGGATAAATTGGTTTGAGTCAAAGTGTTCACATTGACAAGATTATTAGAAGATTCTAAGAAGAGTAGCTTGTCAATGGGTCATGGTATTTCTCTTAGCAATATTCATTGTCTTATGACAACTGATGAGCAAAAGGGAATGAATGAAGTTCCATATGCTGCGACACTTGGATCTGTCATGTATGCCATGATTTGTACTAGACTCGACGTCTCGTATGCTATAAGCATGATGAGTCGATACCAATCTGATCCTGTTGAGAACCATTGGATGGCAGTCAAGATGATCCTTAAGTACTTAAGAAGAACTAAGGATACGTTCTTGGGATTTGGAAGATTGGAAGTTAATCTTGTTGTAAGGGTTACATAGGTGCTAGCTTCCAAACTAACAAAGTTATTTTAAAATCGCAATTAGAATTTGTGTTTGTGCTTATTAGAGGTGCAATTTTGATTGGAAGAGTTCCAAGCAGAAATTGTAGCCGATTCTACTACTAAGGCCATATTTTAGCAACATATGATGTAGCTGAAAGAGGCAGTTTGGATCAAAAGTTCATTTAGTGTTTTGGAAACACTTCAAGTGTTTTTCCAAGTATCACTAATCGGTGAAACTTTTGTTATGACAATAGTGGTGCCACTTGTGCAAACAATGGAACCAAGGTCACAACAGTGATCCAAACACTCACTTAGACGTTCTTCGAGGAATTCATAAAGAATGAGAAGACGTTAAAATATACAAAGTATCAGCCGATGATGACATAAGGGATTCACTTACAAAGACACTCGCATAGGCAGAAGCATGATGGGCATGTTAGATCCATGAGTATTCGATACATAAATGGAGCCTAGTGCAAGTGGGAGACTGTTGGTGTAATGCCCTAGGCTTTAGTTATGTTTAACTGAAAACCGTTATGTATCATCTTTATCGTTTATGTTTATTATTTGATTATTATATAGTTTGCATATTTATTGTAATAATCTCCGTCCCTAATTATTAAGAGAATAATTAGTATAATTGTCAATGGATAATCATGTGATGATTATATGCATAAGAGATGCACATTGAAATTATGGGTACTTGTTAGAGAACAAGTGACTGGACATGACCCGCATGAGATTTATGTCATGGTCAAATGTCATACTTAAATCTCATACGGTTACTTCATTTAGTCCCTAGACCTAAGATTATCATAACCTTACATATGATGAAAGTCATGTTTGATTTTAGTCAAACGATATCTTAACACGATATCTATAAAGACTATCATTGGCATGATCGGATTCATGAAGGGAAGGATGATAAGTCAAGAAGGAATTTGTCCCTCGGAAGAGAGATGTTATGCTTGGGCCCCTCGATGAGTGATAATGATGAAAGTGTATGGCCGTACCCCAATATGATTGGAATTATCATTATACTCAAGAATCGAGAAAGCATTGAACAATAACAAGTTGACAAGGACCATGACTTGTGTTCAAATATAACATCGTGAGACAAAGGGATAAATGGAAGTACACCATTGGAAACGTGAACTCTTACGTTGCATTATTTGGGTAGACATAATGGCTTGCTAGAGTCCGCTTATGTCTTATGAGGTTCGATATGATCGAACTCATTGCCAACATAATGTAATCCTATTGGGTCACACACAACTAGAATGAATTGGTTAAACCGGAGGAAGAATAGTTGAGAGTTTCTGTATCTGGCTATATATACCGCGCGACATATTAAGCCAATGGCTTAATATACCGCGCGACATAATAGGCCAGTACGCGGTTTGACAGCCTGTCTCTCCTAATATGATTAGGAGAGGTATTCCTACTATTGTAGTATAAATACAAGGGTTCTGTCAGACCTAAATGGTCAGCCGAAATTTTAAAGCAAAATTCACAATCAAATTCTCTCAATATTCTTCAAGGTTTAGATCTAGCAATCAACAAGAAATTGTTCTTGGATTCATTCAAAGGTGTGGATACCAAAAGAGGGTCTTCGCTCGTTCATCGATCAAGGCCTAGAGTTCAAGCAAGTTGAAGAACGAAGTTTGTGATTCGATATCACATAATCAAATCGTTCGATAGCTCAAGACCGGAAAGCGTTTCAAGGTTGGTTTAATTCTATCTCATAGGTATTCAAATTAATTGTATAGAACGGATCCTAGGGCTTCTTGGGTTTTATGTTTTTAATGCTTAATTCCGCTGCGCATGGACCCGTAAAACCCAACAGTGGTATCAGAGCCCCGTTCGTATGATTAAGTTTGAATTAACATGCTAGGTTTAAGATATAAATTGTTTATATGCTTATTGCATGTTTTGTATGTGATAAGAATTTTAATTGTTTATGTGAAACAATGTGAAAATCGTTTTCAATTTATGCTTAATTAAATCTGTAAAAAGGCTGTTTTATGTGATTTAATTACATGTAATCTGTATTGGTTCGAATCGGAAATCTCGTAACCTCGGCCGCCTATGTCGTGCGACATATCGAGCCATGTGGAATTCAGGTTAATCGGCTGTTACGTCGCGCGACATATCAAGCCTCGGGCCGATGTTGTCACGCGACATAATAAGCCAAAACCGGTAATCGTTTGTTCAATTTTTCTCGCTATTCTCGTGATTGTGTTTACAATCCGATATGTTGATATGAAAACTGGATGTTATAAAATTGAGTTTATAAGTCCACGATAGATTGATTCATTGATATACATGATTAATTGATCAAAATATGATTTTAATAATTATTGCAATGTATATGAAAATCTGGATGTTATAAAATTGAGTTTATAAGTCCATGCTAGATTGATTCATTGATATGCATGATTAATTGATTAAAATATGATTTTAATAATTATTGCGATGCATGAATTATTTGTTCTTAAGTGTTAAGAATTTTATTAGATGTTTAGTTGAAACATTGAATTATGATTTCCTAAAATGTTTAGTTGAAACATTGCATTATAGTTTCCTAATATGTTTAGATTTAGACATTGTAAATTTTGGATTTTATGATTGTTTATGGAAACAAGTCATAATTACGCGAAATTTTAAAAGGAAACTAATTGTTTATAAAAGGTAGTGATTATGTTGCCAAATCAGAGTTGATTTCTAATTGTGCATGACTAGGAGAGTTCTGTCTAAGGAAGAGTTGGTACTTAAGTAGTCCTTGTGGCTCACCTATCTTCCTGGGAACTTACCTGGTGCATGATTATGACTATCTTTGCTGATATGCTTATAATCTACCTTAAAGAACCTTCATTTAACTTTTAAGTTCTTTATGCCAATCCATGATTTAAACACTTGAGACCACTCGGATAGTTTTGGGTGGGCTTGCCATAGCAAGGTGCTTTGATTCTATTCCGTTTGCGAGCAAGATGAGGAAATGGTGGTTCCTATACGTTTAAAATGGATGAACTTAATTGGGTTATCAAAATGGTTTTGGACCCAAGGCATAAGATGAGATTAAAATATGCTTAGACATATGATGTCTTAAATAAATCTCATAAAAGATCCTAAGAGTCATATATGATATGATTGATGTTTTCTACCTAATTAGTTTGATCTTGAGCGGTGCGCCATAGCGTACTTGAGATCAAATTAAAGATGGATCTTAGTCCTAAGAGTCATATACGATATGATTGATGTTTTTCTACCTAATTAGTTTAATCTTGAGCGGTGCGCCATAGCGTACTTGAGATTAAATTAAAGTTGGATCTTAGCCCATTAAATGCATATTATGCTTATTAGCATTGGAAGGTGTATGATTTAGTGGGAGTATTTGTAAAATACATTATTTGCTCTTAAATGATAAATGTGTTGATATTGATATGTGTTCATATAATTTGTATATTTTGTTGTAGAAATAGCATTACATAATGATAATTGCGATTCGTCCTTATGAAGGACAAAGTTCGAAAGGAACAATACATAATGTGTATGTTCTTGACGAATCCGTTCCTACTAAACCCATTGCAAATGTTGCAAAGGGCAAATAAGGAAGCAACATTAGAAACATAGTGATGATTCTGACAATATTGCTTGCCTTGCATTTGCCACCATGGTTGAAGGCTCTTATGAAGAACCTTGGGCACATGATAACTAATCTTTTGTTCTAGCATAACGCAAATGGGGAAATGTTCCAAATGCAAGCTAGGTAAAAGATATATATGTTGTGGTGAAGGCTCTTTATTCATATGATGAAAGAAAGGAGCAATCCGCAAATTGTGTTAATGGTTTACACAATAAAAGGGTTCATAAAGGAAGGAAAAAGTAGGTAAAGCAAAGGTTGCCAAACCTAGGACAAAAGTTGTCAAAGCCGAAGAGGCTAAACCCAAAGTGTCTCAAAAGGATGCATTTTTGCTATCATTGCAATAAGATTGTCATTGGAAGCAAAGTTGCAAGGCTTATTAGGAAGGCCTAAAAGGTGAAGAAGGGCAATATGATTGCTACTACTTCAAATATCTATATGATAGATATTTTCCCTTCGACTTCTTGTTCTTGGGTATATGATACCGGATCGGATCCCACATTTGTTTAAATGTGCAAGGAACAAAGAATAGAAAGCTACTCAAACAAGGTAAATTAAACCTATGCATGGGAATGGAGCAAAAGTTGCAACATTAGCCATAAGGGACTTATGAAGTCACTTTACCTTGTGAAGTAGTACTTGTTTTGAACAAGTATGACTACGTTCCAGATTTGAGTAGGAGTATTATTTCTGTTTCTTAAATGGATGATGAAGGATATAATTTTCTTATTTTCAATAAGAAGTTTTATATTTATTTAATAATATGCCTTATTGTAATGCATATATCATTAAATGGTCTTCATATCCTTGATGATGAGAAACAAAATAATATTGAAGATATCTATGATATAAATGGGAAATCTAAACCGAACAATATGAACAAAGCGTTTATATGGCATTGCCGGCTTGGTCAAATAAATAAGAAACATATATCTAAACTCCATTAACATGGACTTTTAGACTCATATGACCATGAATCATTTGAGGAATGTGGATCTTATTTATTGGGATTATCGACCAAACCACCCTACACTAAAGTAGTGGGAGGACTAGTGACTTATTGGTCATTATACATGAGATGTATGTGGACCATTAAGTAGCATTGCTAGGGGAAGACTTCGGTATTTCATCATATTTCACTAAAGACTTATCTAGATATGACTATGTCTATCTGATGAAGTCCGAAGGTGAATCGTTTGAGATGTTTTGAACATTTCAAAGATGAAGTACAAAATAACTTGGTAAAACTGTTAAGTACTTCGATTAGATCGAGGTAATGAATATTTGAGCCAAGAATTTGACAATCATCTCAAAACTATGAAATCGTTTCAAAGTTGACTCCACCCGGAACACCACATTGTATGGTGTGTCTGAAAGGAGGAATTGAACCTTGTAGGACTTGGTTCGTTCGATGATGTGTCAATCAGACTTTCCTATTTCCTATTTCCTTTTGAGGATATGCATTAGAAATAATGCGGTTACACTGAATCAAGTCCCTACTAAATCGGTTCCTAAGGCCCCACATGAGATGTGGCATGGAAGAAAACTTAGTTTGTCTTTCATGAAGATTTGGGGTTGCGAATCTTATGTAAAGAGACTTGTCTCTTATAAGTTAGCACCAAATTTGACAAAGGTTATTTTCGGAAATTAATCTTACAACCGCAAAGAGAATAAAATGTTTGTTGCTCTATACGATTCGTTTCTTGAGAAATAGTTTCTCAATAAAGAATCTAGTGGGAGTAAAATTAATCTTGAAAGAAGTTCAAGAACCCGAAAATAATTTGGAACCAAGAGTAGAGATAGAACCAAGTTCACAAAGAAGTTGTGAAACCGGTTCAAGATGCACAAGTCCATCGTAGATTGGATAGGTTACGATCCGAACTCAAGAAATAGTGATTTCTCGTTGCGGAAAGTGATGAAGTGGAAGTCATTGAGAATGACGATCCTACTTGCTATCAAGAAGCGATGTCCTCTCCTAATTTGGATAAATGGTTAGGAACCATGGAATCCAAATTACAATCCATGTTTAACAATCAAGTTTAATTGGAACTTGATTGGGCTACCTAAAAGTGTAAAAACTAAAGGGTGCAAGTAGGTCTTCAAAGACCAACATGGATGTGAAGGTGTATACTTTCATGACTAAGGATTGTAGCAAAGGGACTTAGGTTAATTCATAGTATTGACTATGTTGAAACTTTTTTTTCGCCAGTTACAATGTCGAAGTCTGTTAGATTTTCAATTGCCATTATCACATATTGTGACTATGTGATATGACAAATGGATGTCAAACGACTTTCTTTAAATGGAAAGATTATTAAGGATGTGTATAGTACACAACCCGAATAGTTTGACGATCAAAAGAAACTCTAATAGAGTATGCATGTTGCAAAGATCCATGAGATGGGTTGAAGCAAGCTTAAAGGAATTGGAATCTTCGTTTTGATGAATTGGTCAAAGAGTTTGACTTTATCAAGTACGAAGATGAACCTTGTGTATGCATGAAATTCAGTGGGAGCGTAGTATTATTTCTATTGTTTATTACAATGATATCTTAATCATTGGAAAAACAAGTTCCGATACTTAAGACTGTTAAGTCTTGGTCAAGGAAAGGTTTCTCAATGAAAGATATGGGTGAAGCCGCTTACATCCTTGGCATCAAGATCTATAGAGATGGATCTAGAAGGATAAATTGGTTTGAGTCAAAGTGTTCACATTGACAAGATTATTAGAAGATTCTAAGAAGAGTAGCTTGTCAATGGGTCATGGTATTTCTCTTAGCAATATTCATTGTCTTATGACAACTGATGAGCAAAAGGGAATGAATGAAGTTCCATATGCTGCGACACTTGGATCTGTCATGTATGCCATGATTTGTACTAGACTCGACGTCTCGTATGCTATAAGCATGATGAGTCGATACCAATCTGATCCTGTTGAGAACCATTGGATGGCAGTCAAGATGATCCTTAAGTACTTAAGAAGAACTAAGGATACGTTCTTGGGATTTGGAAGATTGGAAGTTAATCTTGTTGTAAGGGTTACATAGGTGCTAGCTTCCAAACTAACAAAGTTATTTTAAAATCGCAATTAGAATTTGTGTTTGTGCTTATTAGAGGTGCAATTTTGATTGGAAGAGTTCCAAGCAGAAATTGTAGCCGATTCTACTACTAAGGCCATATTTTAGCAACATATGATGTAGCTGAAAGAGGCAGTTTGGATCAAAAGTTCATTTAGTGTTTTGGAAACACTTCAAGTGTTTTTCCAAGTATCACTAATCGGTGAAACTTTTGTTATGACAATAGTGGTTCCACTTGTGCAAACAATGGAACCAAGGTCACAACAGTGATCCAAACACTCACTTAGACGTTCTTCGAGGAATTCATAAAGAATGAGAAGACGTTAAAATATACAAAGTATCAGCCGATGATGACATAAGGGATTCACTTACAAAGACACTCGCATAGGCAGAAGCATGATGGGCATGTTAGATCCATGAGTATTCGATACATAAATGGAGCCTAGTGCACGCGGGGTCTTAGCCTGATGGTTAGAGTTCATGGCTTCCAACCTGGAGGTCATGGGTTCGATTCCCCCACCAGTGGTTAGAGGGAATGATATTGCCCTCCCTAGCATAGCTAGGCGCCTCTGTGAAGTGCATCAAGGGGGGAGTGGTGAAATGTGTTGATCCCCTTTTTTTTAAAGAAAAAAGAAAAAAAAAAAAAAAAAAAAAAAAAAAAAATAAATAAATGGAGCCTAGTGCAAGTGGGAGACTGTTGGTGTAATGCCCTAGGCTTTAGTTATGTTTAACTGAAAACCGTTATGTATCATCTTTATCGTTTATGTTTATTATTTGATCATTATATAGTTTGCATATTTATTGTAATAATCTCCGTCCCTAATTGTTAAGAGAATAATTAGTATAATTGTCAATGGATAATCATGTGATGATTATATGCATAAGAGATGCACATTGAAATTATGGGTACTTGTTAGAGAACAAGTGACTGGACATGACCCGCATGAGATTTATGTCATGGTCAAATGTCATACTTAAATCTCATACGGTTACTTCATTTAGTCCCTAGACCTAAGATTATCATAACCTTACATATGATGAAAGTCATGTTTGATTTTAGTCAAACGATATCTTAACACGATATCTATAAAGACTATCATTGGCATGATCGGATTCATGAAGGGAAGGATGATAAGTCAAGAAGGAATTTGTCCCTCGGAAGAGAGATGTTATGCTTGGGCCCCTCGATGAGTGATAATGATGAAAGTGTATGGCCGTACCCCAATATGATTGGAATTATCATTATACTCAAGAATCGAGAAAGCATTGAACAATAACAAGTTGACAAGGACCATGACTTGTGTTCAAATATAACATCGTGAGACAAAGGGATAAATGGAAGTACACCATTGGAAACGTGAACTCTTACGTTGCATTATTTGGGTAGACATAATGGCTTGCTAGAGTCCGCTTATGTCTTATGAGGTTCGATATGATCGAACTCATTGCCAACATAATGTAATCCTATTGGGTCACACACAACTAGAATGAATTGGTTAAACCGGAGGAAGAATAGTTGAGAGTTTCTGTATCTGGCTATATATACCGCGCGACATATTAAGCCAATGGCTTAATATACCGCGCGACATAATAGGCCAATACGCGGTTTGACAGCCTGTCTCTCCTAATATGATTAGGAGAGGTATTCCTACTATTGTAGTATAAATACAAGGGTTCTGTCAGACCTAAAAGGTCAGCCGAAATTTTAAAGCAAAATTCACAATCAAATTCTCTCAATATTCTTCAAGGTTTAGATCTAGCAATCAACAAGAAATTGTTCTTGGATTCATTCAAAGGTGTGGATACCAAAAGAGGGTCTTCGCTCGTTCATCGATCAAGGCCTAGAGTTCAAGCAAGTTGAAGAACGAAGTTTGTGATTCGATATCACATAATCAAATCGTTCGATAGCTCAAGACCGGAAAGCGTTTCAAGGTTGGTTTAATTCTATCTCATAGGTATTCAAATTAATTGTATAGAACGGATCCTAGGGCTTCTTGGGTTTTATGTTTTTAATGCTTAATTCCGCTGCGCATGGACCCGTAAAACCCAACAATAAGAAGACTAAGTACTTATACTCCTACCTAGGCAGCAAATAAAAGAGTTCCCAAAAATAATAAAATACCAAAACTAAACAATTTTCCGTAATTAAAACGCAATCAGTCTTCATCTCCCCGTCTCGAGCGCGGCCGCCCTTTGGCTCAGCGCGGTCGCGCAACTGTGAATGTGTGCCCAAATTTTGTGGATTCACGCGAGTTTGAAGACATCCGAGTTATTTGAAAAACGGAGTCGCCACGCCATTTTGATTATCTCAAAACTTTGAAAAAAAGGTTTTTACTTGGGTTCGGAGGTTAAGTTACCCCTTGGGAAGAACGTTTGGCGTTCACCCAAAGTGCCTTGCCGGAGCAAGTCTCCCAAGATTTCAGTAATCGTGCTTGCTTGCGTGCTTTCTTGTGTGCATGTGTTTGAGAAAAGGGGGGGGGGAATGTCCCAAGTTGTCTTCCGGACGTACAAACCATTTGTTGGTTGTCGCTCGGGATTCCTTGGAGTTTTATGTATTTGGGATTATGATCCCGTCCTCATCTTATGACTTGTGATCATCGCATTTTAACCTCGGGACCCTCGGGACTTGCGTGATCGAGAGAATGACTCTCTTTTGGTCAAAGATGAGGTTCTTTAGAAAAGGAGGGTCCTTAGCCCATCAATCCTACGCTTTAAGACGGTCGAGCTCGTATAGAGGCTTCATACTCTTTCTTAAGCGATAATCGGAGATATAGGGTTCAAGGTTATCCCTTTCCAAAGAAATCGTGAACCTTTAATGGAAGGAACGATGTAAAGATAGGATCTTTTACACCGGTCCGTTCCAAGGTTGGGGAAAGGGGAATGCATGATGAAAAATGACTCTTTAATGAAAAAGATGACATTTTTGGTTTTAGCAAATGATGCTTTTTGATTGAAAGAAATGATCTTTATGCAAGTGATGCGTAAAGATAGGATTTTTATGCAAATGATGCATTGGAAAAGGTTTTTGAATGCAAAGGATGCATTTTTATTGAAAAAATTGGATTTTTATGTGCAAATGATGCATAAAAATGACATTTTTATTTGAAAATGGGGGTTTTAGGTGCAAAGGATGCACCTTTATGAAAAAGACTACATTTTTATGACAAATGAGGTCTTAATGCATGCAAAAGGGAAAGGGGGTGATAAAGATGTGATCTTTATGAATAAATGCCAAGTCCCAAGCAAGATATATGAATGCAATGAGCAAGTATATCAATTAAAAGCAAGGTTAGGGCGTGCGAGGTTACCAATTGCTTCCTTTGCTTCTTCGAACGGAGCTAGGAGGAGAGGTTGGTCTTGGGTCTTCAAGGATGAGGGAGGTAGCTTCTTGGCCTTCCTTCTTCACCTTCTTGAGCTTGCACCAATATTCTTCACGTCTTGGGAGTGTTTATAAGTGTATTGTGTATTTTGTGCCTCTATTGTGTGTGTTGAAATGGGTAGAGGAGGCCTCTATTTATAGGTAATCTGGATAAGGTGAATGAAGCCGTGCGGCTAAGAGCAATGAGCTAATGCAGCCGTGCGGGCTTATCCCGAATGACTCAAAGATTCTAGAACCATGCAAGGTGGCAAATTCTAGAACCCTCCTTCCTAATTAAGAAAAAACGTGTTTCTTAATTAGGAAGGATCCTCTTCAGCCCTTATTTAATAAAAAACAGTTCCGGAATGTTTTCGGAACGCTGGGAAGGTCTGGGGAATTACCGGAAAACTTACCGAAATTGTCGGGAAAATTAACCTAAGGCATGAGCCGATTTGGGTACTTACAGAAGCCCTCGGCAACGTCACTTGCAAGGCAAGTGGGGTTGTCGATAGAAAAGGATCCGATCTCGGCGAATGCCGAGACGGATTAGATGACCGAGACGGCCGAGTGGCCGAACCTTTTGGAAGGCTACCTACGTATCCGGAGGAATCAAGCCAGCCGTAGTTCGGAATAAGATCCGCCGAGGAAGGGAGAAGAGAAAAGCGGTCTCTTCTTTGGGGGAAAATAGAAAATGACCTAGGAGGTCAAGCAATTGATCCTACCGGGGATATGCTAGAAGTGACCAAGGTGGTCTCTATGAGGGATTACTTCATCACCGAGGAGCGACGAAGGAACAGGGTGACCGAAGTGGTCGGATGGCTGGACCTTTTATAAAAGGCTACCTACGTATCCCTGAGGAATCAAGCCTTGATCGTAGTTCAAGCATCACTAGATAGTTAGGAACGATGTCTAGGATTCTTGAGATTTTGACAATTAATGGAGGCCGTCACCCGATTGACAATTACCGGAGGATGTCACACGATTGACAATTACCGGAGGATGTCACCTAATTGAAACTAGAGCTTACGTCACTATCGAGTGGATAGAGGTAGCTAGAGTTTGGTGAACTTGAGCATACGTCTCAATCTCTTTCGAATCGAGATATGGGTTGCTAAAGTTTGAAAAACTTGAGCATACGTCTCAATCTCTTTCGAATCGTAGATATGGGTTGCCAAAGCTAGAATGATTTAAGCATACGTCTCAATCTCTTTCGAATCGTAGATATGGGTTGCCAATGACTTGAGCATACGTCTCAATCTCTTTCGAATCAGAGATATGGGTTGCCAATGACTTGAGCATACGTCTCAATCTCTTTCGAATCAGAGATATGGGTTGCCAAAGTTTGAATGACTTAAGCATACGTCACTATTCATGACAGAGGTAGCTTAAGTTAAGAAGAACTCGACAATTCGGAGGTTGTCACCTAACGTTATCCCGTTATAACGAATTTAACGGAGGTGACTGGGAATAGAGCTTGATTGCTTAGGAGATAAGGGATATCTTCAAGAGGGTGTTATCTCGGTTAGAGGATAACGAGGATTGGAGGCCCAAGTGGAAAGTCCAAGGGCAAAATCGTAATTTTTGCTCGTAGCGAAAGAGGCCGCCGGCATGAGAGGAAGGAAAAGAAGCCGTACTACTGAAACCTGATTTTACAGATTATTTAAAACAGATTTGAATGGGCTATTGGGCATTGTTGCCGCCCATTCAGCCGAGAGAGAGAGAGAGAGAGAGGAGAGAAGAAAGAATTTCGAAATTCTTTGAATTCCCTTGCTTCCCTTGATTTGAGATGGATCCGGCACCAAGACAAGCAAGGAGGAATGTTTCCGCGGCCGCTCAAAGGAAGAGGAAGGAGCTTGTCCGGACGGATAGGAGGTATGACTTTCTCACGCCTCCATCGGAGCTCTATCCGGGAAGGAGGGAGCACAAATCGATGAACCCGCGATCGGTTGGGGTAAGCGTTCTTATTTGGCTCAAATCCGATGATTTTGCTTGATTTTTGAATAATTTAGGGCTTAACCCGAACTTAGGAATTTTCTAGGATTTTCTTAGGATTTTTGAATGATTTTGAGATGCATGAACAACCTATGAGGCTAAGAATATGCATGTGCAATTTATTTGATGAAAATTATGAGAATGACTCACTTTTTTCTCGCAAATGAAGTAAGAATGAGAATTGTCTAAATATGAGACGGAGTTCTTGCCTTGTGCTAGAACTAGGTCAAAATTCTGATTTTCAATGAGAAAACATGATTTTGGAAGATGAAAATGATTCATGCATGCCATTTTATTTGAAAAATAATGCTTATGTGCAAAGAATTTTGAAAATTATGATTTTGTGCCTTAGGAAAGCAACGTGCTTAAAATGACGTGTTTCAAATGATGAAAGTCACGTTTTTGATGCAAAAAGATGCTAAAAAGACTTGTATGAATGCTTTTCTTTTGAAAAAATATGTGCACTTTTGTGACTATATGCATGCTTTTGAAATGAGATGAAGGATCGACACTTCTTTTTGATGTGCTTGTCTACGTGAGAACAAGTCTAGGGGACCATTTGAGATAGCGGTGAATCTTTGGCAGAGGATGCCGGATTTTGAGAAGAATGGGGTGAACCCTAAAGAGTTGGTGAGGGCTACCGGTCCGGGACGCGTTTGTGGAGGCCATCGGCACGGGGATTCACATCACCTCAAAGAGCAAGGGCCCGGTTCCAGCTCTTTACGAGTTTTGGTGGGACTCTACTCATAGTTTCCACTCCGAGCCGGGAGAGCTTACCGTGACTCCCGCCGATTTTACGGCCGACATCGGGCTCGCAGCTCACCGGGAGGCCCGTGACTGGAGAGACCACATTACGCCTGAGGAGTTCCGAGCTTTGGTTGGATTTGAGCCGATTCCTAAGGGATTGGGTATGGAGACGAGGAATGTCGAGGTGGCACCCGTAACCGCATGCGGGACTTTGGCCGGTAGTGACGTGACCGCCCACCACCGGTTAGAGCTTTCGTGTGGTTGATGCCGTCCGCCACTATCTTTGCTAATTCGGGACGCTAGCCATGACTTGCCTCCTTGACTCTTTGGTTGATGTGGACGGGATAGGGACGGTCTCTGGGGAGAGGCCGGATTGGCCGAGTTATACTTCTCTCTGGACATGTACAATCGAAACAAAGCCGCTTCTATGGATCGCTTCTCATTTGCCCTTGAGGTAGCCTCTCTTTCTCTTCTCTTTTCTTTTCTCGTCTTGAGACTTCTTATGAGAAAAATGACCTTTTTGATGTTTTTGAACATGCAGGCTGGTTTTGCGAGGTGATCGGGTTCTTTCCTTGGAACCAGCAGAGTGATATCACCATTTTCCCGCGATGGTTCGCCGGAGGGAAAATGTGAGGGATAGGTTCACGGGGAAGACCCGGATCACTTTCGACTACAAGATGGTGAAGCCCGTGCTCAACAAGGATGGACCGGATGGAGTGGACTTCTACCCCGGGGCGGTATCCGGAGATTTTTGCTTTGGGGAGATGCTATTGAGGTGACGAGGCAGAGGAGGTGGCTCACTGGGCCGACTTGCGACATCATATATCCGGGGGACCATTTCTCGAGGCAAAGATGGTCATGTCCCTCCATTGGACGCCATTACTCCACACGATCCTCCAAAGACGGATGCCGCAGCCTGTGGACCGGCAAAGCGGATGAGATTGAGAGGTACCAGTGGAGGTATAGGCTGCGGAGGAGTATTTTGACATGGGTACCCCTACGCCGTGTTTGTGGAGCAGACGCCCGAGGACTCCACGTAAGCCGACGAAGCCGGCGGTCACTCGTGGATATGGGGAGGATGAGCCTATCGACCCGCCTATCCCTCCCGCACACCTCTCATACGTCGTACACGGAGTACCGAGGAGGATGAGGATTCCTGTCCCCGACACGAGGGAGCCCCAAGCATACCCCGCCACCCGATAGCACCGTGAGTATACTCTTAGGGTCTTATTCCCTTTTTAGCTTTCAGATTTTCGTTTTTTTTTTTGCAATTTCTGAGATTTTTCGAGATTTTCACGAGATTTTCTCGAGATTTTCTTTTCTCAGTTCCAGCCGCACCTATGACAAAGTTGGTCGTGCGAACGGGGGCTGGAAAGACGTGTGCCGATCCTTGGTCAAGAAGCCGGCCCGCGCTACTAAAGCGTCAACAAGCGTGCAGGAGCCCGTGCACAAAAGGAGGCATGTCGGGGCGCAAAGATCCTCTTCCTCGGCCGGAGTACTCATCCGTGCCAGGCCTCGTGGGCGAGGTCCTAATGCTGATATCTTGGAGCAGCTGGCGGAGTACGAGCACGACAACATCCCTCTTTCCGATGCGAGCGACCAGGAGGACGTGATGAGAGAGCCTAGCGTCTATGAGCTGAGCAGTGATGAGGAAGAAGAAGAATCTGAGGCCTAGGGGGTCTCTAGAGTAGATTTGGAACAAAACAAACAATGAACACTTTTTTATGCACAACTTGTTTATTTTTTGCTTTATTTTGACGCCGATGGGGCGAAGACATTGTACTTATGTTTTATTTGCTTTTCTAATTCATGCTTTTTCAATTTGCATATTATCTGAGCCTTGGGGCAATTTTTTGCTTGGAATCGGGGCTGAAAATGGGCCAAAATGATTTATAATGGTGTATAAATGCTTGAATGGCTTCTGGATATGTTTTTGTACAGGTTTTGGTTGAAAAAGTGGGGTGAAAACTCCCTTGGGCAGCAACTTTGGTTGCTGCAGAATTTTTTTTCTGCAGAGGGAAAATGAAGCCGTGCGGATAGGTCTCTGGGGCAAATGAAGCCGTGCGGCTCACAGTTCTCTCTGAACTGGTTATTTTCTGAATAAAAGCAAGGCTTGGCCATTTTATTTCATTTTCAACATAGACCTGTCCCAATTGTTCCCAGAGCACATTTTGGACCTAAAAGCACCATCTTTGATCATTTTGCGATGGAGAAGCCCGTCAGATTGCAAAGGGGGAAGCGAGACCGTTTTCTGTCCGATCTTCAATCTTGGGTGAGACACAACTTCCAATCTCATAGGGTTCTGCTTGATTCTTCCTTCAAGATCAAGTCTTTATGGCATTTGAGGGATCTCCCGCCCGATTGGGACCTTTTGAGAGCCGCAGCAAAGTTCTGGGATGTCCGGAGACATGTTTACTGCTTTTCTTATAACGAGATTGTCCCGACGCATGAAGACTTCCGAGCCTTGATTGGGGGTCCCGAGATTGAGGCTATATCTATTCCGCTGATCGGAGACGTGCCGGTGACGGTAAAGCTTGCATCTTTTCTGCAGATTCCCTTGGGAGAGGCTGAGAGGATGATGATAGCCCCGGATAGGATTGACCTTTCTGATATCCCGTGCAGGTTTGGGTCTTCAGATATGGCTGCGACCACGGTGGCTATGGATGCTTTCATTCTCTGCGTATTCTCTGTTCTGTTCACTGCTGAGTCCGTGGGGATCTGTCATAGTGGTCTCTTGGACATGGTTAGAGACTGCAAGGCTGGGAAGGATATTGTCCCGCTGGTTTTGGGAGAGACACTTCATGGGATTGACAGGATGGCTCGGGGAGACCATTTCATGAGATCCGGGAGTCCGGCTGTGTTGACCTTATGGCTGCAGGAGAGGCTTGGGGCTTTGCCGGGGGCTTTGCCGACTCAGTGTCCTTGGGTGATTTCTCGGAGGGGTGCACCGAGGCAACAGGACCAGGGTAGCTGGGAGCTGACGATGGCTAGGCTATCCACTTCGGACATCCGTTGGTGGATTCCTCATTGGAGGTTGCGCACTGTGAGGATATTTCAGGAGTCTTATGCCGCGAGGGTTCCGTGATTCTCGCCGGTCATCCTTCTACATACCCCGCTTGGTATCCAGGCAGTTTGGGGCTTTACAGGAGCCTTTGAGTGACTGGGAGGACATCCGGACCATGGAGGTGATGTCTCTAGACATGAGGGACCCAGCCAGCTTCACTTTTTTCTCGAGGGCTTGGACATACACTGCTTTCCCACCCAGGGCTATCTTTAGGAGCAGGAAGAGCACGATCTTGACCACCGTCTACTTGACCGGTACGAGAGGGAGATGGGAGCGACTCAGTTATCTTGGAGGATAGACGCCGAGTTTTATTGGGGCCGACCACGACTCGAGTAGGACTACTGAGGGAGACTGAGGCTAAGGCGAGTTGCCATAACCAATCAGGTGACTTGGTCGGGGACATGGAGGCTCGGCACAAGAGGTTGTCCGAGGTTGCTCATTTGGCCGAGTCTCAGAGGGAGGAGATACGGACTCGTGCTCGTATAGAGAGAGCGCTTATTGACACGGGGTTGGTAGAGGCTCCGGTGAGGATACCGCAGGTCGGGATGAGGGATACCGACATTATTGAGAAGAAAAGGAAGAAGACTCTGACGAGGCCGAGGAAAAGGGAAGAAGACCGAAGAAGACTCGGCGAATGACGATCGACAAGTCTTTTCTCAAGATCCTCTTATTGCCATTTGCAAACACATTAGTTTATTTAGGCATTTTATTGTATTTTAGATCTTTTTAGCCGGTTAGCAGAGTCAAGAGGTAGACCGTGCTTGAACTCATCAAGAAATTTTTGACTTGTAATGAACAAGAAATATTATTTTAGAAATTAATCAAGACATGTTTCATGGAAATTCAAATGTCTTATTACTTGGGACCCGTTTTATGAAAACTGAAATACCCTTTTATTTATTGCTAAGGACGCACTTTATGGAAGCTTTATTGCCCTTTTTTATTGTTTAGACCGAACCATATATGGCTGCCTACGTTCCCCTTTTTACAAGAAAGGCTAAGGGGCTCAGGTCTTCGTAGTTCATCCTGGTGAACTAACAAAACTAAGTCTTTTTTTCTTTTTTTTTTTTTTTTTTTTTTACGTGCAACCCCGTTTTTGCCTAGACCGCCCTTTTTGGGGTTTTTCAAATTTCCTAGTTTGGGTATTACTCTTTTTGCACTAAGATTTTTCTTTTTTTCTTTTTTTTTTATTATTAGACATAGTATCTTCGGAGTTTATCACCGTTGGTAGGGTGGACAAAGGGATTGCCGTCCAAGTCCGCAAGCTTCATTGCTCCTCTGACGGTATCTTACGCACTACATAAGGGCCGATCCAAACGGGTTCCCATTTTCCCAGTGGGTTGTCTCGGTAGGGGCTTTACTTTCAGCACTAAGTCACCCTCTTTGATGTTTACGGCTTTGACTTTCTTATCAAACGCCCGGCCATTCGCCTCTGGTAGGCTCGGGTGTGCTCCATGGCTTTGAGCCTTCTCTCATCGAGCAAGGCCAATTTATCATGCCTGGCTTCGTAGCCATTCTACTTCGTTGACCTTTGTTTTCTAGGAGGACCCTTAATGACGGGATTTCCAACTCCACTTTGGTAACACTGCTTCCATCCCGTAAGTTAGGGCAAAAGGAGTTTCTCTGTGGGCATTCGACAGACGTTACGCAGCCCCAGAGTGCTAGGTGCGGCTTTTTCGGGCCAATCACGACCACGGGTGGCCATCTTCCGGATGATCCGCTCGAGTGTCTTATTAGCGGCTTCCACGGCTCCATTGGTGCAGGTGCATGCGGGGACGACTTGTGGCGAGTAACTACGGGAATTACGACGGCGAGTCTATCGCGAGTCTCCTTCGAAGTGTGACCCATTATCGAAATGATCTCGTTGGGCACCCCATATCTCGCACATTATGTTTTCTTTGATGAATAGGGCCACTTTCCTGGAAGTGAGGACTTTGTAGGACTTGGCCTCTACCCACTTGGTGAAGTAGTCGATGGCTACCAACACGAACTCGTGCCCATTGCTTCCTGTCGGGGCTATTTTCCCTATCACGTCAATGCCCCAAGTTGCAAATGGCCAAGGAGTCGTCATGCAGTACAGGTCATGAGGTGGGAGATGGTTGAGGTTGGCAAACGGCCCTGGCACTTATCGCAGGTTCGGACGTCTTTGGGCGCTTGATCTGTCTCCATGGAGATCCGGTAGTAACCCATTCGAGGATCACTTGCATCGGGGCTCTGGCATTCATGTGAGGACCGCAAGGACCATTGTGGACTTCGGTCATCAACTCTCTGGCTCTTTCTTGAGTGACACATAAGAGGAGTGGTCCTTGATAGCGTTTCTTGTACAGGTTGCCTCCTAGGATGACATAATGGGAGGCCAACCTTTTCAGGGCTCGCAAGCTTTTGGCTCTGACTCCTTCTTTTGGTCTACCTTCTTCGTCTCTGAAAGCTGACTCTCCGTCTTTGAGGAATTGGTAAATACGATTGTACCAAGGTTCCTTTATAGGCTCGGGTCCCAGGTCCACTTCACAACAGAAGGCTGGGGCTTCTCTTCTACCCACTCTGAAGGGCTTTATGGCTTTTCCCTCGGGGATCTCTACCAGTGAGGCTAGAGTAGCTAGGGCATCTGCGAATCTGTTCTTTTCCCTCGGCAAGTAGTGGAAAGTCACTTCTCTGAGCGTCCGATCAACTCCTCCATATGGGCATGATACCGTTGCGAGATTAGGGTCCACGAGTCTTCCACTTGTTGGAGACTTGGTTGATGATCAGTGAGTCTCTGTAAACTTCGAGCTCCTTGACATTTCTTTCTAAGGCGGCCTCCAAACCCGGCAATGCGAGGCTTCATACTCGGCGACATTGTTCGTGGCGGGAAAGTTCAACTTGAGGGCTATGGGGGTATGCTCATCTTTCGGATCGACCAATAGCATTCCTACACCATTTCCTCTTTTGTTAGCGGCTCCGTCAAAGAACAATTGCCATCTATTCTCGGGCTCAAGCTGCAAAGATCCCTTCATGCAGGAATTGGGGTTCGGGCCCTCTGTCTTCATTCTTGGGGAAGTTCGCCGGGTGATCGACAATGCTTGACCCTTGATGGCCTTTACGGTCACATAGTTGATGTCGTATTCGCCAAGAAGAAGGACCACTTCGCTAAACGCATCGAGAGGAAGGCTTGTCAAAGATGTACTTGATGGGGTCCATTTTCGAGACCAAATTCACGGGGTGGGCTTGCATATAATGTTTCAACTTGCCGACTACCCGGACGATCTGCACGAGTCTTTTCACATCTTTGAGTAATTGAGCTCACTCCTGTAGCTTCCTGGTGACAAAGTAAATGGCGTTTTCTACCCGAGTCTTTCTTCTCTTGGGCCGGCATAGCTCCAGCTGCCGTGTACGTGACGGTGAGATAGAGCGAGAAGAGGCTTACGTCTATGTGGGGGCATAGTGCGGGGATGTACTAAGTATGCCTTGATGCGGTCAAAGGCATCTTGGCATTCTTCGGTCCATTACGTGTCCACATTCTTCTTCATGAGCTTGAAGATGGGCTCGCACATAGTGGTCAGGCGATTGTGAAAGCTTGGGCGATGTGCTTGCAATTTACCCATGAAGCTCTTGACTTACATGCAGGTTTGAGGTGGCCTCATATCCATGATGGCTTTGATCTTTCGGGGTCAACTTCTATACCTCGCTCTGTGACCATATACCCAAGCACTTTTCCCCTTGTCACTCAGAAGGTGCATTTGGCGGGGTTTAGTCTCATGGAATCTTTGTCTCAACCTCTCAAAGAATTTTCGTAGGTCAACAAAGTGCTGCCCACCCTCTCCTTTGGAGTGGATTATCATATCATCTACGTAGACCTCAATCTCCTTGTGGATCATGTCATGAAAAGCGCGGTCGGCGCCCTTTGGTAAGTAGCCAGGCATTCTTGAGCCCGAATGGCATTCTTGTATAACAGTGGGTTCCCCATGGTGTGGTGAAGGTTGTCTTTTCTTGGTCTTCCTCGGCCATCTTGATGCGGTTGTAGCTGCAAAACCATCAACGAAGGATTTGACTTCGTAGTTGGCGGTGGAGTCCACCGGGATGTCTATGTTTGGCGAGAGGGTAGTCGTCTTTGGGGCTGGCCTTGTTCGGATCTCGGAAATCCACACGGCGGCGCACCTTCCCATTGGCCTTGGTTACGGTCACGATGTTGGACAACCATGTCGGGTATTCAATGACTACGATGAACCCTACCCGCAGTTAGCTTCTCAATTTCTTCCTTGACTGTAGAGACCATTCCGGCTTGATCTTTCTCGGTTTACGCTGCGGCTTAGCATGCGGTGCTAGAGGGATTACGTGCTCTACTATCGAGCTGTCTAGCCCGGCATATCCTTGTATGACCATGCAAACACGTCGACGTATTCTACGAGCGGCTCGATCAATCTGTCCCTTTCAACCCCCTGGAAGAAGCTTCCAATCTGTGTCTCTTTAGGTTCCTCAATAGTACCCAAGTTCACACTTATCAAAACCTCCTCGGCGGCTTGGGCCCGGTTTTCCTCTTTTACGAAACACCTTAAAGATTTCTTTAATGTATTGTTCGTTTAGTGTGTTTGCATCTTGTTCAAATGATTCATTATTAAGCTGTTGTTAAGTTTTGAGTTAATTTATCATTTGTTAAGTTGGCAATAAGAGGATAATCGAGAAAGATTTGTCATTTCATTCAAAATAAGGGGAAAGATGACATCGATTACATTTTCATAATCCTCGGGCGTGAGGCCTTCGGATGACTACGAGGCCCGGAATTCAAAGATTCTGACTCGGCCGAATAGACAACGGGGTGTTTGACACGGCTGGGTTGAGAAGGACGGGGTACCAATCCAAGCTCCGTGATCATTTCTTTGTCGGCGGCTATCGGCCACGAGAATGTCTCCCAATTCTTCAATGGCATTTACTGTCTTAGTCACCAAAGTGCGAGGATCAAAATGACTTTCACCATCGTCTCCAATAACGGCAACTATCTCATCGTACGGGCTGAAGTCAATCAAGTGCGGGATTTGTGCTTCTTCGTCAAACAACTCTTGCAAACCCCCTTGTTGTCTTCACTCTTTGGCGGCTTCTATCTGGGCTGATCTTTGGAAGAGCTAACTCAAAGGCGGAGAAGTCCATTGTCCCAGGATGCGACTCTTTGACCTTTGGCCGGATTTCCTTTGAAGACGTACTCATTACGAACGGTAGTGGTAGCCCGAGGATATCGGCAAATCAAGGAACATTCTTCGAACGGGATTGGGGCTTTCCCCTAACTTTCTCAAGGTTCTCCGAAGGGTTTTACTGCAAGGAGATGCGCGATCACTTTCATCATATTGTGTCCCTCCTTTTGTAAAGTAATGGGTCGAGAGACGGTGTAAGGATGGAGTGGACCCCTTCACCTTTCGTGCCTTTAGCTTTTACGGCATCCCGAGAGTTCGGTTTGTACCCCAAGCCATATACGGTAGTCTGTTCCTTCACATCAATGATGGTGTTACGACCTTGAAGTCTTCTACCCAATCCAAGTCCCGGAAGATAACCCATTTTCGCATCATTCTCATGGCGGGAGGGATTTTATCGGAAGTAGTGGTGAGGTCGGTGCAACACACTTGTGCCTTGGAAGAAGCTACGGAGAATCCGGTCAATGCTAACCCTTCATCATCGTGCTTGATCTCCAATATCGGGATATCCCAGGTCTTTGGTTCCTTCTACCGTGACACTTTGTCTCCATAAATGGTGGTGATAGTTCCATCACTCGGCGAAATTTGACGCCTTGATGCAAAGTAGAGGCTACCTCGTTTATCCGGTGGATCCAAGGCCGTCCCAGCAAGGCGATAAATGAAATCGGAATATCAATAACTTGAAAGTCAACGTCCATGACCTTTTTCCGAACCACATCTTGAGAGTGGCGATCCCCAAAGCGATCGTGCGGTGGAGTCATAGGCCTTAATAGTCGACTAGAAGGCTTTAAGTCCGTTGGCTTCGATCCAATAAATCCATCATTTTAGGCGGCAAGACATTCATTGCGAGACCCTCCATCGACTAATACCCGTGGTAATCGACGCTCTTCTAAGCTGGTTTGTGATGTAAAGGGGTTCATTATGGCTAGCCCCATACTTTGGCGAGGTCCAAGTCGGTAAAGGTAATGATATTTCCATAGTGTATGCTTCCAATCATTTGGACGACCTCATCGGGGTGACGTCTATGGGCACCATGGTCTTGGCCAAACTTTCTTCTAGCTTCAACTTATGAGGGTATGAAGAGGTCAACGGGGACCATAAGGAGATATTGGCTTGGGTACACTTCAGGCGAGTTAGGGCTTGGATCCTCCTTATCGAGTCGGGCTTTTACGCGGCTTATAAGGTCTTATATCTGTTTTTGGCTCGAGAGACGGCGCTTCTTTTGTCACCCTTAGGCTGCTCAACATTCATACGCGGGCCGAGTCATCACATAGACATTGGATTTTCCTTGGTCATTATTCCCTCTTTGGAGGATTACGTCCAATTCTTTCAAAGTCGGAGGCGGATTCTTGCGGCGTATGGCCAATTCTGGCTGATTGATCGATTGACGGTCTTGCCGGAAGCATAGGCGGCTTCCCGAATGCGGTCCCAGGTTACCGGCTTTTTGACCTTTTACGAGTTTGACCGGCTGATTTCAACTTCACATTCTCCGTTTAAAGCTTTCACAGTCTCATTCAAACTTTTCAAAGTCGGCATGCAACAAGAATTATCACTTAGGAGTTTGGAGCTTGGCAAATGGCTTTCTCATCCGAACCTAGCAACTTCTTTAACAGAGTAGGATCACATTCCTCATCAGCATCAAGCATGTCCTTTCTTTCCACAGGGGTCAACCTTCGACGGCATCTTTGACGTTGGCCAAACATTTTTGAAGTGGGAAATTCCATCATCAATAAGGATTTACTGCGGGGTCAAACCTCATGGCGGGTTCCTTTTCCTTCTTGTCGAGAGAGATTTTACGGGCTTTTTGGCTTACGGGCTAACCACTCCTCTATTGTCCCTTCCGGCACTTCGACCGTGTCTTCATCGGTGTCACTACGGTAGCTCTCGTGGGAACTTTCGCCTTGGCTCTTATGACCAATGAGGGCAAAAGCGAGGTCGGGATACTTGACGCCATATGAGGGGTATCTCGAGACTCTTCCTCGGGCTTAGGGATTACCGGGAAAACATCATTATTATCGTAGGACATAAAGGGAGCTGGGGTCGCCTCTAAACTCGGGACTCTTTCCAAGGCATCCATACATTCTTCTTCGGACCAAGTTTCGGGAGTGACTACTAACATTGTGATAGAGTCTACCCTTCTGATGAGAGTTTGGCTTCGGCGACGCTTACATGTTCCGGATCGGTGGGCGGAGCCCACTTCCCTCTTTTGGCTAAAGCTTCGATCAAGTTCCTCCATTCACCTACCAAGTCCTTGTACGGAGTATTGAACTCTAGGATATAGGACTCATACACTACCTCATCTAAGCTAGCATCCTTCTCCGAGCCTTTGCGTAGAGTTTGCGAGACACACTTTGAAGTGATTTCATCCCCTATTCAGTGCTGTGGCTTTCTACCTCATCTTGCCCTTCGGGTTTCACTTCCGTTGGCTCCAAGTCCATTCCTTTTCTTGACTGTCATCATCGCTGTAAATCCATCCATTCCTATTCTCGTTTCCTGACTCTTCTTGTATTTGTCCGAGAGGTAGGCAAATTCACGGCGTTGACAAAATTGGAAAGGTCAAGCGGCGGGATTCCAAAGTAGGCTCGAGTGAAAGGAGGAAAAAGGTCCCGTGGGGGATGCGAGAGGAAGCGAGGGTGTCGGGACCCTAACGGCTTGGGGTATTGGAGAAGGCGAGAAGGGACAGTCTTTGGCAATGGGTTATATGAAGATGGGGGAGGGCATTGGTTATAGGCTAGCTCTTCTTCCTTAGCCATCCGGTTACCCAAACCAGCCTTGTTCTCTGTCAAATCGGCCATTCGATTCTCGGCGAGGATTCTCGCGGCGTCGAGGATTACGCGCTAACAAGTCGGCGGACCCGGTGTTCTCACCCACTTCTTTCTCGGCTGCGGGAAAGGGATAGGAAAGGTTTAGACTCGGGGTAGGTGTTTAGGTGAAGGCTCGGGCAATATGCAAATTAGAATCTTCAAGTTTACTTAAAACGAGTGTCTTTTATTAATATCTATTTGGTTGGAAAAGGGGTTACGCCCTTCTTTTTCACAACTACTCTAGATCTGGATCGGTGGGTTCCGTCACTACGTCTATAAGCCCCTCGTATTCCACGTATTTCGACCTCCCGGGGTGGGCGGCCCGGGCGAGGGTCCTATAGGGCACGCGGATCCCACCGACCGAGAGTAAAGAACGCTCCTATCGGGTCTAGCGAGTCATAGGACCTTTCAACGCACGAGTGATGCGGATTATAGTCAAGGCAATACCGGGAAAGTCTCGTCTCTACGCCTTGACGGATCTTTGCGAGTTTCGCTTGAGCGAATGACGGTTTCGACTTTCGGTAATGTCAGAGAATAATAGGCATGGGTCGGGCGGTAAAAAGCCGGATGACACGGTGTCACATTGAACTTCGTTGCATACACGGTGCGTTGGTCGGAATCTAAGTCAATGCCGGTCAAGATCTTGCCAATTTTTCCTTGTCGGAATTTTGGCAGAGCTTCGCTTGAGCGAAAGATCTTTTGATTTTTGGCAAAGACTCGGTCTTGACTCTTACGCATTCCGTGCGGGTCAAGGTCAATAGTCAATGTCGGAGTCAAGATCCCACCGATTTTTCCTTGTCGGAATTTCGGCAGAATTTCGCTTGAGCGAAAATCTTGGCTTCCGTTATGAGCTAAGGCTTGACCTTTACGTGGGTATGCAACTGGGCTATATGACACGGACTAGACCAAAAACCAACCAAAAGTCACGGATTTTTGAAACGTGTGACACGGTGTGCATTGGTCGACACGGCTGCCATGGGGAGGTTGGAATGATTCCGTGCGCGCCGGGAGCATCGTAAGGCTGTCCGTGATCGCAGCTGGAACCACCCTCGGGTTTAAAGGACGTGCGTGCAAAGTGTACGGGATATATCGGGTGCGCGTAGTGTGCGGTCTCCTAAAATTGTTCCTTTTTGAGTTAAAACGAAATTTTCATAAATGTGTTTTAAAGGAATGATTTTCGGGACGGGGAGAATGCAACACGTAAATTTTAAGGGAAGCCCCGGTCGGTCGTGGAGCCGAGTAGCCCCAAGTGCTAGGACTTGCCCGAGATTAACCTCAATTTTTCTGGTGGAATTGCCACCGAGGTCGCCCGGTCGAGAATCCAAGGAGGATTGAGCCGTACGATCGCATGGATCAATTTTCCGGCTTCCACTCCTTTTGCTATTTTTCGGGTTGTTTCCCGTTTCAAAGTATGCACAGATTCCAAGATGCAAATGATGCAATGCATGGTAAAGAAAGCAAGCATGATTAATGAAATCGGCGACGGGAGTCTAACCCGCTCAAAGGGAAAAGCTTTCTTTTATTTTTTCAAATTTTTTTTCGAAAAGGGATACTGGTACGTGGATTGTTAAACCACCGGTTATCCCAACTCCCACGTCAGGGAGTGTACAGGAAGGGTAAGTGGTTTCCACCTATATACCGAGTATCGATTTTTTTTGTTTTGAAAATAAAAGCTTTTCTCCTTTGGGTCTTCCCCAGCGGACTCGCCAAACTATGAATGTGTGCCCAAATTTTGTGGATTCACGTGAGTTTGAAGACATCCGAGCTATTTGAAAACGGAGTCGCCACGCCATTTTGATTACCTCAAAACTTTGAAAAAAAGGTTTTTACTTGGGTTCGGAGGTTAAGTTACCCCTTGGGAAGAACGTTTGGCGTTCACCCAAAGTGCCTTGCCGGAGCAAGTCTCCCAAGATTTCAGTAATCGTGCTTGCTTGCGTGCTTTCTTGTGTGCATGTGTTTGAGAAAAAAGGGAGCGAATGTCCCAAGTTGTCTTCCGGACGTACAAACCATTTGTTGGTTGTCGCTCGGGATTCCTTGGAGTTTTATGTATTTGGGATTATGATCCCGTCCTCATCTTATGACTTGTGATCATCGCATTTTAACCTCGGGACTTGCGTGATCGAGAGAATGACTCTCTTTTGGTCAAAGATGAGGTTCTTTAGAAAAGGAGGGTCCTTAGCCCATCAATCCTACGCTTTAAGACGGTCGAGCTCGTATAGAGGCTTCATACTCTTTCTTAAGCGATAATCGGAGATATAGGGTTCAAGGTTATCCCTTTCCAAAGAAATCGTGAACCTTTAATGGAAGGAACGATGTAAAGATAGGATCTTTTACACCGGTCCGTTCCAAGGTTGGGGGAAAGGGGAAATGGATGATGAAAAATGACTCTTTAATGAAAAGATGACATTTTTGGTTTTAGCAAATGATGCTTTTTGATTGAAAGAAATGATCTTTATGCAAGTGATGCGTAAAGATAGGATTTTTATGCAAATGATGCATTGGAAAAGGTTTTTGAATGCAAAGGATGCATTTTTATTGAAAAGATTGGATTTTTATGTGCAAATAATGCATAAAAATGACATTTTTATTTGAAAATGGGGGTTTTAGGTGCAAAGGATGCACCTTTATGAAAAAGACTACATTTTTATGACAAATGAGGTCTTAATGCATGCAAAAGGGAAAGGGGGTGATAAAGTTGTGATCTTTATGAATAAATGCCAAGTCCCAAGCAAGATATATGAATGCAATGAGCAAGTATATCAATTAAAAGCAAGGTTAGGGCGTGCGAGGTTACCAATTGCTTCCTTTGCTTCTTCGAACGGAGCTAGGAGGAGAGGTTGGTCTTGGGTCTTCAAGGATGAGGGAGGTAGCTTCTTGGCCTTCCTTCTTCACCTTCTTGAGCTTGCACCAATATTCTTCACGTCTTGGGAGTGTTTATAAGTGTATTGTGTATTTTGTGCCTCTATTGTGTGTGTTGAAATGGGTAGAGGAGGCCTCTATTTATAGGTAATCTGGATAAGGTGAATGAAGCCGTGCGGCTAAGAGCAGCGAGCTAATGCAGCCGTGCGGGCTTATCCTGAATGACTCAGCATTCTAGAACCATGCAAGGTGGCAAATTCTAGAATCCTCCTTCCTAATTAAGAAAAAACGTGTTTCTTAATTAGGAAGGATCCTCTTCAGCCCTTATTTAATAAAAAACAGTTCCGGAATGTTTCCGGAACGCTGGGAAGGTCTGGGGAATTACCGGAAAACTTACCGAAATTGTCGGGAAAATTAACCGGAAGGCATGAGCCAGATTTGGGTACTTACAGCAACACTCCAGAAACTTATGCCTGGCCTTCATCGTCGTCAGCGCAGTCGCCCTCTCCCCTAGCGCGGTCGCGCACTTGTCCAGAGTCTTCAAAGCTCGTCACCATGTCACCCAACGCGGCCGCCAACCCCACGAGCGCGGTCGCTCTGGCTCCTGCATCATTTTTCATCTTCTCTTTCCCTTCTATCCTTCTGAAAGCATACAGTACATTCGCAAGGGAACAAGTTCTTCTGCAGGAACTTGTTCCGAATAGTTGTATCCTTGAGTCAGACTTTCAGACTGTTGCAGAAGCGGGAAAAAATTTCTATCTTAGGACACTGCCATACATCGCAGACTTCTATTCTAATGGTGACGTTCAGGTTTTATCTTGATTCTGTAACTTTAATTTGTTTAAATAATTCATTTATATCAAATAAACATTATTAGTAATTTTTTATATTCTGTTTATATATAAAAAAGTGATAAAGGTAATGTGTTGTGAGTGTAAAAGTAAAATAGGAGAGAGAATGAGTGAAGAGAATAGTAAATTTAAAAAGTGTTGTGAGTAGAGAGAAGTGGGTCCCATTTCCATTTTGGAAAAATATAGATTATTGTGGAACGTCCAAAAAAGAATTTTTTTTTTTTTTATATTTGTGGGACTGAGGGATTATGATTTAAAAGGAATCGGGTATTCACACTCATGTAATCTTACTACCTGCAAAAGCAAGTCAAGTAACAAAATGTCTGAAATAATCCAATAACCAATTAAAATAAAAGCCAATCTCTTAGACAGACTAATTTGCACATGACAAAAACCCCACAAGACATAGTCATTTCGATATTGTGGTTGTTTAAAAAATATTCATTTCCACAAACTACAATAATAACAACCATAACTAAATAATAATCTATATATAATATTAAAGCAGAAGAATTCTCAAGTTCCTCGTCGCGCCACGTGTAAAATTCTGATTCGCCGATATATTGCAATTCAGTCCTTAATATTCTTTTATTTAAGCCATTTTTTTGCATTTTGATCCTTGAAATTCTTTATTTTTAGATAGATATATATATATATATACACTGAAAAGGTTTTCCATAGCAATGTGAGTATGAAATCCTTTCCCTAAAATCCTTTCTTTGTATCCATAAAATCTGCTGTGTGATTATCTTATGAAATCCTTTCTTTGTATCCATAAAATCTGCAGTCACCCATTGTTTAAGATGTTTGTCTCCAATTCCTCTTGATACAGCAAGAGATCCTTGTATTCTCCAAACACAACGGCAACAATCTACATAGCCACCTTGTACAAACATTTTCAAGTACATTGATCAGGAAATTGGACATTCATTTAGTCACCGAGGAAGTATTTATTTTTCCTTTCTTTTGATTTTGAACTTATAGTACTGTATGTAGGAAGCATTATGTAGGAAGCATGCAATGCTGCTTACCAGGCTTTAAACTCTTTCTTTATCGTCTTTTCTTGAAGGTTTATGATCAATGGTGAGGGCTTCTGCCACTCCACCTCGGCTCATAACAAAGACGACATACTCACCGAATTTGAGACAATGAGGCTGCCATTACGGATCAGTGCAGTAACACAACAAGTCCCACCATTAAGAAAATTAAGAAAATGAGTCACAATACTCTAATGGTATAGTTTCTGGTAATAGTCTATTTGGAGAGATTCCAACATCAGTTCTAAAGAGTAAGAATCTTAACAAGATTTATTTGAGCAAGTTCTTGCAGAGATGCAAACTAAATTTCGTCATATGCAGAGATTCAAACTAAATTCGAAAAAGCAAATTTCTAAAAATTGACTTTCATTGATCAATTAAACTTGGAATGGGACTCTAATCATGCTAACTAATCCCATGATTTCCGAATTCTATCTAGAGAAATAATCTGATTAAATTTTAAATTCTCATTGGTCGATTAATATAAAATTCAATATTCAAAACCTTAATTAAGATAAAATCTGATTTGAGAATGTGAAATTCTCATTGGTCGATTAAATTTGGTTATTATCTAAATTAGGATAACATTATAGAATCAGACTAAATTATGATAAAATTTCGAAAATTTGGCAGAGATATTTGAGGTCTATATATTCAAATATTGGCATAAATTTCGGCATTGGTAGTGAGATTTGAGGGATTAATATTCAAATATTGACATAAATTTAGGCACATGCAGAGATTTGAGGGATTAATATTCAAATATTGACATAAATTTAGGCACATGCAGAGAGATTTAAGGACTGTATATTCAAAATCAACATAAATTTCGGCCTAGGCAGATATAGAGAGAGAGAAAGAGAGAGGCGGCATAGGAGAGGGAGCCTTGGGAGGAAGAAGAAGAAGAAATCTTCTTCATTGATTGGTAGTTTCAACCACAAGGTAAGCACTAATTTAATTGCAGTACTAATGTTCAATTGTGTTCATTTTTTTCTTTTGTTATTTTTATCTTCTTTGTATAATTTTTTGATAGATCATTGACATGTTCTCAAATCATCTCTTTTTAATCGATATTTCACTCAAAAAAGTCTCTACAAGTTAGTTCTAATTTCATGAAATTACCAAGCAAAAAGAGATGACATGCCTTAACATTCTATCTTTATTAATAATACATATGGGTTGTACAAAAGTGTATAAATGCATCTCATTTTCTTAGTGTGCATTCATTACGTTTTGCTTCATAGATGTTCTGATGTCTTAGTCCACAGATCTTTACATAGTTGAAACAGATTTACTCAATCTTTATAAGGCCTCAACTAATGTCTCAGAATGAGCCCATTATCAATGCAAAAAAAAAAAAAATTACACCTAATGTTGGAATTAATGGATGATAAGGCTTGAAATTAGGGTTTGGTAAAAGTTTAGGGAGTGGGTATATGGATTTGGTGGGTAGGGGGTGAAGATTTCAAAGGTTTATGAGAGGATTTGTAGAGAGAAGGGATGAAGGGGTCGGTGTTTACGATAGAGAAAGGGGGGTAGGGTGCGTTGGTTTTGAGGGATTTTTAAAACACTTATTTTGAGTCTCCAAACCCGCCAAGGAATAGGACTACTGTCCATTGGGAGCGGACGCTCCCCAGGCCTGGGAGCGGGCGCTCCCCTTGGACAGAAACTGGTGCTGAAATAGGCAAATTTTGGAGCAGGCGCTCCCCTCCTTTTGGAGCTGGCGCTCCCTATTTCCAGCAACTTTCATTGTTACACCTAATCATGGTGCAATATCAGCTTCATTGAAAAATAAATTATACCTAATATTATTTATAGAAAATAATAAGTAAAAGGTATCCTTCACAAAAGTGGAAAAACGAGATGCACATCAGAACATAATACATGTGTCAAAAGAACCAAGACGTAATGGCTAAGCAAATAGCGTAAAATGCCAAAAAAGCACAAATAATTTACATGAGGGCTTAGTGAGTATAAAAATAATATACATATGATGCATACCAAAAGAGAAACCTAAGTTATCATTTAAAATAAAGGATATTGGCTCATGCAACAAGCATCACACATATAACAGTTAAAGAACATACCTGAGCTGGCTTTATTCAAGAATGTCAAATATGCAAACCGTATTTCTTTACCAAGCCTTATCTTCATTCTTTACCAGGGTGAAATCGCTGTAAAGCAAACAAACACAGGACGTTATTAAGATAGGTAAATGGCAATAATCTCCACAGCTAGGCTGGAATCACGCAATATTCACCCCAATAGACAATGTCAGATGGACAACCATTCACATAAATTAAATGGAGCCTAAATCTCAACTCTATACTATTACAACCTCTTTTGAAACCCATAGGCCAAACTAAATCCCTATTACAATCTCCTACTAAATCTATACCTCTTTGCCAGCCACAAAAAACCTGACCGCATTTGAACTTAACCGCAAGAAGCCAAACCGTATTATGCCAATACTGCACTATACCAACCGCATTACCCCATGACTGCTCCAAAACAAACCACAGCCAAGCCAACTACCACAACAACTTAAAATAACAGGATTGTTTTAAAACAAAACCAACCAATACAAAAAACCAAAGCTGCAAATAGCCAACATAGATCATGCACAATGAACAAGGCAGCTATAGAATTACCACATACTTCAACAAACAACCCATTTAACTGCCAGAAACTATCAATCTGCTACCAAATAGCATTAACTACCTCATTCAAAGAACCAAGAATCCTCGTTAACCAGCTCCAAACCGGTCAAAACAAGATTTTCGCCACTTATCACCAACATTCTTGACCACATCTTTCCACAAAGCCCAGAAAACAAACAAAATCCAACTAACCCCAAGATTATCTAAAAAATGAATTGTCAGAAACCAAATAAACACCTTCTTGGCCTCTGATTCTTGCTTATACTGCCACCAAAAATTCAGCAAAAAGAATTGCTTACTTGCTGAATGAAACATTCCCCTGATATCCTTTATCCAAGCCCAACAACATAACCAATGCTGCCACTTATCAGCAATCTGATGCCCAACACCAGCAGGAAGCTTCCAAGTGTATTCCACAGAGAAAGACATAACTAAAACATCAACCAAATCACTCAAATGCTTCCAGTAACCAAAAAACAGAAGGAGAAAAATGAGTCTTTGATTCATTACTGAATGACATAACACCAGCAAATCAACATAAGCTTTTGAATTGAAACAACCAATACCATGATCAGAGGATGCCAAAATCCAAATCTGATTTTGCACATTGAACCAAGCAACTGCTGAATGAAACCACATCAATATATCAACAACATTCTGATTTTGCACATTGAATCAACATAAGCTTTTGAATTGATTACTATTTTTTATATGATATAGGAGGCAATGGCAACAAACGGTCAGGTGATTACAATCAAATCCATCGGAAAGAACACTAAGCTTCGCAGTATAGTTGTTCGAGTTTTGAAAGTGTGGACACCAAGAAATAAGCTTGGAAAACAATGGCTTGAAATGATATTGATTGATGACGAGGTTAGTGCTTAAGATGTTATTTTTTCTTGTACCAATAACGCTTGAGAATAATTCTAATATCATATCATTATTTTACTTAGGGATCTAAAATTCAAGCTACCGTTCCAACAAGTTTGTTGACAAGAATGAAGGAAAAGTTTAGTGAAGGAAAAATCATGAAGATTTCTAATTTCGTCATGGAGCAAAACAATCCTATTAATCAGAAGGGGAAAATTAATCATGAATGGAAGATAATCTTAAGTTTAGCGACCAAAGTTTCTGAAATTGAGATTCCTACTCGGATCTCAGACAATGGTTTTATATTCACTTGCTTTAATGATTTACAGGACTACCCCGAGGAGTATGTTTTGGGTAAGAATATATCTTATTTCTATTCAAAATCTTAACACTATCATAAGATTCACACTTATGCTATTTTCATTGAAATGTTAATAGATGTTATTGGCGAGGTTATTCTGCCTCTAGGAGATTTCGAGTTTGTATCTGCACTCAATGCTAGGAAAATGGATGTGACATTGGTTGATAATGAGTACGTTAATCAATATATCATCATTATATTAACATTTTTATTATAAGCAGATTATTTTAGTATTATACCAAAATATAATTTTTTAATTTCTTAATATAATGATAGGGGAAGGCAATTGTGTTGCATATTGTGGGAGTCATATGCAGATGAGCTCAAGTCTTTTGTTGACGGTAGAGGTGACAATGCTGATGATCCGATAATACTCATTCTACAATTCGTAGTGATATCAAAATATCGAGGTGGAATTTTTTTAGTTCTGATATGCATATCTAGATTGTTCTATAGTTTCGAATGAATTTTATTGCAATAAATGTATATATAGATTGTATTATATTTTATGATTACTCTTATAGTCATTCATATAATATTTATACTTTTATACAGGAAATGTTCGCGTTTCTACTATGAAGCATGCATCTAAACTTCACATCAATCCAACTGTTCGTAAACATATGGATTTTATGAGCAAGTATTGTACCTTTTACATAAATTACTTTTTATGATTTTCGCCACATTATTTTATTTTGGGTTACACTTACATATGTACATATTATATCTAAATTTAAAGGCGCGGTGACAGAAGCTCATCCAATAGCCGGACGTTGACTACTATCACCAATGACACCAATGGTATTACCGGTGAATGGTTTAGAATTGAAGAATGTAGAACAATTACTGAGTTGCTCAACTCTAATGAGGTATTTTGTTGATTGTTCAAAAAACCTATAAGTTTATACATTACTAAATATTTATAAATATGATGAGTAAGTTTAAGTTTTAATCACCAGATATATTTTTTCCCAGGTTGGTGACTATACCACGTTGTGTACCATATTTGATGTAGACTCGGTTGGTAGGTGGTACTATGATGCTTGCAAAGAATGCTAAATGTAATAAGGGTTTTGATAAGGGTTTAAATAACTGCAAAAAATGCGGTACACCCTATGCTAACAATGGCCCAACTCCCAGGTATTTGTTGATCTATTTTTTAAAAATTTATTATTATTTATATTTTAAATATTAAGATTTTGACTCATAATAGCATTTTTATCTTCTTAGATTCAAAATTAAGATTAACGTCATGGATGTGAATGAAGTTGCTACACATTTTGTGTTGTTTGATAGCACTGCTTATCAGTTGCTTAAGAAATCTGCTTTTGAAGTCCTTACAGAAGTTTTAGAGGTGCGTAATTAGTTGATCTTATGACAATAATCATTATCCTATGTTTCCTAATTATTATATTATTAATGTATGATGACCAGCCCGATCAATTGCCCCCCTCTTTTGGGGCTTTGATTGGAAGGCAATGCCTGTTTAAAGTGGCAATCGATCAGAGAACCAAGGATACCTCCGATGAGAATCGAATCTTAATGTGAAGAAATTAACCGAGGATGCCAATATCATCACTCAGTTTATATCACTTACCAATTCTGAGGTAAGTTCAAAACCATATCTTCATTCTTAAAACATGAATTGTTATGATATATATCTGTCATTTTTTCATTTTTTCATATTTCAGGAGGTTGCTTCTAAGCTAAATTTAGATGATGAAAATATCTCCATTTTGAATGATAATGTTGGTGTAAGTCAATAAACATCTAATTATTTAATAATTTAATTATTAAATATTAAAGTTTTCATGTTATATAACTTTGTTATTTTTATTTTTCCTTATGTAGGATAAGCCCTTGGAATCAATGGGGGAAAGTTCTTCAACAACGGTTTATAATGACATTACTCCTCAGAAGCGTTCGCTAGACATTATTTCCATTGATGAGGAGGCACAGCTATCCGTGACTAAGGGAATCAAGAAAATAAAACAAGAGAAATTGGACAAGTAGTAATGAAGGAATCTAAAGCTTTTTTATTTCAGACATTCATTTTAGTTTTATCAAATAAGTATGATGTTGGGGTTAAATACTCATAAACAATCTTTGTTTTTTTTCCCAACGTGACATTATTGTGCGTAGAGTGGTGCCGATGGTTAACAAATATTTTCGACGGCATTTTGTTAATTCATTTAGTACTTTGGGATTTATTATTAATATTCTGTTTAAACCTATCTAAGTTTATTTTTTATTCATTTTCTGATTTGAGGATTTTTTTTTCTTAAGTTCTAAATGCTTTGTTGTTGTTGGATATCAAAATAGGGTCCTCTAGGATTCTAGCGATAGTACAGTGGTTTCCATTTAAAGCAGTGCATACCTTGATCCAACATATGTCGAAGATAGCATTATCATGAGCAAGCCACTCACATATCCTAGCTTTTTCTGCAATTCGTAGGTGCAAAAGTCAATACTTCATTTAATATATAACAATGACATAAGAAATACTCCCTACATCCCAAAAAGAGTCTTTTACTCAATTTATAAGAATGTTTATGAAATATGTACATTGGAACCCATGATAATATTGAATTTGCAATTTCTCTTTTTGGGTTTTCTTAAAGGAACCCACTTTGAACAACTTGTCAAATCAGTAAAACACTTCAAAGACTAAAATTACCTGCATTTTCTCTATGAGTATAAGAAGAAGGGAAATTCAGTCGAGTGTTGTATAAATTAACATAGCCATCCTCTCCAGTCGCAGCAAGAATGTGAGAGTTATTACTCATCTGTAAATGTAGGATCAACAAATTGATTCCAATCAATGAAAATCATAAACCTAAAAATTGTTCTGAATCATCGAATGTCTCTGTATCAGAAATGAATTAGCTACAGAGGATGAGAATATACCTTGCAAAACGATAAGGACATGGGAGGTGCATTGATTCCTTTCCGCTCAAATGCCACAGCTCCGATTTCGTTGAATTGAGACGCGTCTTCGTCAACGTAAGGTCTTTTTCGTACTGAAAATTAGCAAAAATAAACATGAATAAAGCAGTGCATACCCAAGAAAATTTGTCTTCTCATAATTGCTGATGGATATCAAATTAGGGTCCTCTAGGATTCTAACGATAGTACAGTGGTTTCCATTTGCAAATATAACATAAACACTATGAACAAATTGATCATTATCCTGAAGTAATATACTATGGATTAGTAGAAGTATTTTTTAAAACATGAGGCTAAGCAAATTGAGAATGGGTCAATGAGAAATCTTATTTTATAATGTCTAAGAACACAACAACAACAAATCATTTAGTCCCAAAATGATTTGGGTCTGCTAACATGAATTGCCTGGCCATGGCTTAGGCTGGTCTTGGAATTGGCCGGGCTTTGCATGCCTTGACCTACGATGGCCGTGCCACATTTTATCTCGGCCCATTATGTATATCGTAAAAAAAAAAAAAAGGAATTAACACAAACACAGCCAAGGTTAACGGCAAAATCAATCGACCCAAATTACTTTGAAATTGTGGAGTACGGGTAATTGATTTAAGAGAGGTTATATCAACGATAATAAAATAAAATTAATCTATTAAATTTGATTTGGAATTGCCGTAATACCTCTTAATCCGACGCCATTACCGCCTACGCCTAGCCAATTTTTTGCAGCGAATCTCTGTTGCAACTTCCAAACCCAATCGGTAACCGCAATCGATCGATCCCAGTCCCAATTGGAAATTTCCGCCGTTCGCCCGTTCGTTCCTATCTTGGTGGCGCGAATTCGCTTGATTGAAAATGTTGAATGGTTTTCCCTGATAATCTAAGTTTCACACAAGTGACTGCGGTGAAGGTAAAGATTAAAAGTTAAAGTTTTTATTTTATTCTTTTATTTAAAGGTTTAAATTTATGCTTTTACTTAAAATATTTATTTTTATTATTTTGATTTTAGATGAAATATATTAACTTCATAATTTATTTAGTTATTAATCTTATTATTTTGTTGTTGTTGTTGTTGTTTTTACATAGTCAATATAGGTGTTATCAATCAAAAATATTTTTGTCCTCTGAAAATTGCACTTTCCAGGTTTTTTCAATCCAATACATTCTAATAATCAATGAATTTTTGCCTTATCTCGATATGAAAATATCACTTGATGTTGTTCATATAGAATCATTGTTTATATTCCAGTCAACATAAATTGTTATGCATATATATTCATTGTTTTATATGTTTAATTTTATGATATTGTTTTTAGATCTACAATGGACAACACTTTCGGTAAAAAGCAACGAAAAAGCGAGGAGATAGAAAAGCGTCCAATAATCCCGTTTGGGGATCAAAGAGTCACGTTGTCTGACATTACTAATCGTAAGTTTTCTAAATTTGTATTCTCCAGTTGTGTTTAACATTTTTATCTTCCATTTGTTTTAGTCAATAAGATTGATTAATTACCTTTTAAAATATAATAATCACTCTATTCACTTTATTAAATTTTCATGAATAAAATTACATAATAAAATATAATACTATTACATAATAAATAGGATTGTTGTCAGCTACCTTTTTATATCTCATCAATATGGTCGATAAGCTTTAATACTTTTTTAAATATATTTAATATTTAAGCTTCATTTTATCGCAGGTGGAAATGAAGTGATGACGCCGACATTTCGTATGACTAACATTTCTAACGGTAACGGTAAGAGTATATATTTTAATAGTGTGAAAAATTGTCAGATTCATATAATTATAATGTTTCTTTCAGAGAAAAAATGATATTGTATTTATTTTTAACAAATTCAAACGGTTATATGATTATATATTGATAGCATTACTCATCATCATTATTCCTTTGAATTTTATCTTAGGTACCACGCCAATGGGTACTAATCCAACAAGCTTAGAATTTCAAAATCGTGTTAGGCCGGTTCTTCAAAGTTTAGGGGGTTTACAATCGCTTAAAAGAAGATTGGATGTTGATTACTCTAATTCTGGAATTCGACAACGAGGAACTGAAAATATTTCTCCATTCAATGATACGAATTTCAGTAATGTATTATCTCCAAACAAATTGGAATATTTGAAGAGGCGTGGTATGCCAACTGGACAAACTCCAGTAGTTTTGAAATCAATCAACAAAGATTCTGTGATCATTGAATCACAGAATAATTTTCCAACAAATGAAAAAGACACAACGCGAACATCACCAGGTATTACTTGCTTTTAATTTTTTGGTTTATGGTTTTGCGCTTTCGAATCTCTTCATAACTATGCTTCTTCTTCTTCTTTATTTTTGGATATATTATATTACCTTTTTAAAATGCAATTTCGGTTAGGGGGTGTAAAATCTCTCAAAAGAAGATTGGATGTTGATTACTCTGCTGCTGGCATTCGACAACAAGGAAATGAAAACATTTCTCCAAACAGTGATGCGAATTTGAGTAATGAATTAGCTGCAGATAAATTGGAATATTTGAGGAGGCGTGGTATGCCAACTGGCCAAACTACTGGAGTTTTGAAAACCACTGACAAAGATTCTGTGATGATTGAATCACAGAAAACACCCATGGGTAATACTTGCTTACTTTTTTTTTTATTACTTTGTCATTCCGAATGTCTTCATAAATATACTTAATTTTTCTTTATTTTTTTTATTATTATATTACCTTTTTAAAATGCATTTACTCCAATCCCTTTGTGTTATCCCCAGGTCCAATACATTTGATGAGACCAACATTTTCTACGAGTAACAACATGAACAGTAAGAATACCATTCTTTTTAAATTGTACAGTTACTTTTTAGATTCACGTACATACACTTTCTTCGTACAATTCAAACTTAACCGGATGAATTTTATTTATTGCTGAGCCTTGAAATGTATAAGAGATATGTTGTAAGTATGAAAACTAAACTATTTATTGAAAAGTGTGTTTAATGATGTTATAATTAATTTCATGAATTTTCTCTTAGGTTGTTTACAATCTCTGCAAAGAAGATTGGATGTTGATTACTCTAATTCTGTCAATCGACAACAAGGAAATGAAAACATTTCTCCAAACAGTGATGCGAATATGAGTAATGTAGCTGCCACAAATAAATTGGAATATTTGAGAAGGCGTGGTATACCAACTGGCCAAACTACTGGAGTTTTGAAAATCACCAACAAAGATTTTGTGATGATTCAATCACAGAATGATTTGCCAACAAGTCAATTAATGACGAAGAGAACATCACCGGGTAATACTTGCTTTTACTGTTTGGGTTTACAGTTTTGTAATCAAGTTTTGTCAGTATTAATTTACGTAAATGCAATCATTTCAACCCTTAATTTTATTCACAGGTCCAAGTCAATTAATGACGCCAACATTTCCTATCACTAACACTATGAATGGTAAGAATATTAATGAATTTTGATTTTTTGTATAAATGGTAGATTCATACACACACTTCATCCGTCCTACCTCAAACTATACAAATTTTTTGGTCATGCTCATAAAGGAAAATAAAGGTAAAAGATATGTGGTGTGAGTATGAAATGTTAAATAGGATATACATGAGTTGGAGAATAGATGGAGGCAGTATATGCTTTTCAAAGTTACAATTACTAAAGGTAAAAATTTTAAATTCTTAGTTTTTGAACGATAACTATGTTTCCTGAAATATTAAATATTTTATTATATTTCTTTCAGGTGTATCTCCAACCACCGGTAGTCATATAATTCGACCAATATTTCCTACATATAATCTTACAAAAGGTAAAATTTAATTATTAACTTTTTAATATTTTATAGTGCAAAAATATATAGCATTACTACTAATCATTACACATTTACTTTATCATAGCTACCACTCCAACCGGCACTAATCAAATGAGCTTGGAAGTTAGAAGACCCATTAGACCAATCAGGCAAAGTAGTGGGGTTTTGCAATCACTAAAAAGGAACTTTAATTTTGAGAGCAATCACCCAATTCATCACATTGATACTGGTAAATGAAAGCAATTAAAGTAACCTATTTGTCTTATTTGAATATTTTTTAAGTGTAACTTTATTTATTATTTTGTATTTCTTATCATCATATCATCCTAATACCCGTCTTAATATTTTTTTTTCTAGATTCAGTGAGGATTCAATCTCAAAATGACTTGCCAACAAATGAAGAAAATAAGGCTAGAACATCACGTTGTAATAGAAAAAAAAGATGAAGGAAATTGCACAACCAACAACAGGTATGTTTTAGATTTTAATTATGAAATATAACTGTACTTTAAGAATAGTTAATTTAATTGTATTTTTTTTGCTACATTTTAGAAGAAAATCAGATACATTTTACATTTATTGCACGTATACAGGATACTGGGATATTGGAGATCCAGATTATGAATGTGAACATTGTCATGCTTTATTTTGGTTCGAAGAGAGGACTCCAAAAAACAAGCCAACCAAAAATCCTAAATTCTCATTGTGTTGCATGCACGGTCAAGTACAAATTCCTCCCTTGAAAGATCCGCCTAAGTTGCTGCGTGATCTCCTAGATAAAAGTCACGAAAAAAGCCAAAATTTTATGGATAACATACGTGCCTATAACATGATGTATTCATTTACTTCAATGGGCGGGACAATTGACAAGAGCGTAAATCAAGGAAGAGGACCTTATGCTTTTAAGTTGGGAGGTCAGAATGTCCATCGAATCGGATCATTGTTGCCGAATGAAGGAGCTCCTCCACAATTCTCACAACTATATATTTATGACACTGATAACGAAATAACAAACAGAATAAATGTTGTCAGGCATGTTTCTTTCATAACGTAGTCTATCATTTTTTTTTCTTTACGTATATATCATTTGTCAGAATATATACTAATTTTATATTTATTGATTTTTAATGAACAGTAAACAAAAGTCTTCAGACTTGGACAAATCAATTGTAGCGGATTTGAGAAAAATGGTTGATGAAAACAATCCGTATGCAAAGATGTACAGGATGGCTGCAGAACGTATTTCGTTGAGAGATTCAAATGAGGTAAGTCTTCGACTGATAGGAAAGCGTTCTAAGGACGGAAGAATGTATAATTTGCCGACAGCTTCTGAAGTCACGGCTCTTATTGAGGGCGATATTGAAGATTCATTGGATGTAAGAGACATAGTGGTTGAGGAAAGATCTGGTCAATTAAAACAAATACACGAATTTAATCCATGTTACCTGCCTCTTCAGTATCCATTGTTGTTTGCTTATGGTGAAGATGGATATTATACAGAAATTCCCAGAAATAAACCTCCTACGAAAAAGCGTGAAAATCTTTCATTGAAGGAGTTTTTATCATTCAGACTACAAGAAAGGCTTACAGAAGGACCGCAACTCATGGAAAGTGGAAGATTATTTCAGCAATTTGTGGTTGATGCATATATTATGATGGATACACAGAGGCTTCAATGGATTCGTTTCAATCAACCCGCTCTTAGGATTGAATCTTATAGCAAACTTACGGATGCAGTTTCAAGAGGAGATACCGGTCCGTCATCTGCAGGCAGACGAGTTGTATTGCCATCGACATATACAGGAGGTCAGCGGTGGATGACTCAAAATTTTCAAGATGCGTTAGCTATTTGCAAGTGGACAGGATATCCGTCACTCTTTATTACATTTACCTGTAATCCTAAGTGGCCAGAGATCACCACGATTGCTTCGAAAAAGAGGAGAAGACTGAAGATAGGCCTGATATTCTATGTAGGGTGTTTAAAATTAAGCTTGATGAATTGATAAGGGATTTGAAGGAGAAGAAAATTTTTGGCGAGCCTACTGCACGTAAGATATTATTTCATAATACTATATATTCGTTTTATTCGTTTTATTTGAATATCATTGTTTATTATAATTGATTTGTTTCCTCCGTTCCACTATTTTTGCTAATTTGGTTAACTTGATCACACTTAGATGTATAATATAATTAAAAAATAATTATCTTTATCGAAAGTGAAAAATTGTTACTATAAAAGTAGAAATAATAGTGGGACGGATGGAATATATATCAATTAATATTTTATTTTATTTATGAGGTACCGTAATATTAATTATGTTCATTCTTATTCAATGCAGTTGTTTACTCCATAGAATTTCAAAAGCGAGGTCTTCCCCATGCTCATATTCTTCTTTTTCTAAAACGTACTGATCAAGCAAGAATTGACGAGGATGTTGACAAGTGGATATGTGCAGAGATTCCCGACAAAGAAAAGAACCCAGAATTATATGAAATTTGTGAAAGAATATATGGTTCATGGTCCATGCGGTCGCTAACCCGAAATCCCGTGCATGGACAAAAACAAATGCTCAAAGAAATTCCCTAAAAGTTTTAATGAAGGGACATCGGTTGACGAAAATGGATATCATATCTATATGAGGAGAGACACTGGTGCCAATGTTGAAAAAGGTGGAGTTTTGCTTGATAATAGGTACATTGTACCTTATAATCCAGAATTATTGTTGAAGTATCATGCTCATATCAACGTTGAATACTGTAACCAAAGCAAGTCAATAAAATATTTATTCAAGTATATCAGCAAGGGAAGTGACAGAGTAGGAGTGAGGTTCTGTGTGGATGATGAGGTGAAAAGGTATGTTGATTGTCGTTATATTTCTGCATGTGAAGCTATATGGAGGATATTTGGATTTGATATCCATTACAGGACACCTTCTGTAGAGCGATTGTCTTTCCATTTAGAAGGAGACCAAAGTATTCCTTTCAAAGATGGGGATTATCTTCCAGATGTTGTGAATAAACCGACTGTTAGTCAATCGCAATTTTTACAATGGATGAAGTACAATATGGGGAATCCAGAGGCTCGACAGTACAAGTATTATGAATTTCCCCAACATTTTGTTTGGGATAAATCGAAGCGAGAATGGCGTCCTAGAAAGAAAGGCATGTCAATTGGATGAATATTTCATGTCCCCATGAATTCAGGTAATATCTACAATTTTGTGTTGAATAACGTCTACTATAGTTATAATATTGTTTTTTACCAATTATCTTTTCTTTCTATTTTGCAATCTAGATCATATATCTGTTGTCTTAGAATTATTAATCAATACTATTATATTTAGTCATGATGCTTGAACTTGATGGTTGCAATCTAGATCATCAAGTTGTTATCTCATTCAGGATCATTTTGAAAGATCAAGTAAGCATGTCTGAATAAATTATGGTTTTTGAAATAATGAAAACTGTAAAAATGAAAAAAAAATAGCTTTTAAAACAACCCATAACTTCTATTTCCTTCCTTCGCTATTAACTTTATATCTAGATCATCTATCTGTTGTCTTATAATTATTAATCAGTACTGTTATCTCAGGTGAAATATACTATCTGAGGTTGATGTTAAATCATGTTGCTGGTGCTAAATGTTACGATGATTTGAAAACTGTAAACAACATCGTACACGGCGATTACAAAGCAGCATGTTATGCTCTAGGATTGTTAGATGATGACAAAGAATATGTTGATGGAATCACAGAAGCAAGTGAATGGGGGTCTGCGGATTACTTAAGAAGACTATTCGCGATGCTATTATTGTCTAATAGTATGTCGAGGCCACAAGATGTATGGAATAAAACTTGGCATCTTTTGTCGGATGATATCATCTACAAGCATCAAACGAATTTCAACAATCCAGGTAAATCTGCTAATGTATTGGATTCGATAATTTTATGAAATATCTTATGATGTCCATGTAATTTATCATGTTCCATATGTTATTATTTTTTATACTACATTTTAATTATCATATTTAATTAAATCTATTCCTTATATACAGGTTTAACACTTAGTGAAGAGCAAATTAGAAATTTAGCATTGGAACAAATTGATAAGTTACTTGCAGCTAATTGCAGCAGTCTCCAAAATTATAAGGATATGCCTAAACCAATCAATTCAGTCATTTGTGATGCTGAGAATATGCTCATATTAGATGAAATGTCATACGACGTAGATGAGATGAAAGCTGAGCACTCTAGATTATATACATGTTTGACTGATGAGCAAAAAATTGTTTATGATAAGATTATGACTGCAGTTGACAATGGCAATGGTGGAGTGTTTTTTTTATATGGTTATGGAGGGACTGGAAAGGCTTTTATATATAAGACATTGTGCTCGGCCTTAAGAAGCAGGAAGGATATAGTTCTTCCAGTTGCTTCTAGCGGTATAACTTCTTTGCTTCTTTCGAGGGGCAGAACTGCTCACTCCCGATTCGGTATACCAATCCAGGTCGATGAAAGCTCAACTTGCAGTAAGATCAAGTCGGATTCTGATGTGTGTGGACTTCTTAAGAAAATAAAACTCATAATTTGGGATGAGGCTCCAATGACCCACAAGCACTGCTTTGAAGCTCTTGATAGGAGCTTGAGTGATATTATGCGCACATCAGATGGTCGATGCTCTGATAAGCCATTTGGTGGATTAGTTGTTGTATTAGGAGGTGATTTTAGGCAAATATTGTCGGTTGCTCCCAAAGGAAACCGAAATGATATTGTGCATGCTACCATTAGTTCATCTAAACTTTGGAACTACTGCGAGGTCCTTAAATTGACAAAAAACATGAGATTGCAGGTAAACCCATTTCATATAAAAAAATTAATATTTTATGTTTCTATTATTTGTTTATCAAAATGTTTTATATCAATCATATTGTCTATTCTGTAGGCTGGTTCATCTTCTTCAGATGCTTTAGAGATTAGAGATTTCGCTGAATGGATATTACGGGTCGGGGATGGGGATGCCGGAGAGGAAAATGATGGAGAAGCTGATCTTAACATACCGGATGATATTCTTATACGAGATGCAGTTGATCCTATTCCAGCTTTCGTTCAATATACTTATCCCGACATATTACAGAATATCAGTCTTGATGGATTTTTTCAGAATAGAGCTGTATTGGCACCAACTAATGAAATAGTTGATTGTATAAATGAATATGTGATGTCATTATTGCCTGGTGAAGAGGTTGAGTATATGAGTTCTGATAGCATCAGTAAGGAGGATGGAGATATTACAGGACACGAGGATGTATTTTCTGTAGAGTTTCTTAATACGATTAAATGCTCGGGATTGCCAAATCACCTTATCAAGCTTAAAGTTTGGTGTATGGTCATGTTGCTCAGGAATATTGATCAAGCTTCTGAGCTATGCAATGGAACAAGAATGATTGTCACCAATCTCAGAAAGCACGTAGTTGAAGCAAAAATGACATCGGGTAAAAATATTGGCATGAAGGTTTTTATTCCTAGAATGATCTTGAGCCCATCCGATTTGACAAAATTTCCCGTGAAGTTTCAACGGAGACAATTCCCTTTGGTCGTTTGCTTTGCTATGACTATAAATAAGAGTCAAGGACAATCACTTTCACACATGGGGCTATATCTTCCTCGACCAGTATTCAGCCACGGTCAGTTGTATGTGGCAATCTCTAGAGTAACCAGTAAAAAGGGGCTCAAAGTTCTAATTTGTGATAAAGATGGTCAGACGCATGATACCACAACTAATGTAGTGTATAAAGAAATTTTCGACAAGTTGTGAGGTAATTTTAATCTATAAATATTAACAAGTTGTGAAAATAGTGTATGTCCTATATGCTTAATAGAATTGATGTCTCTTATTTGCAAGTATAAATGTTTTTATCAGTTTGCTCAATCAAGAGGGATTTATTATTTTCTGCCAGTTAGACTGGATATTGTAATTGATGAAATTTTTCCTACAGGTATATCTTCCAAATAGTTAAATTAAAAATTGAAATTATCCAGTCATTTTTGATCTTCCTGTGGATGTTTTAGATGCTTTCAGATTTAATGATTCGGGATGCTATGTTGTTCGCAATTTTCTTGGTCCATATTTAGGCTTGGATTGAATTTTGGTTGCTGATTATTATCTGATGTAATAGTATTATGTTGTATGCCCACCTGTGAATGTGTGCCCAAATTTTTGTGTTGGATTCACGCGAGTTTGAAGACATCCGGTTTAATTTGAAATACGGAGTCGCCACGCCATTTTGATTACCTCAAAACTTTGAAAAAAAGGTTTTATGGGTTCGGAGGTTAAGTTACCCCTTGGGAAGAACGTTTGGCGTTCACCCAAAGTGCCTTGCCGGAGCAAGTCTCCCTGGCGATTTCATTAATCGTGCTTGCTTGCGTGCTTTCTTGTGTGCATGTGTTTGAAAATAAGGAGGGAATGTCCCAAGTCGTCTTCCGGACGTACAAACCATTTGTTGGTTGTCGCTCGGGATTTCTTGGATTTTATGTATTCTGGATTATGATCCCGCCCTCATCTTGGACTTGTGATCATCGCATTTTTTTTAGACCTTGGGACTTGCGTGATCGAGAGAATGACTCTCTTTGTAGTCAAAGATGAGGTTCTTTAGAAAAGGAGGGTCCTTAGCCCATCAATCCTACACTTTAAGATGGTCGAGCTTGTATAGATGCTTCATACTCATCTTAAGTGATAATCGGAGATATAGGGTTCGAAGGTGTCCCTTCCTAAAGAGATTATGAAACCTTTATGGAAGGAACGATGTAAAGATAGGATCTTTTACACCGGTCCGTTCCTAGGTTGCTAATGGGGGAATGGGGGAAATGTATGTAAAAATGACACTTTAATGAAAAGATGACATTTTTGGGTTGCAAATGATGCACTTGATTTCAAAGAAATGATCTTTATTGTAAATGATGCATAAAGATATGATTTTTATGCAAATGATGCATTTTTATGAAGAACTTGGCACTCATTATGCAAATGATGCATAAAGATTGCATTTTGAAAAAAAAGCATATGATGCTAATTTATGATAAAGACATGGTCTTTAAAGCAAATGATGCTTGGAAAAGGGATTTTGAATGCAAATGATGCATTTTGATTGAAAAGATTTGATTTTTATATGCAAAGGATGCATAAAGATGACATTTTTATTGGAAAATGGGGGTTTTAGGTGCAAAGGATGCACCTTTATGGGGAAAGACTACATTTTTATGACAAATGATGTCTAATGCATGCAAAAGGGGAAGGGGGAATATAAAGATGTGATCTTTAATCTACCAAGTCCCAAGCAATATAAAGGCAATGCAATGAGCAATTTATAAAGCAATTAGGATGCGAGGTTAGGGCGTGCGAGGTTACCAATGGCTTCCTTCTTCTTTGGATGGAGCTAGGAGGAGAGGTTGATCTTGGATCTTCAAGGAGGAGGGAGGGAGCTTCTTAGCCTTCTTCTTCACCTTCTTGGATCTTCAACAGCTCTTGAGAGTATTCTTCACGTATTATGTGTGGTGTTGTTGAAAATTGTGTGTGTTGAAATGGGTAGAGGAGGGCTCTATTTATAGGCAGTCTGGAAATCGCCAATGAGGCCGTGCGGCTAGGGACCTCCAGCTAATGCAGCCGTGCGGCATTATCCATTGTGACTCAGCATTTCTAGAACCATGCAAGGTGGCAAATTCTAGAAGGTTCTTCCTAATTAAGAAAAACGTGTTTCTTAATTAGGAAGGCTCCTCTTCAGCCTTTAATTAATTTGGGACTGTTCCGGAATATTTCCGGAACACTAGGAAAGTCCGGGGAATTACCGGAAAACTTACCGAAATTGCCGGAAAATTTAACCGGAAGGCATGAGCCAGATTTGGGTACTTACAGCACCCCCCCCCATTAACCTCAATACTCACTATTTATTTTCTTATTTGTTAATGAGCTTCCAAATGTTGCTAAGTTTTAAGTGGAAGGAGGATCCTATAAAATTAAATTATGAAGGGCTGACTGTCAGTTGGCCATCTATATTGGGACTTAGTACTTCTGACATCTAAGTATATATATGATCTTTTGCATTCTCCTTTTTAGGGAATAAACTTCATAACCAAAGTTCTTCCCATCATAAGTAGTATTTTGTTTGTTATTTACGTAAGTATTTGATTATATTTGTAGCTTTGATAGAAATAGTATGAGTAATGACATATATATCTCTCTTCTTGGGCTGCAGAGCTGAATACAACCCAAAAAATGATTATTTAGATCAAGAGTTTATTTTCTGATGTAAATAGAGTGGAAATTTTCTGATGTAATAGAATTATGTTGTATGCCCCCCCCCCATTACCCTCAATACTTACTATTTTTTTTCTTATTTGTTAATGAGCTTCCAAATGTTGCTAAGTTTTAAGTGGAAGGAGGATCCTATAAAATTAAATCTTGAAGGGCTGACTGTCAGTTGGCCATCTATATTGGGACTTAGTACATCTGACATCTAGCTGCAGTTCACACCAAAAATCACATTGATTTCATTAAGACCATAAGCTCCAAAAAGATGTATTCTCGGATAAACATGATGGTTGCAAGATTTAATGCTATATACTTCAATGAAGGCTCATCAGAAGCCGCTTATCTTGCGGCTGGCTCGGTGGACAAGGTGAGACTTCAGAACTATTCTGTTAACTTACTGGGGCATCACAAGCAGTAGTTATATATAAGTGGAAGCTGGGGGGGGGGTAACTGTGCGAGGTTCATATGTTCCTTATTTTACGTCAATTGCAGATTCAGGTTTGAGCTTCCAAGAGCTGTTGTTCTATTATTTTGTTCATCATTTATGCTTCTCTTGAAAAGCTTATAAAATTCATGTCAAATTGATTTTGTCCAGAATTAGATCATATTGGTCCATGGGTGGAAAGTTCATGTAAATCTTTGTGCTTCTGATTGAACATTATTAACCATTGGTTACATAGTGAATCTGCAAAAAAAAAAAAAAACCACTGGAAAATGGGAGCGTTGGCTCCAAAAAGTAGGGGAGCACCTGCTCCCAATTATGCACAAAACAATGAAAGTTGCTGGAAATAGGGAGCGCCCGCTCCAAAATGAGGGGAGCGCCTGCTCCAAAATTTGCCTATTTCAGCACCAGTTTCTGTCCAAGGGGAGCGCCCGCTCCCAGGCCTAGGGAGCGTTCGCTCCCAATGGACAGTAGTCCTATTCCTTGCCTGGTTTGGAGACTCAAAATAAGTGCTTTCCAAATCCCTCAAAACCAACGCACCCTACCCCCCTTTCTCTATCGTAAACACCGACCCCTTCATCCCTTCTCTCTATAAATCCTCTCATAAACCTTTGAAATCTTCACCCCCTACCCACCAAATCCATATACCCAATCCCTAAACTTTTTCCAAACCCTAATTTCAAGCCTTATCATCCATTAATTCCAACATTTTTGACAAAATTTGAAGCTTTAAAAGGTTAGATTTTTTTGGGTTGAAAGCTGTCTTTTTGGGGTGATTTTCGAAGGAAGAATTAGTGGGGAAAGTAGTGACGTCCAAGGGCTGCTTTTCGAGTTCATCCTCTCCAACTCCGGCGAAACTTCGACGACAATTCGGCGACTCTGTTCCGGTAATTTTTATCTGTTTGTAAGCTATTTTTCGGTATTATAATGGGTAAACGGGGTAGAGATAAAAATGTTCCCAATCCCCCGGTTGTGGAAGAACCCCAATATGATCAACATAGGTTTGTTTTCGACAAAGCGGATAATTTTTTTAATGATCATCTGGGTAATGCATTCAACGTAGAATGGGAATTCGATTGGGAAAGTTGTAATTTAAAGGAGATTTTTACTTTTTATAAATGGAAGATGCTTGCGTCGAACCCGGTCACTTGGGGATTGAATAGAATTGTTCAGGAGTTTTATGCCAATGTGTGTGCTAGAGGTGATACACCCAATTCTTATGTGCGTGGGTTGGAGGTCCCGTATACCAGCACGGTGATCAATAGGTATTACAGTATGCTCGCTAATGTGTCAAAGGAGAATTGTGCGTATCAGAAGTTAATAAGGGAGATGAAGACAAAGGAGGATATATTGGGGCACCTCCCAGCATTCTCGATCACACTTGGGGTGAACATTGACCCTACATGGTACAAAAGGGAAACATAATGAAGACTAGGGATCTGAGTGAGGAGTTAGCCATTTTACACCGATTTATTTGTGAGCGGATTATGCCCTCATCACACTATGGGGATGTTAGTTGGAGAAGGGCGGCACTGATGCATGTTGTGGTTTCGAGAAACAGAATAAACACCGGATTGATTATGATACATGAGATCATCAGATTGGCCAACAACATGGAAAGGTCGAACTACAACTTTCCTATTCTTATCACGGAGTTGGCAGAGATAGCAGGGCTGAATATGCGAGGGGACATCCGTAATCTGAAGCCGGGGTCGAAGATTGATAAGTTCACGCTCACCAGCTTCAATCGAGCGAGGATAGGACCACAAATAGGCCATGGAGTTGATGATGAAGTTGAGAGGGAGATGCATGACGTGGATCCTACAGAGGCAGCATATTACTTGGCGGGGCAAGTAGAATTGATTGAAGAGAACGTGAGAGGATTGAGGATGGAGTTTGGGCAGTTGCAGAACATAGTGGAGGCAGAGATTGAGACTAACCAGATGTGGAGAGAAAGATTGGAAGGGAAGATGGACAACGAGATTGGGCAAGCTCAGGCATTCAGGGAGGAGCAAATGCGGATGATGCATTTGATGATGGAGAGACTACCCCCTCCGCCCCATCAGTGAGTTGGTTGAGGTATTCCCTTCCCCTTCCTTATTTCATTTGTTCTGTAGTAATGCATAAGGGGACTATTCATGGTTTAGTGAGGGGGTGGGGTAATGCATAAGGGGACTATTCATGGTTTAGTGAGGGGGTGGGGTACCTGTATGTATTATGTATATATAGTTGCCTTCTTCTTTACTTAAAAAAATCAAATAAAAAAATAGAAAAAATGATATCAAAGGTTAAGTCTATATAGGCGTGTGTTAAACCGCCCGCCGCAACAACATATTTTTATGGTCTCCAAAGACACGAGGTGTCCGATTAGGCAGTCACTTTGTAAACATGATATCAAAGGTTAAGTCTATATCTAGTCCCTATTTGATATTACTGCCTTCCATTGAATTTGATTTTTGGCTTGAAGAAATCGAATGGGAGTTCAAAATTGATATTTCTGTCAATGGTTAGGTCAATATCTAGACCCGGCCTTTTGCATTGATGAAAAGGAACATTGTTAATGGTAGTTTGAATCATTCTTTTTCCCACAGATAAATAAAAAGTACATATAAGGATTGAGCAAAACTAAACACAAATTCATAGTTGCCTATATGATAACTTTGTTGCTGGATCAGATTCTCGGTTCCAATGGATGTCTGCATCATATCAATTAGAGTATATGGTGGAGGAATGGTGCTTTTGTCATCTTCTCTGTGTAACCACTGTACAACATCATGTCTCCTGTGGAAAGAGAGTGGTGTTTGACTACCCAGCTTTTCTTTATTAACAGCCATAAAAGGATTATCACCCATCTTCTCTCTATTAACTGTCATAGTAGGATTACTTGAAGCTTGGAAACTATTCATGGTTTAGTGAGGGTGTGGGATACCTGTATGTGGTATGTATATATAGTTGCCTTCTTCTTTACTTAAAAAAAACCAAATAAAAAAATAGAAAAAAAATGATATCAAAGGTTAAGTCTATATAGACTGTGTTAAACTGCCTGCTGCAACAACATATTTTTATATATAGAAAAAAAATAACATTATCCGTAAGATGTACCTTATTTACCATGTTTGTTTTATTTATTTTGCTTCTTTTACTAATTTATTGTTGATCATTGTATTATTTTAAATGTTTTTCTTTCCCATATGAAGTTCTATTGACTGACTAATGCACGTTTACCTTTACCTGTGTGGCTTGAGTTACTTGAATCTTGGCTTATGCCCTTTACATGCCAGTTGAATATGTTGATTTTCATCATTTATTTGTTCAGCATGATAATATTAGTTCTTATGACTTGTAATGGTCTTCTAATGTGAAGCCTCTCAATGGCTACATGATTGGATCCCCTGTGTAGTCATTGTATTGCTCAGGACGGTGATTTTATATATTGTATCTTCCTTAATCCTTATGCTTTGCATATGTATGAAAACACACTTTGTTATGCTTAACTTGTCGGTTTAGGTTATGCCATATATGATTTTCACATGGCCCATGGTTTGTCTATAACCATTTCTTAAGCTGGTTAATTTCTGATGGGTATCTTATTTGTATATGTAGTCTGAAAATGTGTGTCAATGTGAAGCCTCAATATAATTGATACCCCATCAATGCTATTGTAGAGTCAGACCAATGTTGACGACTATATTCTATTTAAGGAGTTCTTTAACCAATCAATATCCATCTCTCTATGGTGCGAGTGGATTGAAATGAATTTGGTAATTCCTCCAGATGGGAATTAGAAGACCCATGTAGGTCAAGAGGACCTGCTATATATGGTTGACTGGCTTTCTAAAGCTAAGTAGTTATTCGATGTAGTCTAAATGTTGGTGATTAAGGAGAAGATGTTGATGCGTGTTCGTGATTTTCGGCATTGTGGTTGATATTGAACTGAAAATATCAAGCCACATTGTGATTGTGTGCCTTTTTTTGTGAAATATGTTAGCATGAAATACTTTTGATATGATCTTGAGTTTGTTATATTTATTTATCTTCATCATTGATCAAAAAGCATTTTATATAAATATAATGCAATTCATACAACTTTCATGCTTTAAGGTAGTCACTTCTTTCATGAATCCTATTGATGTCTCCATTTAATTTAGCTTAAACTTTTCATATGTAAATTGCTTATGCATAATTGAAAATTGATGTTTCAAAGGAAACAATATATATTATAATCGAAACTACACTATTAAAAAAATTTGAGTTGCTGATGCGAGGTGACTAGCTCCCTTGATTTACCTTAGTTTTCGTTATTAGTTTTATTTGTTCATTTTATGATTCTTATAACTAATAGCCATCTCCACCCCAATTGCAGTGTAGTTATTATGGAAGGAGATCCTAATCCAGGTGCTATAAGAGGTGTATGTCATTTCAAAGTTTCAATACTTCTATCGATGTAAGTACATGGGTTGTGTGACCCAACCTTTTTCAAAGACTATTTTCTTCCTCCCGTGTCATCATTGCGTTTTCCCTCATCTCATTACTGTCTTCGTAGAAATTGAATGGAGAAGCTGCGAATCCAATCCAACCAGAATCTTCCACTCTCAATGGCTACATGAATTCTTGATTCATAGGAATGGGTGATTGTATATATTGTATCTTCCTTAATCCTTATGCTTTGCATCTGTCTGAAAACACACTTTGTTATGCTTAACTTGTCCGTTTAGGTTATGCCATATATGATTTTCACATGGCCCATGGTTTGTCTCGTGTCTGGGGAAGTTTTGTTGTTTGATTACATGTTTTATGCATTTATGTTCTATGATCTATTTGTGATCACTGGCTGAATGTGGTTGTTGAGGATAGGTTCACTATCAAGGGGATTTTGAGATGAGTTTGGAGAAATGAGGACTGAAATGGTTTGTCTATAACCATTTCTTAAGCTGGTTAATTTCTGATGGGTATCTTATTTGTAGATGTAGTCTGAAAATGTGTGTCAATATGAAGCCACAATATAATTGATACCCCCATCAATGCTATTGTAGAGTCAGACCAATGTTGACGACTATATTCTGTTTAAGGAGTTCTTTAACCAATCAATTTCCATCTCTCTATGGTGCGAGTGGATTGAAATGAATTTGGTAATTCCTCCAGATGGGAATTAGAAGACCCATGTAGGTCAAGAGGATCTGCTATAGATGGTTGACTGGCTTTCTAAAGCTAAGTACTTATTCGATGTAGTCTAACTGTTGGTGATTACGGAGAAGATGTTGATGCGTGTTCGTGATTTTCGGCATTGTGGTTGATATTGAACTGATAATATCAAGCCACATTGTGATTGTGTGCCTTTTTTGTGAAATATGCTCATCTTTTCATTTGCGTATTTTTGCTGAAGCCATTCAAAACCATTCACTTCAAATTTTCCGGTTACTGATTTGCAACCTAAGGTAAGGCCAAAATGTACATGAAAATCAATATTGTGTCTCTTAGGGAAATACTTCTGCATCCTTATGAAGTTGGGAGCGAGAAGCATTTGATCAACATGTACATGAAAATCAAGATTGTGTCTCTTTCGAAAGGTGTTAATCGTGGTTTCTTTGTTTGTGTGGTAGTGGTGTTGGTAAACTAGAAGAGTAAGAAATGCTATACAGTTTAAAGGACCTAAAATAAGCAGGAGTAATCGCTGGCTATAGTGGTTCATCCCAAGTTTTTGGAGGATCATTTTGGTCCTTGAAATTATTTAACATTATGTAACTAATATTAAACTTTAATATGCTCGTCGAATTTCGACGGGTTACTCACTAGTATTAATAATACTAGTATATTTAGAGTTTGTCTACGATCTCAACAATCTAGGTGGGAGAGTTCATACTTGTTTGGGATAGAGAATTCATGGCAACATATTTGCAATACGGCGTTTCATCCTGGTTTAATATCTTGATTGTACATCTTGATTATTAACAATCTGCAGGACCGTTATATTTAACCTACATTTCAAGAACGTGGATCAAAAGAGACTTCTCAAAGATCAGGTCAAAAATCATGAAAGCTATCCACAATGCACGTGCATCATCTCTCAACGACTATCCTAATCCGCATCAACAAACCTAGCCGTAATTCTAGGTGCAAGGATGGGGATAGACATAGTTTGTTATTTTCATTTCTTAGTGTTTAAGAAGTATTGGAACACATGTACACACACGCACACATCATTATACTCTCTGTAATCACATACACGATCATACCACAATATCAATAAAATACCATCTTTCGAGGTTTTGTGTCGGCAAACAAGTTGTTCAAGGGCTTTCCTCATATTTAAATATTTTGTCTATCGAATCTTGAATCTTTAAGTGTTATTGTGGGGCCTCCCCACCCGGGACCTATAGACTCGTGCCCCGAGCTGGAGGGTCCCAAACCACCTCCATAAAAATTTTAAAACTTTTTGTTTAACTTGAAAAGTAAAAGTAACTTTAACAAACCAACCTCAACATCTCCACTTGCAGGTGATATATAAACCATCTTTGACAAGTCATAACCTGCTTTAGTTACAAACACTACAATTGTAAAGGCTTATAAAAGCCAACTTTAAAAGAAAACCAACTCCATCTTTAGTTACAACAGAAACACAACTGAAAACATGTTTATAACAGTTTTATATACAAATCTCCCCAAAAGAATAACAGCCACCACTATTCCCAACTCCCACACCATATACATAACCTGACAACCCAAAATGTAAGCAGTCCAAACTCCTTTTCGGTCTCACCGGTCTGGTCCACCTGTCTCAGCGGGATCTAAAACAATAAAGGGAGAAGGGGTGAGAATAAATCTCAATAAGCTATTATGGATGCAACAATATGCCATATAAAATGCAACACATAACCAGGTTGCTCAATCGCATTAGTAAAGCGGTAAACATATTACGTTACCTCATTTTACCTTTCCCGTCTGAACAATAAGTCGTACAACGTCGGGAGTAAAACTCCACTCATTTATGAACTGCTTAGGCATATTCACATCTTATAAGACTCCTACTGCGGAGAACCATATAAGATCGCAGCTATATGTAAGGCTTTTGGCTCGATACAGAAGCATTCAACCCCAGTCTGTGGCCACAGAAGGGGACAGTCACAGGTATAATGTAATCTGATCATCTTATGGAACAATTTCTCATAATTGATCGTATTCCATTATACCCCTACTGATCAGCTGATCTAACCACATTCAAGCACATAATAGATACTTGAAAATAAATTCACATTTTGGGATATCAATACATAACATGGTAATGTTACTCATGTTAAACCATCACAATAGTGCAACTTACATTGAAAACACTATTGAATAATGTCAAACCAACAACATGGTATTAATACTCATGCTCAAACCAATAAATTAGTGCAACATGTATTTTCTACACCAGGTGCACAACCAACCATGCATATGTAATCAAATATGGCTACAATGAATAACAAGTAAGCCCTACATATTCATTACACAATATTGAGTACCTTCTATAAAGGTTCCAGAATTATTTACCAAGTTTTGACAACTTTGGTTAAAGTTTCACAAGGCCTTCCAACCATTTTCAAGACCATATTTAAAGACCTTCCCTATATCATTTTGGACCATTTAAGACTTCATTAAAAAGCCCTAATATTGTACTAGAATTATAGTCAATTTGTGTTAAAAGATGTATTAGGGAACTAGGGTCTACAAGGCTTGAAAACTTGTTCACAGTGAACTGCACTGGGCACGACTCGTGCCCCATGGCACGACTCGTGCCCCAATTCTGCACGACTGCCTTGATTATCACGACTGCTTACTACGAGTGAAAGGCATGGGCATGACTCGTGCTCCAGGGCACGAGTCGTGCCCTTGCCCAGAAACTCATACTGATGTTTTCAACATCAGTAGCCAAGGAAGAATATCACCCCTTGGTTCATACTCCTTCACCACAGCTATCTCAACCAAGTTCAACTTCAGTACAAACCTTTCCTATATCAATTTCTACCCTTCCCAAACTACCTAGCATGCTCCCTCCAAGCCATGTAACATTTTTATACCAACCTTCCATTTCAAACCAATTATTTCATCACCTTTGCCATATTCCTTTCAAAACCAATTTATCATTTATTCCAAAAGCCAAATAAAATGACTAAAAATTCCAAGGATCATTTATATCATCATAATATTATCATTTAACATAGCATGAACAATTATTGAAAGAAATCATAATAACTTACCAAAATAATTCAGAACAAAGGAAAACTTTGATCGGTTATAAATGTTCCACTCGATTCCCTGAGCGTTTATATTCATATTTAACCTCAGCGACGGAATTATTCCGCCGCTAAATATTAATTCTACCGATGGAATTTAAATTCCGCCGCTAGAATTAATATTTAGCAGCGGAATAATTCCGTCGCTGAGGTTAATTAATTTTAATTTAATAAATATCATTATTTTTATTTATATAAAACATGAAAATTATTTTAAATAAAATATAACAAATTACTCTCAAAAAATACATATAAGTCAATAAATATTATTTTTGAAAAATAAATAAATCATAAATTAAAATAAAATAAAAATAGAGCTAAACAAATTTTAAAAAATCTAATTAACACCGACATAATTACCACTACCATCACTATTACCACTACCACCACTACCACCACTATCACCACTACCATCACTACCACCCCTACCACCACCACCACTATCACCACTACCACCACTACCACCACCACCACTCCATCACTACTATCACTACCACTATCACCATTACTATACCACCACAACTATTACTACTACTACCACCACCACCACGCACCACCACTACGTACTACCACCACCACCACCACTATCACCACTACCATCTCTATTACCACTACCACCACTACCACCACCACCACCACTCCACCACTACTATCACCACCACCATTACTATACCACCACAACTATTACCACTACCACCACTACCACCACTCCACCACTACCACCATTACTATACCACCACAACTATTACTACTGCCACCACTACGTACTATCACCACCACCACTATCATCACTACCATCACTATTACCACTACCACTACCACCACCACCACTCCACCACTACTATCACTACCACTACCACCATTACTATACCACCACAACTATTACTACTACAACCACTACTACCACCACTACCACGCACCACCACCACCACTACCATCACTATTACCACTACACCACTACCACCACTACTATCACTACCACTACCACCATTACTATGCCACCACAACTATTACTACTACCACCGCTACGTACTACCACTATCACCGCTACCATCACTATTACCACTACCACTACTACCACCACCACCACTCCACCACTACTATCACTACCACCATTACTATACCACCACAACTATTACTAATACCACCACTACGTACTACCACCACCACCACTATCACCACTACCATCACTATCATCACTATTACCACTACCACCACTACCACTCCACCACTCCACCACTCCTATCACTACCACTACCACCATTACTATACCACCACAACTATTACTACTACCACCACTACGTACTACCACCACCACCACTATCACCACTACCATCACTATTACCACTACCACCACCACCACTCCACCACTACTATCACTACCACTACCACCATTACTATACCACCACAACTATTACTACTACAACCACTACTACCACCACCACGCACCACCACTATCACTACCACCACCACTACTACCACTACTAGCGCTACTACCCCAACCCCTAAACCCTAAATCATATACTTATACCCCTAAGCCCTAAACTCTAACCCTAAGCATAAACCCTAAACCCTAAGTCTCAAATCTCATATACTTATACCCCAACCCCTAAATCATATTCCTAAACCCTAAACCCTAAACCCTAAACCCTAACCCCTAAACCATAAACCCTAAGCCCTAAACCCTATACCCCTAAACCCTAAATAAAAACCCTAAACCCTAAATCTCAAATCTCATATACTTATACCCTAACCCCTAAACCCTAAAATCTCAAATCTCATATACTTATAACCATTTGAAATTCCAGTCAGTTTTTTAACATTTTCAGTTAGTTTTTTAGAATTTCAGTCAATTTTTTAATGTTTCCAGTTAGTTTATTAGAATTTCAGTCAGTTTTTAACGTTTTCAGTTAGTTTTTTTAGAATTTCAATCAATTTTTTAACGTTTCCAGTTAATTTTTTAGAATTTCAGTCAGCTTTTTAACTTTTTCAGTTAGTTTTTTTTTAACGTTTTCAGTCAGTTTTTTAACGTTTTCAGTTAGTTTATTGAAATTCCAATCAGTTTTTTAACGTTTCTAGTTAGTTTTTTAGAATTTCAGTCATATTTTTAACGTTTCCAGCTAGTTTTTTAACGTTTTTAGTTAGTTTTCAAAATTTTAGTTAGCTTTTTGAAATTCCAGTTAATTTTCTAACGTTTCCAGTTAATTTTTTTAATGTTTTCAGTTAGTTATTTTGTTAATTAGTTCTAAAAATAATTAAAAATTAAATGTTATAATCACCGACGAAATAATTCCATCGCTGATAAATTAAAAAAAATAATAAAACAAAAATAATTTATCACCGACGGAATTATTCCGTTGCTGTTTAATTAAAAATAAATAAAAATGAAATGTTATAATCACCGACGAAATAAATCCGTCCCTGATAAATAAAAAAAATTAATTTATCACCGACGGAAATATTTCGTCGCTGGTTTACTTAAAAAAAATAAAAAATATTTAATTTCTACCGACAGAATAATTCCGTCGCTGATTAATTAAAAATTAAATGTTATAATCACTGACGGAATATTTCCGTCGCTGATAAATAAAAAAATAAAAAACAAAATTGATTTATCACCGACGGAAATATTCCGTCGTTGGTTTATTAAAAAAAATATTAAATTTTCACCGACGGAATAATTCCGCCGCTGTGAAAGTATTAGCGACAGAATGTTCCGTCGGTAATCTAGGCGCCAATCTAGTGGCGGTAATGAAACGAATATTCGAGGAATATTCGTTTTTAGCGACGGAATTCAGCGACGGAATTGAATTCCGTCGGTAAAATTGACGACAAAATTATTCCGTCGCTATAGTATAATTTTCGTCGCTATATAGCGACGGAATCATTCCGTCGCTGGTAATTCCATCGCTAAAGACGCAGTTTCTAGTAGTGGTGCATATCATGAAGATTTTGGACACACTACAGAGAACTGTATTGCCCTAAGAAAAGAATCAGCCATCTTCTATCTAAGGGACTTCTCAAAGATCTACTAGGCAGACGACGTGGGCAAGCTGACAACCAGGAGCAACAAGCTGAGAATCCACCACCTCCTCAAGTTCTAACCAAAGTAGTCAACATGATCAGTGGAGGGTCAGACATCTGTGGTATATCCTACTCAGCTGCCAAGCGCTATGCTTTAGACTCAAAGGAGGACAGGTTGAACTTGCCAGCCAGACCCTCAGAGAAAGGTTGCAGTCAGGAGATAACATTTGATGAAGATGACAAGGGTGACATCCTAGATCCTCACCATGATGCTCTAGTTGTGAATTTACAAGTGGCCAACTACTTGGTGAAGCGTATTCTGATTGATAACGGGAGTTCTGTCAATATAGTAACAACTGACAGCTTGGCAGGTATAGAGATTCCACTCGAACATGTTACTAGAAGTTCATCTGTTCTAGTTGGATTCAGTGGAGAAACCAAGCACACTTATGGAGAGATCAAGTTGCCAGTCTATGTTGAAGGGGTAAATTCTATGGAGAGGTTCTGTGTCATAGAGTGCAAATCATCTTACAACATCATTCTAGGGAGACCCTAGATTCACAACATGAAGGCAATTCCATCAACCTATTGCCAGTGTATCAAGTTACCAACGAGTTGAGGAGTTGTAGAGGTAAAGGGGGACCAGCAAACTGCAAAGGAGTGTTACAAGGTGTCCATGAAGGCGACGAGCACCCCTAGGCAAGCATAGTAATTAAATAAGAGTGCATGGGATATTCTTGAGGTAGATGAGCATGATGTTAAGGAAATTAAACTTGACCCCTCCAATCCCGATGTCAAGGTTTTAGTTGGAGCAGATATTCCTCCTGAAATTGAGGGGGGATATAGTAGAATTCTTTAAGTATAGGGCCAAATGTTTCGCTTGGAAGCATGAAGACATGACTAGAATTAGTAAGGATATCATCACTCACAAGTTGAACATTGATCCTAGTGTAAAGCCTGTCCATCAGAAGAGAAGGAAGTTTGCACATGAACGCAACCAGATCATAAGGGAAGAGGTTAAAAGATTACTGAAGTCCAAGATGATCAGAGAAGTTGATTACCCAAGGTGGTTAGCTAACGTAGTAGCGGTGGAAAAGAAGAATGGCAAATGGCGTGTATGCGTGGATTTTACAGATTTGAACAAGGCGTGCCCTAAAGATCCGTTTCCTTTGCCCCACATTGATTCTTTGGTAGATGCAACAGCTGGCCACGACATCCTAACCTTTATGGACGCTTCTTCAGGATTTCAGCAAATACAAATGGAGCCTTTAGATCAAGAAGATATCGCACTTATCACACCGAAGGGAATTTATTGTTACATTGCGATGCCGTTCGGGTTGAAGAATGCAGGTGCAACTTATCAAAGACTGGTAAACAAGATGTTCAAAGATCAGCTTGGAGAAACTATGGAGGTCTACATCGACGACATGGTGGTGAAGTCAAAGCGCATTGAAGATTATGTTGAGCATCTTAAAGCGGGGTTTGACATTTTAGAAGTTTTCAACATGAAGCTTAATCCCTCGAAGTGAAATTTTGGAGTTAGAGCTGGAAAGTTCCTTTGATACATGGTGACCAAGAGGGGCATTGAAACATGTCCTGAACAGATCAAGGCCATCATCAACTTGGAGTCACCCAGAACTATTAAAGATGTACAAAGGCTTACAGGCAGAGTTACAATTCTTAACAGGTTTATCTCCAAGTCATCTGACAGGTGCAGGTTGTTCTACGATGTACTCAGGAAAAACAAGTTGTTCCAGTGGACAGATGAGCAAGAAACAACCTTCCTCCAGCTTAAAGAATACCTCACATCTCCACTATTGCTGTCTAAACCAGAACTAGGTGAGCCTTTATTCTTATATCTTGATGTGTCCGAGAGTACAGTCAGTGCAGTCTTGGCCAGAGAGCAAGATGGTACACAACATCCTGTTTACTATGTAAGTAAGTCTCTACTTGATACGGAAATGAGGTACTCTCATCTTGAGAAGTTAATACTTGCTTTAATCATTGCTTCTACTAAATTATGCCATTATTTTGAGACTCATGCTATTACTATCAAGACTAACTATCCTATCAAGAATGTGATGAGAAAACCTGAGATGTCAGGTAGGATGGCCAAATGGTCAGTACAACTTAGTACTTATGACATACAGTATGAGGCAAGGACTACAATCAAGTCACAAGCTTTGGCGGACTTCGTGGCAGATTTCAGTCCCAACTTCCAGCTCGAGATTGAGCTTGAAGTCCAACAACTTGAAGGCATTTGCCCTCCTAGGTATTGGACGCTATACACAAATGGAGCTTCAAATACCAGGGGTACAGGTCTAGGAATAGTTCTTAAGTCACCCCAAGGAAACCTAATCCCTCAATCAAGCTGTAGCTTGTGAGTTCAAGGCGACGAATAATGAGGCTGAGTATAAAGCCCTCATCATGGGTTTGACTACTGCTTTAGATTTAAATGTTAAGCATATTAATGTGTTTAGTGATTCCTTGTTGCTGGTTAACCACTTTAATGGATCTTATATAGCTAAGCAAGCTAGAATGACAAGTTATCTCCAACATGTTAAGATATTAGCCGGACAATTTTTAGATTTCACCTTCGAACAAATTCCACAAGAAGAAAATACTGAAGCAGATGCCTTAGCCAACCTGGGTTCAAGTTGCAAAAGCATGTTGAACAAAACCATCCTAATCATTCATGCCATTCATCCAACCATAGATCAACCTGAAGTATGCCCAGTTGGTGACCATCCTGATGCAATTACCAGCCCTTGTAGTAGTTCCACACCTTGGACACTACCTACAATTAAATTCTTGCAGGATGGGACAATTTCAACAGATGTGAAAAATCCAAGGTCATTCAGGATAAAGGTATCAAGATTTATTTTATAGATAATGTTCTGTTTAGAAAGTCTTTTACAGGTCTATACATGAGATGCTTAGAACCAGAGCAAGCTAAAGAAGTCCGAAGGGAATTACATGATGATGAATGTGGCAACCATGCTTGGGGCAAGTCACTGTCATCTAAGGCATTGAAAATAGGTTACTATTGGCCAACCATGCGTCAAGATGCAATCAAGTATGTCTAGAAGTGTGATGCATGCCAAAGACACAGTAACATCCTACATCAACCTGCTGAGCCACTACATCCTATTATATCACCGTGGCCTTTCATGCAGCGGGGGATGGATATAGTTGGCAAGCTGCCAAAAGCACCTGGAGGCAAAGTATTTATGTTGGCTTTGACATATTATTTTTCAAAATGGATTAAAGCTGAAGCTTTTGTGCAAATTAGAGACAAAGAAGTAATATCATTCCTGAAAAGGAACATTATTAGCAGGTTTTGTTGTGGCCAGATTTTCCACATGTTGACATCATTGAATATCCCTGCATGGTGACATCCTCAGTTGTTCCTGCATGTCAAGATGATATTCCACTGTAAGTATTGCATAATATTTATTGTGTTTATCTAATATTATTTATATCATATTTTACAGTAAATCAAAGGAGTTAAATCCGAGATATTTACCAAAGACATGGGACTTTTCCCTCAACGCTAAAAAGACCAAGTCAAAGGACGTTGAGAGGATAAGAAGATGTGCCGAGATTATAGGGATTTTTGTTAGTTTGAGTTGTGGAAGACTTGGTCTTAGCGAAGTCCTTGATTTGGTTAAACAACCCAGTCAATGGCAATCTCCGAGCTTCATCAAACGGCCGTGATCTCCATCTTTGGCGATATTTTCTCCTTGTTTCTAGGGATATTTTTACCTTTCTTTTTACTATTTAAGGGGTATAAAAGAGAGTAACCTACACTTCCACAGACACGTTTACTAGCTTCTGTAAACTCTCTCTTATGCTATCCGATTTGTAATCACTCAACTATCAATAATACATTTTTGGGTTTTAGGTAGGTTACCTAAAACCTCCCGAGGTTTTATGCCGGCGAGATCATTTGACTCAAGGGCTTTCCTCGTTATATTGTTGTGTCCTTGATTGTGTTTCTTCATTTTAGCATCCGTTTGTTCCATTTAATCAAATTCCAAAGTCCCCACCTTATTATTAAATCCATACACTTTCATAAGTCAAGATTCGACATTATTGTTTTTTCTACCAAAACAATTTGGCGCCCACTGAGGGGCCATTTGGTCTATTGATTATTTGGATCATTTCCTAAAACGATTCATCATGCCAACTAACCCGAAGGTTTCCGCCGCCGGCAAGACAATCGTCGTTACTCCGTCGTCTGGGGGCAAGGCAACCTCGTTGCCGCCACCTCCTCAATCGAAGCCTCAGATGATGCAGCCTTCGCCATCTTCCCAAAAGGCAGGATCTTCTAATGTGGATGCTGACATCCAAAGTGCCTTGACCATGTTGAATCAGAGGCTGGATAACCAGGATAGTAACTCAAAGTTTTTGGCCAATGATATGATCAAGATGCAAGCAAGATCGAAGCTCATTGCATCCCACCAAAGAACATCTCGCCAATGCGCGCGAGGAATATCAACTTTGAAACTGGTGGAGGATCTCCGTTTCAGAATGAATTCATTCCAATGGGCAGCCCATCTCAGACTCATCAGACGACACCTTCAATGATGTCGACACCTTCCAGGATGTCGACACCTTCCTTGATGTCGACACCTTAATCTGATGACACTTTGCTGACACCACCCCCAACAGGATTCACCTCTTTCATGCCATTCACTGACAACACCGTTGTTACCTCAGCCGTAGACAACATTGGTTTGCTTAATAATCTTTTTAATAATAATGCTTTCAATCATATTCCTGTGGCTGACCCTTTTGCAGGTAATCCGTTAGCCAAGCAGATGTAGGACCTTAGAGAGCTGATAATGAATGTACCAGGCATAACCCCTCTAATCCAACCAGTATCTCAGAATTGCTACAATCAGTCCCGGTTTGTCTCAACAATTTCAAATGTCGACATCCTGAAGCGTTTCAGCGTTCCATCCATGAAGTTGTATGATGGCAGCACGGATCCAGAGGAGCATGTTGCCCACTATCACGAGAAGATGGACATAGTGCATATCCCACTTCAATTCAGGGAAGCTTGTTTGTGCAGAGGATTTGGATCAACCTTGGTCAGACCGGCTCTTAAATGGCTGATTAGGCAACCCCTAGGCTCAATTGGTTCATACGCCCAACTTATCTACATGTTCTATAACCAATTCTCATGCAGTCGACAATTCGAGAAGCTGGCAAGCGACCTCTACAATGTGACCCAGCAGCCTAATGAGACCTTGAAGGAATATGTCCACCGGTTTAACAAAGAAGTGCTAGAAATTCCCAATCTCGACATGTCGACAGCCGCAAAAGCATTCAAAATGGGGCTGAAGAAAGATTCACAGCACTATCAAGATCTGGTGATGACTCCTTGCAAACGGTTGGAAGAAATCAGAAGCAGGGCCCTAAAATTCATAAGATTGGAGGAAGGTGAGCTGCGAAGATCAAAGTCCTCATCCAAGTTGTCGACATATGACAATCCAGACAGGAAGACCGAATCATCCCACCGCAGGAACAACCATTCCAATCCTTATCCGAGAACTGATAACAGCAAAATTAATTCAATTGAGGGTGAGGATGAAGATAGCGATAATGTTCCTAATATTTCTGACTATTGCTTTTCTGTTGACATTTCAGGTGTACTTTGTGCAATGGATAACCTTAGAGAAAAAGCAAGATGGCCAAAGAAGACTGATAAATTCACAGGATGGCGTGACAAGTAAAAATGGTGCGCTTACCATGAACACTTCGGGCATATCATAGAAGACTGCATAGCACTAAGAAAGGAGATCAGCTACTTGCTCTCGAAGGGACATCTTAAGGAGTTTCTGGGGTCCAGAAAGGAGAAGCCAGAAAGACCATCCAGGATGTCCACATCCTACCAATCACCTTTGATGAGAGTAATCGAGACAACTTGCTGTAACCTCCCCATAATGGCCTAGAGCCATCTGATCAAGAGGACACCGCCTTCATAACACCCACAGGTATCTATTGTTATATTGCTATGCCTTTTGGACTAAAAAATGTAGGTGCAACATATCAAAGGCTCGTGAACAAGATGTTCAAGGACCAGATTAGGGACACGGTGGAGGTATACATTGATGACATGGTGGTGAAATCCAAGAAAGCTGAAGACCACATAAACCACCTATCTCAGGCCTTCGACATCTTGGAATGTTTCAATATGAAACTCAATCCAGCAAAATGCAATTTTGGAATGAAGGCAGGAAAGTTCTTAGGTTACATGGTGACTAAGAGAGGCATTGAAGCCACCTCGGAGCAAGTTCGCGCCATTATCAACTTGTCATCACCTCAATCCGTCAAGGACATCCAAAGATTGACGGGGAAGGTTGTTTGTACTCACCCGGTTCATCTCCAAATCATCCGATCGATGCAAGCCCTTCTATGACATCTTAAGAAAGAACAAGAAGTTCTAGTGGGAGGACCACCATGAACAAGCTTTTCAAGACCTCAAAACTTACTTGTCGACACCTCCGTTATTGGCCAAACCTCGGGAAGGCGAACACCTCTACATCTACCTAGCAGTATTAGAAAGCGCTGTAAGCGCAGTCTTGGTAACAGAGCGAGATGGTCTTCAACAACCCATCTATTATATAAGTAAGACACTCTTAGATGCGGAGACCAGGTATTCTCATTTACAAAAGTTAATTCTAGCTTTAATAACCGCATCCATTAAATTAAGACACTATTTTGAAACACATACTATAATTGTGCGTACTAACTATCCTATTAAGAATGTCATTAGAAAACCGAGAGATGTCGGGTAGGATGGCTAAGTGGTCCGTGCGGTTAAGCACTTACGACATCAAATATGAGCCAAGAACACAATAAAATCTCGGGCTCTAGGCGATTTTGTGGGTGACTTTAGTCCAACCATGCAACAAGAAGTAGAGTTACGAGCAATTACGGGATGATGACATCTCAAGAATATGGACACTCTATACGGATGGCGCTTTGAACATGAGAGGAACAGTGTTGGAGTCGTACTAAAGTCGCCACAAGGGGACATAATACCACAATCCATCGCCCAGCTTTAAAGCTACCAATAATGAGGGCGAGTACGAGGCATTAATTGCAGGCTTACAAGTGGCCCAGGACCTGGATATCAAGCACATCAGGGTGTTTTTGGATTCTTTGCTGATTGTCAACCATTACAACGGGTCCTACATAGAAAAAAAAATGTGAAGATGACGACATATTTGGAAATAGTGAAAATCATGGCGGCCAAATTCAAAACATTTACTTTGGAGCAGGTGCCGCGAGAAGAAAACTCACAAGCAGATGCTCTGGCAAACTTAGGCTCAGCCTTCAAAAGCATTTCACAGAGAAGTATTCCAATTGTGCATGTTGACATCCCAGCAATTGAACGTCTTGAGTTGTTTGCCTTAGATGTCGACATCCTTCCCAGTCCAGCAGCAACCTCATGGACAGCCCCTATAATCAAGTATCTCCAAGATGATACAATCTCAGCAGAAGAGACTAACACTCGAGCATCCAGGGTAAGGTCATCTAAGTATTTACTTATCGATAACTTTTGTTTAGGAAATCTGCTGCAGGTCACTACTTGAGATGTCTAGAAGCAGACCAAGCACAACAGGTTTTGATGGAGCTGCATGAAGGGCAATGTGGAAATTATACCGGGGGCAGAAGCCCACATACCAAGGCTCTAAATATGGGCTACTTTTGGCCCACAATGCGAAAAGACACGGCAGATTATGCAAAGAAATGTGACTCCTGTCAGTGGCACGGCGACATCCTACATCAACCAGCTGAATTACTGCATCCTATCTTGTCGCCATGGCCATTCATGGTTTGGGGAATGGATATCGTAGGGAAATTGCCAAGAGCTTCGGGAGGAAAGGTTTTTCTACTAGCCATGATAGATTACTTCTCCAAATGGGTAGAAGCTGAAGCATATGTACAGACAATGGCTCCCAGTTTATCAGTCGGAAAATGCAGGACTTTTTGACAAGGTGGGGAGTTAAGATGGTGACATCTTCACCTGTTCACCCTCAAGCAAACGGACAAGCAGAATCAAGCAACAACATTATCCTGAGCAACTTAAAGAGAAGGCTAGACCAAAAGAAGGGAAGATGGGATGAAGAGCTACCAATGGTCTTATGAGCTGACAGGACGAGATTCAAAAATGCTACTGGTCAGACACCCTACTCTCTAGTGTTTGGGTCAGAGTCAGACATTCCAGCAGAAGTTCTGTTACCTACAGCAAGATATGGTTTGTTGACATCTGAACATAATAAGGACATCTTGACACATGATTTAGATACTATAGACGAACTAAGAGATATGGCCAAAATCCGGATGGCAGCATATCAGCAAAGAGTAGCCAGGTCTTACAACAAAAATGTAAGACTTAGAAGATTCCGAGTAGGAGATTTAGTCTTACGAAAGGCATTTCAAAAATACAAAAGAGCTCAACGCAGGCAAGCTTGCCCCAAAGTGGGAAGGTCCCTACCTGATCGATGCACAGGCCGGGAAAGGAGCATATCGCTTATCAACCTTGGATGGCCAAATGATCCCACGAAGTTGGAATGCCATTCATCTTAAAAGGTATTACATCTAGGCAATGCCTTCCTAAAACTTACATCATCCCAGGTATGGACAATCCTCTACTGGTCTTTTCATTTATTGAATTTGAGTATCCTTTCATTTCCCTATTTGTCATTTTTTTATTTATTTACTTCAAAATAAGATGTCGCTAACACAACCTGTGAAGGGACGTCAACATAGTTGACGTCCATCTCTAACATGTCTCTGTCTTGCGAGATGTTGACATACAAAAGTGGGGACATATCAAAGTGCTCAAGCTAAAGTGACAACGAAATCTCCTCCGCTAGAGGCTGGCCACCTCTTCTAAAGTTAAGGTACATAATCCCTTCTAAGGTTTAAAGAGTTAATTACCTCTTTCTCCGAAAGTTAGGTTTCTACACCTTCGCCTGGAGCGCACGATATCTCATTGGTTGAGGTGTGGGATGGGCCTATATGAGGAAACTTGTATAGCTTACCCATTTCCACTCAGTCAAATGATTGATCTTAAGAATGATTCAATTGGTTATGGCATATTCCTGTCATCTTAAGTACATCCGGTTATGACATTCTCATGTCTTCACTCGAAAACAAAAATATGACATTTTATTATGTCAACATCCTATGATAATACTTTAGCATCAGGGATCAAAGCATGACATGCACAGAAGTTGCTAACAAAAGTTTTTTCTAAACACTAAGATACTAAATACTATTAAGACTACCATAAAACGTTTCCAAATTCAGTTGGCCCGCTCCAACATCCAAACAACATAAAACTAAAAGCAGAGTGTTGAACCAACCCAACACTTGAGATAAATTGTCTTCGGTCCTTATGGACCAGGAACATACCAAAATAAATAAAAATTTCTTTGGGACTCAGCCCCCGAAATCATCATCAAACAAAACAACTTGAAAAACTAACTTGAATTTTTCTTCACTTAGCATCTGTTGCAGGTGTGCCGAGGGAGTTCTGTCTTCCTCATCCTTCTTCTATCCTTCTACTTCAACCGTCACATCCTTAGGGTTAGATGACACCTCTCCTTCATCCACTTTTTCACCCAACAGATTCTTCAATTTTTCATACTCGGTCTCAACCTTCCAAACCTTAGATTTTCCATCTTTATGTTCTTCCATCATCTTGATTTTGATCTTCAACATGGCTTTGGCAGCAACCAACTTCCAGGATTCCTTACTTCATTTATTTCATTTTGATAGCCACCCTCAATAGAAGTCAGATTGCTAACAACCCCTTCACCGTCTTCTTCTGTTCCTCTTTCTGCTCGTTAAAACTTCTTCTCCCAAAAAGCATCTTCCTTCTTGGCCTGATCCATATCACTCTTAGCGCTCTTCTTAAATTGCTCATTGATCTTAGCCATATCTTTCACTTGGGACTCCAAACATCTCATTGCCTGTTAAGAAAACACCATAAGTTCCAAATTAGCAAATAATAGAGCTATGGAACAGTTAGGACAGCTTAGTAACATCTTACATTGGTTACTAATCCTAGAAGCTTCTTCTTCAACCCTCCTACCTTCGAACCATCAAAAATATCCCCATCCACAACTTTGATAGCCTCACTCTCTGTAGCCTTCCTCTTCTATACCCTTGAATCAATGCCAGTACTTTCACCCATCTGGACTTGTTTCTTTGGGACAATGGGTACCTAAAATCAGACTTAGCAGGAAAAGCACCAACAAGAGCATCCAAATCTTCCAGGATCAAAGTCTAAGCACGAAGCAACCGCCTTTGAATCAAGAGAAAGTTTAAGCATTGAGGAAAAGGAAGATTAGCAGGAATAGAAAGACGGGGTAAACTATTCTTACCTGTTGACATTGTGAGAGATGACGACGGCTTGACTTCTTCTTGATTTTCTTCACCACCGAATGTTGTCAAATCATGTCCGCCAGTTACTCGAAGTTTGGAAACTTACCTCTTCGTATTCCGCGAAGTGATAAGTTTGGGGGCAATTGTTGTGGCCAGATTTTCCACATGTTGACATCATTGAATATCCCTGCATGGTGACATCCTCAGTTGTTCCTGCATGTCAAGATGATATTCCATTGTAAGTATTGCATAATATTTATTGTGTTTATCTAATATTATTTATATCATATTTTACAGTAAATCAAAGGAGTTAAATCCGGAGATATTTACCAGCACATGGGACTTTTCCCTCAACGCTAAAAAGACCAAGTCAAAGGACGTTGAGAGGATAAGAAGATGTGCCGAGATTATAGGGATTTTTGTTAGTTTGAGTTGTGGAAGACTTGGTCTTAGCGAAGTCCTTGATTTGGTTAAACAACCCAGTCAATGGCAATCTCCGAGCTTCATCAAACGGCCGTGATCTCCATCTTTGGCGATATTTTCTCCTTGTTTCTAGGGATATTTTTACCTTTCTTTTTACTATTTAAGGGGTATAAAAGAGAGTAACCTACACTTCCACAGACACGTTTACTAGCTTCTGTAAACTCTCTCTTATGCTATCCGATTTGTAATCACTCAACTATCAATAATACATTTTTGGGTTTTAGGTAGGTTACCTAAAACCTCCCGAGGTTTTATGTCGGCGAGATCATTTGACTCAAGGGCTTTCCTCGTTATATTGTTGTGTCCTTGATTGTGTTTCTTCATTTTAGCATCCGTTTGTTCCATTTAATCAAATTCCAAAGTCCCCTCCTTATTATTAAATCCATTCACTTTCATAAGTCAAGATTCGACATTATTGTTTTTTCTACCAAAACAGGTTTGAAGTTCCATCTGAGATTATATGTGACAATGGCTCTCAGTTCATTAGCAAGAAGACACAAGACTTATGTATAAGATGGGGAATCAAGTTGATAATGTCTACACCAATATATCCTCAAGCCAACAGTCAAGCTGAGTCAAGTAACATGTTGATAATAAACAACCTAAAGAAACGTCTTGATCAAAAGAAAGGAAGATGGGCCGAATAGCTACCCTTGGTTCTTTGGGCAGACAGAACTACTCCAAAGAATGCAACTGAACAGACCCCTTACTCCTTGGTGTTTGGTGCTGAAGCAGTTATCCATGTAGAATTCGCAATCCCAACAGCCATATATGGTCTAACAACTCCAGAAGACAACCAGCTTGTTCTCGCTGAAGACCTGGATACCAATGACAAACTTAGGGACATGGCAAAGATCAGGATGGCATCCTACCATCAAAGGATTGCTAAGTCTTACAACAATAATGTCCATATTAGAAGATTTCAAATTGGAGACATGGTCCTGAAGAAAGTTTTCCAGAACACAAGGGACTTAAATGCGGGTAAGCTTGCAGCCAAGTGGGAAGGTCCCTATATGGTTGATGCAGAAGCTGGAATGGGGGCATATAACTTATCAACCTTAGATGGCACAAGGATCCCAAGAAGTTGGAATGCAATCAACCTCAAGTTGTTCTTCATGTAAGTTGTAGCTTGTCCATTCAATTCCGAAATTCAGGTATAATCTAATTTACTTTATTTCAATTTACGTTATTTCAAATCGATTTATATTATTTTCAAACTCTTACTAACTTAATCATCGGAGGGGTGTTATCTAAGCTAACACCCACCCCTAACATGTTTCCATCTTGCAATGCAACTTAAGGTTTATATTCAAGACGACATGATCAACATGCTCAGTTCAAGCTACAAAATAACCCAAGATAACAAGGTGATGTTTCAGCTTGCTGAAAAATCAAAGTTACTAAAACAGTATGCAATCAATCTTCAAGTTGCCACAAGCTGAGTCAAATTCACACCAAAAAAAGTTCAAAGTTACGTTCAAGATGTAAAGGTACACACCTTTCTAAGGTTTAAAGATTTTGCATCTTTCTTAAGTTGTTAAGGTTATCTACACCTTCGCCTGGGCGCACGTTTTTCATGTTTTAGTTAAGTTGTAGGTGGGCCAATGTGTCATGTACATATTGATTACCTTCTTGCATTTAATTAAAATTATGAACTCAAGTTGAAACAACAGGTTGTAACATCAACATGTTACCAAATGAACACAAGGTTTATAGATCAAAACATCTATTCATTCATTTCATCTCGTAGCTTCAACTTGCTACACATTCCTATTCTATTACATTCCCAAAATATTTCTAAGTTGTGACAATAACATGGTACACTTAGAAATGCATCTATTCCTTACAATTAAAACACTAAAACATCTAAAAGTTTCCACCATGCTATCGCAAACATGGGGAAACAACAGTTCGACAAAAGCATGTCTAAATGGACATGTCAAAATCCCAAATTACATCCTAAGGAATTCATTATCTAAATGAGGATAAACCCCTCAGAAAAAATATCAAATTACAAACCATAAAATTTTTTATGAGGACACCCCCCTCAGTTGAAATTTAAAACAATAAAACTTAAAGTAAATTGTTTTTAAAACACCCAAACTAGCAGAAACTTACCTCAAACTTCATCTTTCTTCTCCTCTTGATTGTCTTCAACCTGCTCACCTTTATCAACATCTTGACACTTTGAGTTGACTTCTCCAACGTCAACACTTTCACCTAAAAATGCGTTCAGCATGGCAACCTCATCTGCAATCCGCCAGTTGACATGTTGTCCCATCTCAAATTATTTTATCATCTCTATTCTACTTTCCATCACTGTCTTGCTGGCGTCAAACATGAACTTCGCCTTGGCAACCTCCAGTTCTTTCACATGCTCCTCAGCAGTTGTTGACAGCTTGTTGCTTAAATTCTCAACATCCTTCTTTAACTTTTCGATTTCATTACCATAGACCTCCACCTGATTTTTAGCCTATGTGGCTCTGAAAGCTTCAAACTTGACCTTTTGATTAAGGACCTTGATCTTGTCGTCTTTGATTTCCATATCCTTGAGAAAACTAGCCACCACATCTATTGCCTGCAGTTTAAAAGTTCTCATGTTAAAATTCTACATGTTAAAAATGTCTTGAGGAAACATGAGAAACGATGTTACCTTCTTGGTCAAATCTTCCACGTTGGCTAGTACATTATCAGCATGCCATTCATCTTTTTTCAACACATTCACGATCTCCACATCTTCTAACTTCCTTTTCTTTTCACTCTTGGAACTTTCCCCCTTTGGGAGAGGAGGCTTACTACCCTCTGCTTTCACTCCAACTTTCGCTCTAATTCCTGACATAATGTCCTTCACATTAAAACCAACCTGAGAATGGGAAACTGCACAAGACACAAAACAGTTAGACAAAGTCAAGATGCAAGTAGTCAAGTTATGGTAAACTTACGAGCTACCTTCTTTCTTCCATTCACCTGCACTCTCAGAAACAAATGCAACTGGAAGCGGAATAAACTTACGAGCTTCCTCTGCCAGGGCTTTCACCTTCTGAACAATTTCCAAAGAATCCTCACGTCTTGGAAACAGATCGCTCAACTTAGACACTGCAAAACAAACAGAAGTTAACAAGACAAATATCATCAAATTCAAGACATATAAATATATGGTAAGAATACGCAAGCTACCTTCTTTCTTCCATTCACAAGCCATATTCTAACCACCCTCTACAGTACTTCTTTTTACAAAGAAAAACCTATTCTTCCAACCTCTATAAGAATTCAAAGATTCCACAACCAAATAATGAGCCTTACTCTTCACTCTAAAACCAAACCTAAAATTTTCGTGATCCTTATTATCGTAGCAACACGCAAACTCCTCTAAATCGACCCTCAACCCAGTCTCAATACTCAATCTATCTAGAGTAACCAAAGCTCTCCAACCTACTGGCATGAGTTGTCTATAAGCAAGGCTGGTAGCTTCGAAAAAGCATGTAATCAAAGGGGAAAAGGGGAATTTTAGACCTATAGTGAAGGGATACTCAAGAAAACACACCCATTCAATTGAAACGCAGTCGACAGTAAGGCTAGGGTTGGGATCCATAAAATCAACACCTTCAGGGATGGCGGAATTATTTCTTAGGGTTTCAATACTGGCTGTGGATAGGGTACACCTCTCGTATCAGGATGGTCTATGATGCCTAGACAAGTGAAACCAAGGGGTAACTGTGGACTACTAGCAATTTGTTTTGATTTACCCATTTAGACAAAAAGAAGCAAGAAGAAGATTAAGAAAAGAAACTTACCAAGGTAAGAAATCAAAACCCTTTTCTCTTAACTGCCAAATGTTGGAGGAAGGAGGAAGCAGTCAGCGTTTTAAAAGGAATAGGATGTGATGGTTTAAGAGACCCTAGTAGAACTCAAATGCCTAGACCCTATTTGCCTGGGAACTGTTACGTCCTAAAACTGCCTGAATTAATTGGTAGTGGGCGCCAGCGGTTAAAGTAAAAATTTTGACCTTTTAACTTCCTTGAAAATTCAAAATTTTGGGGGCAATCGTGGTAGAGAATTCATGGCAACATATTTGCAACCTCGTCTCATCCTGGTTTAACATCTTGACTGTACATCTTGATTATTAACAATCTGCAGGGCCGTTATATTTAACCTACATTTCAGGAACGTAGATCAAAAGAGACATCTCAAAGACCAGGTCAAAGATCATGAAAGCTATCCACAATGCAAGTGCATCATCTCTCAATGACTATCCTAATTCGCATCAACAAACCTAGCCATAATTCTAAGCGCAAGGATTGGGATAGACATAGTTTGGTATTTTCATTTCTTAGTATTTAAGAAGTATTGGAACACATGTACACACACGCACACATCGTTATACTCTCTGTAATCACATACACGATCAAACCACAATATCAATAAAATACCATCTTCCGAGATTTTGTGCCGGTGAACAAGTTGTTCAAGGGCATTCCTCGTTAAATACTTTGTCTATCGAATCTTGAATCTTTAAGTGTTATATTCCATTGTGCCCAATTTCATTCCTTGAAGTTGAATTGCATAAATTTGACCAAAACAATACTCGAGTGAGAGTTTGACGATGGTAGTCATAGGGACTTGGTTTTTCTCTAGGTATATGATTGTTGGTATAGAAACAAACCTGAAAAACTAGGAGGAAAATGAAGAAAATGGCTTAAAAGGGGTTGCACGGTCGTGTGCCTAAAGTTGGCACGGTCGTGCCACCGTGAAGTGATATTTTTGGCCGGTGTTGACACGGGCGTGCAGCATTGTACGCACGGCCATGCTCGGCAGAAAATTCGCTTGGTGGGCCTAGTTTAACCTATTTTCATATTTCTTTCTTACACCTAGGGTTAGGGTTATTTATTGTATCCTATATATAGTCAAGTGATGGTCATTAACACATTGTAACATCATATGGTGAAATTATTGAGTACAATCCTGGTTTGGTGTTGCCCCAGACGTACTTCTTGATTACAAGGAACTGTGTAAACAATTCTTGTGTGTTCTTGTGCAATTTTCTCGTTATTTATTGTTCTTCTATTGCTTGCGAACTTGTTGTATTCTGCATTATTTCCCAACAACTAGTATCAAGAGCTTCGGTTGGAAGATCATGGCTGCTCGAAATTGATTGGATGTGGGCTACATGAATATGGATCAGATTTGGGGTTGCAGTCAGATGGGTTTATGTTACTTAGACCAAACAGAGCCACGGTTTCATAAATTCGAATAGATTCTGGACTGTAGGGATTCAGATCTAGAATGCAGGATTTCAATCTGTTATAGGGCATAGATTTAAGATCAGGGTTACAGAGATCCAGACGGGGTCAGGGCTATGGATATTTAGGTGAGTCTGGTGTTATTGATTTGATGGAAGCAGTGAAGATGGGTGGAGATGGATCGATAAGAAAATTTGATGGGATCAAATTTGGGCAACATATCTGGAGATATGAAAGTCATGAAAAGAAAGAACATGTAAGCTTCTAGGTTCTAATGAATGTTGACCACGTGCAACCTATGTGTGGAGTACCTGGATCAATATGCAGAATACGTGCAATACAGATTTCGTGCAGATTTCGTGCGGGGAAGAATTCGGTGCAGGTTTCGGTATATCGGTGCAGATTTCGGTGCTTCCGTACAGATTTCGGTACGATGCAAGTTTCGTGCGGGGACAGGTTTTGTGCAAAATTTGTGCAACAGGGGTATAGAGTACGTGTAGTAGAGGTACAAGGTTCATGCAATCGTATGATGTGGAGGACATTCAGAGGCATGATAGAAACTTGGTCTCCATGAGAAGTGGGATAACGAAGATTGGTGGTCGCTTGCTAACTTCGGGATATGGAGGATTACTAAAGAAGCTAACTTGGTAGCTTGGGGGTAGGTTGTTGTATACCACATACAACACTTCAACATGTGATTCATGGATAGTAGTCCTAGGTGCGAAGGTGGCGAAGTCAAGAATGCCACATTGAGAAGTGAATACTGTATTAAGAATTGGTATGTTGATAGTGGGTTGAGGGGTTACGCCGGCCGGCAAAATGGACATGAAGTCAACAACATCAACATGAACGAATTCACGGGAACTAGAGATGTGATCTGTTGCTTGGGAGATATGTAAGAACCAAGACCATGTAAGTATGTTGTTATCACATTGTTCATACGTGGGTACTAGAAGACGAAGAAGGATGGTTACAAGGAGGATCATGGGGGTAAAGACACAAGGCAAGGAATCCTAACAACAAGTTGAAGACTCACCCACTAAGCCTATAAGGCCCATTACGGCACTCAAAACTTCGTGGACTCATTGAGCTAGATTAGTCGACCAAGTATAAGGTCCAACCCTTCCCAGGCCGTGACTTGTCTTCATCTGACATATGATCCATCCATTTAATAATCGCTGCCTAACCAAGGCACGAATTTAGGTTGACCTCATTAAATCGCGCGACCTCGACCAAGCTAAGAAGGTGTGTTCAGTGCCACCAAAAATAACCAACTCATGTATTCACGGAGATAGTTACACCTAAATTCCCTTCGGGATTTGCGACATTTGTCCATTGATTGCAATATAAATATCAACCCATATTTCACCTAGAAAGGTAACGTCATTTTTACTATTGAATCATATTTTGTTTCCATGCAATTTTATACACCAAATATTATCATCACGCTGGAGGGTCTTAGTCGGATACCATTTCGGCTAGTTATTTGTTCGTGGTTTCAGGTCTAAGGCGCCGGAGTACAACCTATTGTTGGACTAAGGTTGATCTGGATGATTCTTGCATCATCAATTTGGTTCCATTGCTGGAAATCGAAGCATCCAAGACCATAAAATCGCATGAACCTCTAAACATGGTGTCCAACGGCCACACTGCCACCGCCTCTGTTGATCACGTCAATGAAAATGCTGGAAAAAATAGTGTAGGTGCTGAAGGTGGCACTGGAAACCATATGGTGCTCCTTCCTCCTCCTCCCCATAGATTCCCACACAGGAGATAGACTCGTTCAAACAGTACTGCTGATGGGGTAAGGATCCAAGATAGGAGGAGATAAAATAGGCCAATGAACACCTAGGGAGATGGCCCACAAGGCAAGAAACACCGAATGGGTCGAACAACTACAGGCGACCTTCCAGGTCCCTTAGCTCCTCACTCAAGTAGGAAGGACTTGCTGTTGGAACAGGCAAGAGTCCTGCAGAGCCTGTTGGACGTTCATGACGAACCGATTGAGCTACCAGAGTCTCCTAATGAGGACGACTAGAGATCTAACCTAGAAACATCGTCACAAATATCTCAATGACCCAAGAACAGGGCCCCTGGTCCCTCAATAAGAGAGGGGGGAAAAGAGAGACCTTGCTCGGTGGGAAACTCAGTTAGCCGCACTAGCGATCTATGAGATAAGCTCAACACTAATAGGGAACAAGAAGCTGATTCAGCCCAGAGGAGGCAGTTGGAGGCCAACCAAATCCATAATAAGTCGGCTCACAAAGCTAGGGGTGCACCCTCAACTCGAGGTCAATCACCATTGAGGAGAGGCAGGAGGGAGAGGTCGCCTCCAAGGAATGAAAGAGATTGAACGCCTTCTCGAAGGTTGCACCAAAGAAAGGAACGTCAAAATCAAACTCAGTATCTCATTGTAGAGATGAGGAGCCTGGCTTAGACACGCGTGAGCTTTTGAACCTTAAGAGATGGAGGGCGACCGACAGATCAGCCAGAGCAAGGTCAAACGAAATGATAGCACTCTTCGACCTCTAGCTCAATGGATGTTAGATATGGGTCCTCCCGAGTCAGGTTTCAAATTACCCAACCTGGAGAAGTACTCAGGGGTGACCAATGCCTTGAACTATATGTAGCACTTTAAAGCGCAGATATGTTTGGTCTCCTCAAAGGACGACATGCTTTGTAAGGCACTCACGAGCACCTTCACTAGTGCTACCTTGAAGACAGTTGGAGCCAGGAAGAAGACGGTCATCGACCTGAATAATATAGCCCAAGGAAAGATGGAGAGTACTATAAGATATTTCACAAGGTTCAAGGAGTTGGTCGACCAGATTGAAGAGGACTTGAGTGATAAGGAAGTCATTAATTACTTCAGAAATGGGGCATCCTCCCCGACATGGATTAATAGCTACAAGTCAGGCGAGCGACCACCAGGAAAGAGTTGTTTGAAAGGGCATATGATGTTGTTGTGGCCGAGGAATAAAAAGAAAGGAATAAAAGATGTTAAGGGTGTTAAAAAGGAGAATCGTCTAAAGGGAAAAATACCAAAGTTGACCAGGGCAATGGTAGGGGGAAAAATCATACTAGGGAAACTGAAAGAGTCCCTGAAAACTTCACCCCCTCATAGTCAGTTAAACTGAGATTATGAACACGATCGACTTGGGTCCCCCAGCCCCTATGAGCCCCCTGAACAAGTTCCATAGAGCCAACAACAAGTATTATGATTATCATAAGGATATTGGCAACAATACGAAAGATTACATAAGTCTGAAAAGGATCATCCAAAAATGGGTCAATGAGGGTCATTTGGATCGATTTGTGAAAGGAGATTGTCCCCCGACAGGGGATCAACCTGCAGGAGGGCCACCAGATCCGAGGCAGCCCAGATTGACGCTATGGGTAATAGCAGAGGAACCAAGCAACACATCTTTTAAGCACAAAATTTTCGAGCTGACTAAACCTCCTTATATTCCTCCAAGAAGTTGTGTGCAGGAAGATGCCATAATTTTTTATCCGTATGAGTTGGCCACCAGCCTGGCCGCTCGAGAGCAAAGTTTGATATACCAATGCTCATTAACAAATGTACATCTAGCCGAATTTTGATCGACATTGGAGCGTGCAAAGACATACTCTACAATAACATCTTTAAGGAGATGGGCCTTTCTGATACTCATTTGTCGCCTTAATCAGGTCGACTGGAAGGCTTCACAAACCATAGGGTCGATGCAAAAGGCCAAATTGAGCTCGAAGTGGAGATTGGGGCAACATCCTCTGAGAACAGTAGCTAAGGTGACGTTCATTGTTATTGATGTGGTAAGTGACTACCACGTGATCCTGGGTATTCCTGATCAGGTCACTTTGGGAATGGTCCCATAAATCCTTCATCAGAGGGTCAAGTTCCCTACCCCTCTTAGTGTTGGTTGTGTGTTGGGGACGAACATAGAATACCTTGACCATGTACTTAGATCGAAGAAGAAAAGAGAGCTCGAATTTGATACACCTGAGGCAAGTTGGAAGTTTTCCAAGTCATTGACAACTACAACCTCGAGAATGGAAACTATCAAATGTGTGGACGAGGAGATGATCGAGCTTGACGAATCTACATTGGCCAATCTGGTACAGTTTTAGGTGACCTATCCCTCAAATGACCAAGTCATGACTGAGGCGACACGTCCCTCAAATGACCATGACCAGAAGATGGAACTGGTGCTCAACCCTAGCAAGGAGAATGTATTTGATCTAGTTTTGGTTGATCAAATCGTCATTGGAGACCTATGTCTTACAATCGACAAAAACTCGGGGACCACCTGTGCCGAAAAAATTGGATAGGAGATCGAGGTTGAAGCACTACATTTTGCAGCAGAAGAAAGAAGAGTTAGAGAGATTATAATTGAAACCATACAGTTTAGGGATGGTCCAGAGCTTGAGCCCGTCGATGAACTAGAAGTGATGGAGATTAACACCGGCTACCCCGACCAAAAAATCAAAGTGGGTAGTCAGTTGCCATCTGAGGAAAGAGCCGAGATCATTGCTTTGCTACAAGAAAGCCTGGATGTTTTTGCTTGGAGAGTTAAGGACATGAAAGGAATTAAGGAGGAAGTGGTCATACATAGGCTCGAGGTGAACCCCACAATCAAATTCAAAATGCAGAAACTGAGAATTTTTGCTCGTGACAAAGAGGTCGCCATCAAGTAAGAGGTCGACAAGCTTCTCAGCGTGGGCATAATCAAAGAGGCGACCTTCACAACCTGGTTGGCAAATGTGGTGATGGTCAAGAAAGTGAATGGAAAGTGGAGAATGTGCGTCGACTTTACATAATTGAACCTAGACTGTGCAAAGGACAGTTATCCTTTGCCTCGTATTGACAAGTTGGTCGACTCCATTGCCGGCCATATAACTCTCAGTTGTTTGGACGCCTAATCAGGTTTTCACCAAATTAAGATGTATGAGGAAGATATTGAAAAAACAGCTTTCCAGGCCGCCGGTGGGGTGTACTATTATACGAAAATGTCATTCGGGTTGAAGAATGATGGGGTCACTTACCAAAGGATGCTCAACAAGGTCTCTAATACTTAGATTTTCCAAAACATGGAGGCTTACATCGACATCATATTTATCAATACCAATTCGGGATGTCATGTGGCCGACCTAAGGGAAACATGTGTTAATTTACGAGCAAACGACATTAAGTTGAATCCATGCAAGTGTGTGTTCGTAGTAGCAGCAGGAAAGTTCCTGGGGTTCATGGTATCGCAACGAGGAATTGAAGCCAATCCTGAGAAGATCAAGGCATTGGTCAAAATGAAGGAACCCACTTGCATTTAGGAAGTTTAGCGATTGAATGGTCGAGTAGTTTCTTTGGGGCGTTTCATAGCCAAGTCGTCGAGAAATCTTTCCCATTATTCAAAACTTTGAGGGGGACGAAATCCTTCGAGTGGACAGTTGAATGTTCACCATCTTTTCAACAACTCAAGATCTATCTCGCTTCTCCCCCACATCTTAGTAGCCAGACACAGGGAGAGAGCTTATATGTGTGCTTATCAGCTGGCTATTATTCAGTGGCAGCTGTATTAGTCAAGGAGGAAAAGGGCACCAAAAGGTCAGTCTATTATGTGATCAAGGCTCTCTCGAACGTAGAGGGAAATATTTCAATGCTGAGAAGGTTGCCTATGCTCTTGAGGTCGATGCAAGGTAGTTAAGAGCTTACTTCTCCGTTCATCCTATAATCGTGCTCACCAATGCATCCTTGAAGAAAATCGTACACAAACCGAAGAGTTTAGGTCGACTACTTAATTGAGAAATTAAGTTCAAAGAATTTGATATCGAGTATTGACCTTGAAAAGCACTTCAGGCACAACCTTTGGCGGATTTTCTAGTTGAGCTCTCATTTAGTAATAAGGACGACCCATAAGTTCCTAAACACAAAGCTTCCAAAGGGAAAGATCTGTCAGACCGATAAGAGGTTATTTTGCCCGTTGATTATTGGAAGGTATACTCAGATGGGTCACCGACCAAGAAGGCCAGTGGGGCCGGAATCGTGTTAGTCGAACCTGAGAGTGAAAAGGTGTTCGAGGAAGCGTTGAGATTCAAGTATCCAGATTCCAATAACCAGGCCGAGTATGAGGCACTAATCGCGGCCATCTTGTATTCTAAATGCTTTGCAGCGACCAAGGTGGTAGCTTATTGTGATTCTCAGTTGGTCGCAAATCAAGTCAAAGGCGAGTACGATGTGCTGAACCCGATCCTGGTCAAATATTGTGGCCTAGTCAAGAAGTTGATCCAGGATTTGGAGTTTTGGGAAAATTCATAAGATAGGCCGTGAGAACAGTGAGCTAGCCAATCTTCTTTTAAAGTTGGCTACATCAGATGAAGAGCATAACCAGCCCCTCTCTTACCTTGAGCAACCAACTTACGAGCAAGTTCAAATCTTGTGCTTTGAAAAAAGTGTCGAGTGTTGGATTGATGAGATTAAGGTTTACATCAAGAGCGGCGAGCTACCTGAAGACGAGAAAATAGCTTGAGTGAATAAAAGAAATCCCCACGATTTACTATCCATGTGGAAGCTTTGTTTCAAAGGTCGTTCACTAAACCACTCTTAAGGTGCGTCTACCCTTAGGAGGTCCCAAACCTTTTATTCGAAATCCATTATGGCATGTGTGGTGGACACCCAGGGGCCAGAACTTTGGCAGACAAAATAATCACTTTGGGATATTATTGGCCGTATTTAAGGGAGACGAGATAAGTACCTATTTCGTCCCTAACCTACATTCACTTTTTGTTTTAGTCTGGATTGTATTTTTTTCGTTTTCCCCTTTAACCTCATAATTTTTGGTTGATGTCGTCCTTCTGTCAGTCTTCCATCAATTCCACCATTAGAAATGATGATGTGGTATGTTGACTCATTATAATGCTGATATGGCCTAAAAACCCTATAAAATTGGATTAGGTAGAATAATAAGAGGTGAAAGTGTAAAATACTAAATTATTGAACCCTATTTACAAAATCCCCAAACTCATATCAAAATTGGAGCAGAAAACCCTCCCTCTTCATTTCATTCTCCGCCTTCGACTCCCTTCCATGACAGTTACCTTCATCCCACCTCAAGGCCATAGCCAGCTTCAAGCTTCACCAAAACCGCTTCCTCTTCTCTAGTAAGTTGTCACCCACCCCAACAACACCTCCTCCAATGTGCCCCATAATACCACCACCCAATTCCATTTCTTATATGGTCAGATTTTCCAGAAATTTTGCCATTGTTGCTTGCCCTCTGCCATCCTCTAATCTCTGTTGGAAAAATAGTGTGTTTTGAAAGAAATTAATGGATTAATTTCTAAAGGGTAATTTTGTCAAATTACTTAATTGGTTTTGTGTTTGTGAAATAAAATATTTATTTGTCCAAATTTTTTTTTGAATGAATTAAATATGCCTTGCTCGACCGAGTATATCTGAGGAAAAGTTTCTGGACAGCCTTGCTCGGCCGAGCAAGGCACATGACTCGGCCGAGCAGTTCCTGAGCAGATATGTAACAGCCAGTATTAAATGTGGAAAACTGAAACGGAAAATCATTATGATTAATATTTTCTGATTAATGGTTGTTAATTTTGGTATAATGGTGTTTATTACCTAATTAACACCATATATTTTCAGTTAGTGAGTTTTGATTCTTGGCTTTATAAAGAGAATTGACAAAGTTTGTCAAGAACTGTTGAAATACTACAAGGAAGAACAAACACCCAGAGAAGAAAACACTTGCTCCTGCAATCCTCTTCCATTTTTCTCTTGTTGCATCTTGTTGCTTCATCCTTTGGCCTCCTAGTCTGCATTATAGAAGAAGAAGTGATCTAGTCCAAGCACGATTCAACTCGCCGGGAACTTTAGGTGCAAAGTGCCCCTAGTCCGCACGTTCTATCCTGGGAGACAAGCGACCCAAGCAAACTCAAGCACACTCGGTGAGGGGTCGAATATGTCTTAAAGAGACAGTGGTTTCATTGGGCTCGTGCATCAAAATTCAACAACTTATCCTTTGTATTTTCAGTTTATAGTTTAATTGTATTTTATTTACATTTTTCTGTAATTGTTTTCCTCGGCACCTTGTAACAATCTTTAGACATATTCCCTAATTGAGGGAGTCGATTATAGATTTTTAAAACAGAAAATACTAACTAAGTTGTTGTGTTTCAGATGGCGACTAACAACAACAATGTAGAGACCCAAATTGGATCCCAAACTGGACCCCAAACTAATCCCCAAACTGGAAACGGAAGTGGCTCGACTATTGTGAAAAATCCTCCTACGATCCATATCCCAACCCCTCGTGCGAAAAAACCCAAGAAGTTTGTTGGCCACGACTTTAAGCGTTGGCAACAAAAGATGCATTTCTACCTCACTACCTTGAACTTGGCAAAATATCTGAAAGAGGATATGCCAAAGGTGAGTGAGAATGAAACCGATGTTACAACCTTGGCTGCTGTTGAAACATGGAAGCATGGGGAATACTTGTGCATAAACTATGTCCTTAATTCACTTTCAGATTCTCTTTAAAATGTGTTCAATGAGAAGAAATCTGCAAAGGAACTATGGAGTTCTTTGGAACACAAATATAAGATTGAGGATGCGGGAACAAATAAGTTCATTGTTGCCCGTTTCCTTGATATTAAGATGGTGGACAGCAAGAGTGTGAAATCTCAAGTTGATGAGTTTCAAACTATTTTGCACGAGATTCATGCCGAGGGTATGATCATAAGTGAAAGCTTCCAAGTGGCTGCAATCATTGATAAATTGCCTCCATCTTGGAATGATTTCAAGAACTACCTTAAGCATAAGCGAAAGGAAATGGATGTGGAAGGAATCATCCTTCGTTTGAGTATTGAAGAGAACAATAGAGCCGCTGAGAAAAAGTTTGTTTCTAGTGTGGCTAAGGCCAATATGGTGGAGCATAGTGAAAGCTCCAAAGGCAAAAGCTTTGGGAAGGGAAAAGGGAAGGTTGTGACAACTTCCAAGCATTCCCACTTGGGACCAAAAGGTGGTGTTTCTAAGAAGAAGTTCTTAGGAACTTGTTATAATTGTGGTGGTGAAGGCCACAAGGCTAATGCTTGCAAGTTGCCCAAGAAGGCTCGTAAGGCAAAAATGGTGGAAGGCATTACTAGAGAAGTGTTCGAGATGCACCTCGCAGCTGTGATTTCTGAGGTGAATTTGGTGGGTTCAAACCCAAATCAATGGTGGATTGACACCGGCGCTACTAGACATGTGTACTCTAATAGAGATATGTTTAGTACTCTTGTTGCTAAGGATGGTGAGAAGCTATTCATGGGGAATTCAGCCACTTCCGAGATCAAAGGAGAAGGAAAAGTGGTCTTAAAGATGACATCCAGGAAGGAGTTGACTCTAAACAACGTGCTTTATGTGCCCGACATTCGGAAGAACTTGGTGTCCGGATCGCTTTTGATGAAGCATGGTTTTCGTATTGTGTTTGAGTCAAATGTAGTCACTTTATCAAAGAGTGGAATGTTTGTAGGTAAAGGCTATGTCAATGATGAACTGTTTAAGCTAAGTGTAATGGTGGTTAAGCCAAAAGCTAATGATATGAATATCTCTTCTGTTTACTTGCTTGAGTCATTTAATTTGTGGCATGGTAGACTTGGTCATGTTAATTTTGATTCTATACGTCGTTTGAAAAAAGCAAATTCTATTCTAAAGTTTAAAGTTGATTGTAAACAAAAATGTGAAATTTGTGTAGAAGAAAAATTAACAAGAAAGTCATTCCATTCAGTTGAAAGACATGGTGAACCACTTGAATTGGTTCACACGGACTTATATGACTTTAAATCAACACAATCAAGGGGCGGCAATAAGTACTTCATGACTTTTGTAGATGGTGGCACAAAGTATTGCTATGTGTATCTTCTAAAAAGTAAAGATGAAGCTATAGAGAAGTTTAATCTCTATAAAAATGAAGTTGAGAACCAATTAAACTAGAAAATTAAGGTGCTAAAAAGTGATAAAGGTGGTGAATATGAATCTCCATTTGAAGCAATATGTGCTCAAAGTGGAATTAAACATATAACCTCGGCACCTTTTACACCCCAACAAAACGGTGTTGTCGAAAGGAAAAATCGGACATTGAAAGAAATGATGAATGCCATGTTATTGAGTTCGGGATTACCGGATAATATGTGGGGGGAAGCCGTGTTGTCAGCTATGGCATGGAAGAGTGCCAAGTTACAAACACTTGAGAGTGTGGGGGTGTCTTGCAAAGGTAGCCATACCTCCTCCTAAAAAGGTGAAGATTGGACCTAAAACTGTTGATTGCATATTTATTGGATATGCAAGTAAACAGTAGTGCTTATAGATTTCTTGTGTATGAGTCGAAAATTGAAGCTATACACAAAAATACTTTAATGGAATCTGTGAACGTATCTCATCCTTCTGTCAAACAGGTGTGGGTCATCAAAAGGTGCTAACCTCAAGACCCAAAGAATAAAGGGGACCTCATTTTAAATGTTTATCTTTCAGGTCCTCTGCTTAATGGCTAGTCACTCCAAGGATAATGAATGGTATCTTGACAGTGGCTGCTCAAGACATAAGACTGGAGATAGATCATTACTTGAAAATGTCATTGAAGCAAGCGGTCCATTTGTAACCATTGGTGACAACAACAAAGGCAAGACCATTGGGTATGGTATCATAAGGAGAGGAAACCTAACCATTGAGAAGGTTTCTCTTTTTGAAGGACTCAAGCACAACCTCCTTTCAATTTCTCAATTCAGCGACAAAGGAATGCATTGCAACTTCACTTCCTCAAACTGCTTTATCAAATATAGCATTTTCGGAGTCACCCTACTCACAGGGATTCGTAAGAGTAATACTTACATTATCGACTTAAAATATGCATGTAGTATTACTAATCTCTGTTTTGTAGCTAAAAATGTGAGTGAAAATAGTTGGCTATGGCACAAGCGGTTGAGCCACTTGAACTTCAAGTATCTAGCAAAGATTGGAAGGGAAAACCTCGTTCGTGGTTTACCCAAAGTGGCTGACCACCATCCAGAGGAATGTAGTGCATGTCAACTTAGTAAACAAACCGCGTCATCTTTCACCAGCTAGACCGCACACTCAACTGCAAGATGTTTATAACTGCTTCACATAGATTTTTTTGGACCCGTCACCACTGCCAGCATTGGAGGAAATAGATATACTTTAGTGGTGGTGGATGATTATTCAAGTTATACGTGGGTTGAGATGATGATCACTAAGGATGATTGCTATGAAATTCTAACCTCAGTCTTTAGATGGCTCCAAACCCAAAACGAAGACGACATCGTTAATGTGAGATCCGATAATGGAACAGAATTCAAAAACAGCGGTGTTGCTCAGTATTGTGATGAACATGGAATTGATCACAATTTTCTACCGCCGGTGTTCCACAACAAAATGGGGTTGTGGAAAGAAAGAACAGGACGTTGATTGAGGCTGGAAAGACTATGATTTCAGAAGCGAAGCTACCTCAGTATTTTTGGGCTGAAGCAATCAACACAGCATGCTTCACTCAGAACCGCTCCCTCATCAACAAGACCTACAACAAAACTCCATATGAGATTTGGAGAGGAAGAACCCCCAACATTGCATTCTTCAAGATCTTCGGCTGCAAATGCTTTATCCTCTACAACGGAAGAGAAAACAGAGGTAAATTTGGAGCCAAGGCCGATGAAGGTATTTTTGTTGGGTATTCTAAACATTCAAAAGCTTTTTGTGTTTTCATTAAAACTAGATAAAAGATAGTAGAGTCTGTCCATGTTACTTTTGATGAACATTCTCTCCTTGAGCCACATATGGCTCCAAATGTTGCTGATGATTTTGCTGAGAATAATGAAACAGGTGAAAGTTCCAAAACCGCACCTAAACCTCAATCGCAAAATCCAGCAACCTCAACTGAAATTCCCTCAAACTGCACCTGAAGTTTCCTCTCCAGATGCAACCGCAAGGGAAGAAGATGTTGAGAATTCACCCATCCAGCTTATTGAACCTCTTCGTCAACTTACTTTCCATGACTTCGCTGAGGATCTAACGATGTTCCAATTGAAGATCTTCAGCAAACCTCAGTTCAACAAGATTTACCCCCCGAGGTTTGTGAAGTCAGCAGTCATCCTCTCACAAATATGATTGGTGATTTGTTTTCCGGCGTTCAAACAAGGAGATCGAACTATGACAAGCATACTTCCTTGATATCTCAAATTGAACCCAAGAAGATTGATGAAGCACTCCAAGATTCCAGTTGGGTCATTGCTATGCAAGAGGAACTCAACCAATTTGAAAGATGCAAGGTTTGGACATTAGTGCCTAGACCTCATGATCAAGGAGTGATAGGAACAAAGTGGGTGTTTAGGAATAAGATGGATGAGAATGGAAGCATCACAAGAAACAAAGCAAGGTTTGTTGCACAAGGATATAGGCAAGAAGAAGGAATTGACTATGACGAAACCTTTGCTCTTGTTGCAAGACTAGAAGCTATCAGAATCTTCTTAGCCTATACCTCTTTCAAGCGTTTCAAGTTATATCAAATGGACGTGAAGAGTGCTTTCCTCAACGGTGAACTTCAAGAGACCGTGTATATTGCTCAATCGCCTGGATTTGAAAACTCCATATTTCAAAATCATGTCTACAAACTCCAGAATGCTTTGTATGGACTCAAGCAAGCTCCAAGGGCATGGTATGAGACTCTATCTAAATTTTTACTAGAAAAAGGATTCAAAAGCGGTAAAATCAATACTACTCTATTCAATGCCAAATATAACAATCATTCCTTACTTGTTCAAATTTATGTTGATGATATTATTTTTGGCTCTACTAATGAATTACTTTGTAAGCGTTTTGAGAAGCTAATGAAAAGCAAGTTTGAGATGAGCATGATGGGAGAATTGACGTTCTTCCTCGGGCTTCAAATCAAACAATGTGATGAAGGAATCGTCCTCAGCCAAGCCAAATACACCAAGGAGTTGATAAAGAAGTTTGGACTAGAAAATGCAAAAGCATACGATACTCCGATGGCTATAGGCAATAAGCTAGATAAAGATCTAAAAGGTAAGAAGGTTGATCAAACCTTATATCGAGGTATAATAGGCCAGATATCATGTTTAGTGTTTATGTATGTGCTCGCTATCAAGCCGATCCTACAGAAGCTCATTTAAGTGCAGTCAAGCGTATAATCCGCTATATCTCTGGAACTACTAACCTTGGACTTTGGTATTCCAAAGATTCGAATTTCGATGTCGTAGGTTATTCAGGTGTAGATTATGCAGCTTGCACTATTGACAGAAAAATCACTAGTGGGACTTGTCACTTCCTTGGAAATAGACTAGTTGCTTGGGCCAGCAAGAAGCAAGCCTCAGTTTCAGTGTCAACCACAGGGGCTAAATATATTGCTGCTGGAAGTTGTTGCTGCCAAATCCTTTGGATGAGGCAACAGTTGGTGGACTTTGGAATTGATGAAGGAAATTGCCCAATCATGTGTGACAACATATCAACAATTTCAGTCTCCAACAACCCTGTCATCCACTCAAAGACCAAGCATATTGATATCAAGTATCATTTCCTCAAAGACCATGTGGAAAAGGGGAATATCCATTTAGAGTATGTGGGGACAAACAACCAGATTGCTGATATCCTCACCAAAGCTCTTGACTCCAAGAGGTTTTCATTTCTCAGAGAAGAAATGGGTATGCTTGAACTTAAATAAGTATATTACCTTTTATTACTAACTTGTGTGTTAAGTATGTGAATTTTAGGTTGAAAATCATGTTGAGGTTTCAAACCTCACCCCTGTTGAAATCGCGTGTACAAATCGCTTGAGGTAAACCGCATGCATCTTCTGATCGCATGCAGTATATAAACCACTTATATTTTTAAAAACCTCATGTTGATTCAAAACCGCAAAACCAAAACCGCGTTTCAACACTTAGTCAAATTTTCAATGATTTTCTTTTCTAAGAATTAAAGAAGCTTTAATCAAGTTTATTTTTTTCCTTTAAAAAAAAATTGTTCATATTCTTTTTATTTTTGCATGACTGCCACGTGGACTAGGTATGTTTTCTTTATTTTCTATTTGGTCCTTCTCTTGGCATAAGGGTATTTTTGCAAATGTTTTCCCACAAAATTTCAAAATTTAAATGCATTTAATGGCATTTAATGCAAAAGGAACATTTGCACTTAAAACCCTCTTGTCAGCCATCATTGGGTAATGTGTGGAAGTTGAAAGGGTGTTACAAAAGTGGGAGTGTGTGCTGGTGGTACACTTAGTGGGAGTGGAACCATCACCTGCTACTTACACTCCACCCAATAACCTCCTATATATAGCCTTTTTAGTGTAACTGTCAAATTCTTTACCCTGTCAACTTTGTCCAAACAGTCCCTTCCCTCTGAACCACTTTCTCTCTCTATGAAATCTCTCTAAAACCCTCCATTTTCAAAACTTTAAAATCAATCAATGTCTTCAAAGAGACAAAGAGCATCTGCAGTTCCTAGAGCCCCAAAGAAACCCATCAACGACATGGTAACAATTTCAATCTTCAATCTTTAATTTCTGAAAATTCTGCCATGGATGAACCAGAAAAACTGTTCGTATGCCTGTTTCTAACTTTGGTTGATTCTGCTTTCATTTCTTGCTCATTTTGCTTTAAATTTGTTAGGATTTGTTTGCAAAAGTGTTTAGATTACATCTATACAATTTATTTCATGATCTAAACAGATATTGGACACTGATTTTAGAATTTACAGTTTAGAACTTTCAAAAACCCATTACTGTGTTTTTCATGATTTCTTGATGATTCTAAACAAAAGTTATCATTTTGATGTTATATTGTTGTTCTACAACTTGTTAGGATCATTTTGATATATTATTTGTCAATTTTGGTTAAGTTTTTGATTATCTCTGTTCTTGGTGTTCTTAACTGTTCTTCGTGTTCTTCAATTGTGTTCTTGAGTGATTCTAAAAACTTCTCATGTTTTGGATCACATGATTTCCTTATTATGTTTTTCATACTTAGAAAATTTTTTGAAATTTTTTTGATTTGCTTGTATTTGAACCACATCTCTCTCATTTCTCAACCGCATGCTACCTGTGTTTGAAACCGCATGTTTGCAACTGCTTACCTTGACTGATTCAAACTGCATATTCTTTTGAAATCAAACCGCATGTTGGAAACCGCTTGTTCAAAACTTTTGAAACTGCATGCTATTTTTCTTCAAAACCGCATGCTGATTATTTTTGAGTATTACTCAGTATATAGGCTGGATACCATAGCCTTCTCTCTGAACACTTCATAGAAGTCTGAGATAACTTTGGTTTAACGATGCCACGTACTAGTAAATTTACTCTTAAATTTTCTTACTTATTTCCTTGCCATGTATTCACAGTTTACTTCAGGTTTGAAAATTTCACTTTTCAAACCGCACCATTGCTGACCGCATGGGTGCTCAAACCGCTTGTGAACTGTGAATCTATAAATGAATCTAACTTTGATGTTTTATTTTGTAGGATCCTAATTTCTTCCTACCGGAATGGGAAGTTGATGAAGTTGAGTTGAGGCATGATTCCCTTAGAAGGGAGTTGCTGAGAAAAATGAAGGCATCTGAAATCCTTCCCCTCTTTACAAAGAAGCAGACCTTCACTATCCCCTCCTTTATGGACCAGTTCTATTCTGATGCCAAGCTTGGAGTCAGAATCTTGGATGATGTTCAAAGAGTTTCCTGTCTCACTGCCAATGTGGAAGGACTAGAGATCTCCATAGATTATATTGAGTCTATTGACATAAGGAGCACCTTCAATTTTAGAGTTCCCTATGCCCCAGAAAGTGTTGATCAAGTTATTAAAGATGCAATTGCATCAGCAACTACTGGCATTCAAACTCTGGTGGGCAGTTTCAAGAAGGTCCCTCGTAAAGCTTTTGGTGAGCTGATGAGTCACTTGTGCGTCCTGGTGGGCAAATCTGTCTGTGGAAAGACTGACAATCACAACAACTTTACATCCCAATAATGGATGTATTATTCTGCCATCTTCAGTGAGATCAAGCTGCATTGGCCAAAAATCCTGTTTAGAGAAATTGCTGTCAGTGTGGAAACCTTCATGTCCAAAGAAAAAGGTGTTGAGCAAAGATGGAGGCCCTTCTGCAGACTCCTGACCGCTCTCCTTCTAAACTTTGAACACATGGAGGAATTCAGAAAACTTCACCCAGAACTCATGGTGGAATGGGGATCTGAAGAAACCTTGGGTTTGTATGTATGTCACACTTTCAGATACGCCAATAGAGATGCTCAATACAAGGCACTCTATGATGCTGATACCTTTCCTAAGAAGGAGGATTATGTTGCCATGAATCCAAAAACCGTAAATCAGGCGGTTAAGAAAAATGTTAGGCAGGCAAGGAAGAGGAAAGCTGAAGCTGAACCGTGAGCCAAGAAGGCCAGAACTGCCCCTGCTACCAAACTGCGTATTGCTGATGAAGCAGGTCCTAGTCAGCCTAACAGGTCAAAGAAGATGAACCTAGTGGATGAAGATGATGAGGAAGAAGCAGATGAAACCATTCCTGACCTATTTGCAAGAGCAAGGAAAGCAAAGGAAGCCACTGCAAATCTATCACCTGAGGAGTTAGTACAATACTACAAGGATCAGTTGGAAAAATAGGAAAAAGAGGCAGAAGAAATGCAAAGGGTAAGTCAACTGACCCTCATCCTCAATCACAACAAGCCCCTCAACCGCAACCACCTATCCAACCTCAGCCAGCACCTGAACCGCGTCCTCCTCAAACCCAATCTATCCCTAAACTGCTTCCAACCCAACCGCAGTCCCCAATCCATTCACCAATTCATTCACCAATCCATACACCTATCTAATCACCTATCCAATCCCCTATCTTATCCAAATCTATAACTCCTCCTCCACCTCAAACTAATGCACCTATTCAGGGGGATAAACCAAAGAAAAGGAAGAAGATACCTGCAAAGAAATCCTTCAAGAAAGGTAAACCTGTTAAACCTTCACCTCCTCCTTCTCCCTCACCTCCTCCAAAATCTCCTTCCCCCAAACATTCTTCCTCAGAATCAAGTTTCAATATTCCCTCTGACTCTGATTCTGTTTCTCACCATTCCCACTCCTACCACACACCCCCTCTCTCAAATGCCTTTCAACCTTGGCAACCAAAACCCTCTACAAGCAAAGCCACTTCTACATCCATCCACAGAGATTCAACTCCTTCCCCTCCTAGATCAAACCACCATCAGACTCCACCCCCCTCAAATCACATTCAAACTCCTCCTCCTTCTAAAACTCCTACCCCTCCTACCTCCCCTCAACTTCAAAAATCCCCTCCATTTTCTATCCACACTACCAAATCCAATTCACACATAAAATCCCCTCCCCAAACCGCACCTGAAAATACCCAATTCCAACCGCCTCCTCTTTTCCAAACCGCCCCTTCCACTTCAACTTCCCCTCCAACAGATTAATCCCAAATCCTTTCAACCTTTAACCTAATCCAAGGCCAACTTCTGATAAACCAAGGCCATATAATAAAATTGACCGCTTCAAATGCATCCCTTGAAACCTCCAACACTTCCCTGGGTAAATCCAACCGCACCCTTCTGGCAAAGTTTGATTCTCAATCCCTAGAATTGGATACTCTGAAAACCCATTTGCTTGATGCCATTAAGAGGGAGAGATCACATGCTACTGCATCCACTTCTGCTGATCAAACCGCTTCCATCGTTAAAACCACTGCTGAGAACTGCTTCAATGCATTCCAGCAATCTCTTGAAGATGGTATGATCAAAGCCTTGTAGATAAAGCTTCTATTGCTGAATTAAATAAGATTCTTACTGAGCTTGGAGAATGCATCTGCAAAGCCTTAGAAACAGATCTTGGACTTCTGAAGACTGAGTTTCTCAAAACTTTCAAACCGCAACCAGAGTCAGATCTCAAAGTAGTTTTGGACTCAATGCAAACAAGTCTTCTTGAAGAGATGGATTTGCTTAAAGGGGAGCTAATCATCAATATAAGCATATTGGGAGATAGCCTAAAGGCAAAAATCAACGCTCTCAATGATGAGGTTAACGACCGCCTGGAGAATCTCAAGGAAGGATTTAATTCCAAGCTTAACTCAAAAATCAATGAGTTAAAAACCTCCTTGAAGGTGACAGTAGATCTTGAGCCAGATGAGGAAGTTATTTCTACTCAGACTACTGGGATTCAGGGGGAGATCCATACTATTTTCAACTCTCTCAACTCCTCCTTTCATCTGAAGATCAATGAGCTTAAGGAAAATCTAGTTGCTAACACTAGATCAATTGCTGCTACAAATTCAACTTCTGCCCATTCAGTGAATGCTTTGAAAGCTGTTGAGACCACTCTTGCCAGAACCACTGAAGAAGTAAGAAGACTCAGGAAGACCCTCCAAGCTTAGCACTCAGTTTTTCAAGGACCGCATGCAGCAAAGCACGTAGTGGATGGACCTTCCCAGCGACCGCGTCAGAAATAGAACCGCTCTTTCTGTAATTTCTTTTTGTTGAGCCTTTTGATTTTTAGGCCGCACTCTCATTATATTATTTTGGTCTATCTTTTTGATTTTGTAACCATATAATTTCCTTTCATACCTTATACCTGTAATTCAAACTGCTTGAGGTATTAATGAAAATTGCATCATGATTCCAAAACCATGTTCATATCAAACTACTTGTTTGTAGAAAAATGAAACCGCAATGGTTTAAAACCTCATTCATATATTTTCTAACTTAAAATCATATTTTTGAAATGAAGTTTAAATATTCAATTTAAACCGCACTTTAAACTTAAACTCATATTTTTCAAGTGCACTGAATGCATTTCTATACTTTCAAATTGTAAGTTTTTCAATCTTTCAATAGTATAGAAATCTGTAACTTAAGTTTGTGTGTGCATTGACTTGGGACATGACTTACCATGTTAATTCTTATGGACATGTTTTTACCAAAGTACAATGTTTGCTTTTGTTATAGTAGATAATGGCATCAATCAAATAGGAGGAGATTGTTGGGTATGCATATTTTAACCCTCCTAGCTTTAGCTTAGATTTGATTGATACCATAACCTCATTTCTATTTTAAGGACTTTAGGCCCATATGTAATGAAGCTTAGACTTCAATTTTTTTAGTTTAAGTCCATTTTATAGAATAGGATAAATTAGGCTTGAAGACTAGCACATGATTCATTGGATATGAGGTTGCAGTTCAGAAGTTTCAAACCGCGCTCAAGAAACGGCACATGCAAACCGCATTGTGGAAATCCTTCATTGAAACCGCTCCTTAAACAACTGCAGTGAATCCTAAATTAGTGAAACCGTACCTAGGAAACCGCAGTGTAGTTCCAATATCTAGACTGCACAGTTAAACCTCATCTGATGAAACTGCACTTACTCAACCGCAACATACCAGATCGCATCCAATGATTAAAGACTTAAAGTTGAACCACATATGACTGTTGGAATCCACATCAGCAATATCAAAAGTCAACCACCAAATCTTGTCACGTGACTAAGTGTCAGACAAGATCTGTAAGGATCTTGAAAAGATGACATATGTCCTTCATACCTTATTTTCAGCTGAGGTCTGGTCAGCTTTATCTGCAACTGCTGTACCAAAGGACAAAAGTGGATTTGTGGACCAATCAGATTGCACCAGTACAGTACTTCAACAGCTGTATCGTAATGGCTACTTTCTTGGTACTTGGGTATAAATACCCCTAATCTTTAACATTTGAAGATTGCTTGAGATATTGAAATTGTTGTGAGTTCATAAGAAGTTGAAGCTCTGCCCAGAAAATATTCAGTCCTTTGAATCTTCATCTTCTTCCTTCAAGAAATATTTCCCAGCCCAGAAATCAAGCCTTAAACACTTCAAGAATCATTGTGCTCTACATCATACAGATTCAAAGAGCCTTGATCTTGTTAAACACACACATCTCACTTGTTTAATCACATAGATTATTCATTTGAGATACATTGGTTATAGTCTAGGATTTGATCTTCATATAATAGATTTTAGATCTGAGTTTGAATACTTTGTATCATATTAATATCTCTCTCATACTCAATATAAAATCTAACTCTTAGAAAATCCAAGACTAACCATCTTGGTAGTGGATGTAGATCATTTACGATTGAACCACTCCAAATATTGTGTTCTTCATTTCTGCATATTTACTTACTGTGCTTTGCTAATTATTTTGTCTTTATCTGTTTGATCATATTTTCAGTTATCCATTATTTTGAATTTTGTTGAAAGTTAACTTTGTCAAAACCTCACTTTTAAGTTTTGTAAACCGCACTAAAAACTGCTTACAAAACCGCACCTCATAAACTGCACCATTTTACTCTGTAATTCAGCTGTGCATTTTGCAATACCACTTGCAGTTTATAACACACTGTAAGCGGTTTGTAAGCAAGAGTTTTGGTTTTTCAAAAGAGGGCAAAAATTTTGTAACAGCTATTCACCCCCCCCTCTAGCTATTTTTCACCATTGTTGCCACCTTTGTGACCAACACCAACAATCATGTGATGCATTCCAAGACAAAGCACATAGACATCAAATACCACTTCCTCAAGGATCATGTTAAAAAGGGTAATATTGTTCTCTTAAAAGTCCATACTGATTATCAGTTAGCTGATATTTTGACAAAACCCTTAGATATTAAAAGATTTGAATTCCTTAGAGGAGAACTAGGCATGATTGATATTCGTTGATAAACTGTGCTAACTTTGCTATCTGTGTAAGCTATCAACTGATCAAAAAGGTGATTCCTCAAATACCATTGCTGATCCTCCCTAACCGGTGTGCCTAACCGGTGTCTCTAATCGATGGCTCCCAATTGACGGCAAAGCAGCTCTCAACCGGTCATTGCACCTGACTGATCGTTCTTCTCAACCGGTTACAAGTTGTAACCGGTCGAGCACTTAACCGACGAACTGCGGCCGGATTGTAAATCCTAATTCGTTTTTGACCGGCTCTTTTCTGACCCTTCTATCATGTCAGTCTTATCAGCCGTTTCAGTCTGACATCTCTATGAGTTGTCTACAACCTTTCCTTTCCTAGGTAGATCAAAATTTTAATTTTGATCAAAAAGGTAATCTCTGTATCATTCTTATTCATCCAAAAGGATATTCCTTTTGTTCATTATTATGTTTAAACATAACTGCTGCACACACGTACCTATTTTTATGTCCCATATTTAGAATCGTGTTTAAAATATTTAATATCTGTGCAAACCAGTTAAAAATGTTTCAACTTATTTTGTTTCTCCCAACAAAACATCTTCGCCTTCTCTCCCTCTCTCCCTATAAAAGGTTTTTCAAAAGCAACATTTAAATTTTTTGAAGCAAAAAATCTCTCTCTCTCTCTCTCTCTCTCTCTCTCTCTCTCTCTCTCTCTCTCTCTCTGCAATCTAAAATTTCAATCGGTTAAGAACTCTTTGCTTTCAAGTTCATCCGTGTTTCCTCAACTCTTCATCTGTTTTTCATCAATATTCAAACTATTTCTTTGGTAATAATTTCAAAAACTCAAAAATCATGAATATTAATGTTTAGAACCTTAAAATATCTCTAAGTTATGAACTTCATCTCATATGTCTATTTTTTGTTCTAACTTAAAATGTTTGTTTATTTGTTTTGATTTATACAGATGGCTCTCAAACCTTCAACCCCCAAGAAAGACATTTATGGAGGTTACATTCTTTCGAGCTTCTTTGATTCTGAATAAGGAAAGCTGCTTCAAGCCCTTCTTGTAGGAGCTGGTGTTCTTCCTTTCTTGATGCCAGATGGGAATGAGGATATTTTATATGAGTTGGTGAATGAGTTATTTGATAATGGTATTTTGGATGATGATGTGAAGAATGTGTTGGTGTAATGCCCTAGGCTATAGTTATGTTTAACTTGAACCGTTATGTATCATCTTTATCATTTATTATAGAGTACATGTTTATTTGGTTTATTATATGTTTGCATGTTTATTATATTGAACTGCATCCCTAGTTGTTGAGAACAACTAGTATAAGTTGGTAATGGATAATCATGGAGATGATTATATGCATGGAGATGCACATTACACTTATGGATACTTGCTAGAGAACAAGTATTGGACTTGACCTACTTATGAGATTTATGACATGGTCTGTTGTCATGATTAAATCTCAAGATAGTCGTGTTATTGGAATCCTTTGTACCTAAGATTATCATCGTCTTCCACATGATGAACGTTGCGTTTAATATAGTCTAACACTATCTTTAATCGGATAGCAATAAGGGCTATGTTAGCACGATCAGATTCATGTAGGGAAGAATGATAAGTCAAGACAGGATTTGTCCCTCTTATGAAGAGAGATGTTTGCTTGGGCCCCTTGATGAATAGTGTTGATGAAATGTGTGGCCACACTTAAGTGATTTGATAGAGATCAAATGCATTTGGATTATCAACATATTCAGAATCGAGAAAGCATTGAACAAGATGATTTGACCTAGACCATGACTCATGTTCAATTGAACATCGTGGACAAAGGGATTGTGACATTTGATTATCAAGGAATCAAGCTTTGATGTTATATTTAATTGGGTGGAGTCGACATAATGATTTGCTAGAAGTCACTTATGTCTGGTGAGGTTGATGTTTTAACTCACTACCAACATAAAATATAATTCCTAAAGGGTCACAGATAAAAGAACGAATTGAAAATGGCTAAAAGGGTGATTTTTGGGCTCAAGGGACGACTAGTCCCCTCTGGCATGAATCATGCTTGAAGGGACGACTCGTGCCCTCTTGGCCCAAGTCGTGCCTTGTGAAGGGACGACAGAATCTGAGGCTGTGCAATTGAACATGACTCGTGCCCTATGGGACGAGTCGTGCTCACGACTCGTGCCCTCAGGCACGACTCATGCCCCATTGATTTGGCAACCTGGTTTACTGGCACGATTCATAGCGCGACAAAATTTTCCATAAGGCACGACTCGTGCCCCTAGGGATGAATCGTGCTAGCGGTCAAATATTGGTCTGTATGCCTTTCCTTTGCTGGTTAGGTTTTGGTCTTTAACAAGGTTTCTTTCCCTAATTGTTAGGGATTTATGCTTAGTATAAATAGAAGCCTTTGGTCAGCCAAAAACACATGAAATTTTGGGGTTTATGAAACACTAAAATTGGGATCTAGATTAAGAATCAAAGATCAAGCACTTTTAGCCATTGATTATTGAAAACCGTTTCAATACTAGGTGATCATCTAGAAATCAATCAAGAAGCGTTCTTGGTCCGTTCAAGTGTGGATTACCGATAGAGGGTGATAAGTTAATCACCAAAAGCTTGAAGCCTTTCGTTCGTTGATTCATCACAAGGTAAAGAACAAGGAGAAGATAAAAAACTTCATCAACGGTTTTTTGAGATTCGTTTTTACATTCGCTATTGGAGATCTATTTTGAATTAACAAATCGCATTCAAGGTATGTAAATTCTATTTCATATAAAATTTTAATCTCTTCATGCTAGACGGATCTTAGGGCTAGGGTTTTGATGTTCTTTGTTAAACTTTCCGCTGCGTTCTTAACCCCAAAACCCAACAGAATGGTGAAATGTCTGTTATTCTGTCAACCATTGCTGGCGTGCCGATCACCTTAAACCCTTCCTCCATAAACGATGCCTTCCCTTCCCTTCCCTTCCCTTCCCTTTCCTCAACCGGCCCCTCATCAGTTTCTATGAAAGATATAGAGCTTGCTTGGTCCCAGGTTAGGGGAACCGATCCTTTCGTTACCGGTGAAAGTAACAAGAAGGCAGATCTTAACGCTGTGCACTATGCTTTAGCCGAGGTAGTTGACCGATGTATCATTTGCCGGTCTGGCTTGCACCATTGTATTACGATGGTTCAGTGGGAAGCAATTGTTGAATTATTCTTCAGAAAGAAGTTAACTGGTGTTCCTTCATTTATAGAATTATCTTGATAGCATTTAAGAAGTTTTAGAAGGAGAAGCCTAGTGCCAAAGCTAACAAGACTAAACTTTGTCATTACTTGTTGATCAACAGAGTGTTCAGAAAGATCCATGCTGTAATTGTTGCATCAACCGGTCAACCTAGCTATCCTCAATCCTTCTGCAATTCCTTTGACAAATTTGATCAAGCCAAGATTCTGAAAGAGGCTAAGCCATCAACCAGTGTTGCTGCTGCAACCGGTAAACCTTCAACAGGTGCTCAACCGGTGATTGCAAAGAAGAAATCTAACCGGCTAAAGGTGAAGCAGTCAACCGATGTTCCCAAATCGGTTAATACCTTACCGGTTAAGAGAAAGCTAACTGATGAGCCTTCAACCGATCCTAAACCGGTTAGTACCTCTCAACTGACCACTTCTGATGATCAACTGATTGCCACCATTTTCTCTTCTGACCGGCCAAAGAAGACAGCCAGAAATTCTGCCCCTCCACATATCCAAAAATCCAAACCAACTCAAAAATATTCCTCTCAAATAGCAAAAGAAAATGCTGAGAGAAAGAAAAGGATTGAAACCGACCTGGCCTCCTTTATTCCTTTTATTCCCAAACGGTTATTCAACCTTGATTTCCTTACCGATGTCGTTCCCTTTAATGGTCAATCATCTTCTAAACTGGTCACCAGATGCCAACCTATCAGAAACCCAACTTTCCATATCTACTATTATAATCCTTGGTCTGTCAATTCCAAATTTGCTCCTTCTCCAAAATGGGTTTACCCCATAGATCATCTCCCACCATTTATCAGGAGATTGCTCCAGTTTCATGAGATCAACAAGAATTATGTTCCCATTGGTGATGTTACTGAATATGTTGATTTTGACAACACTCATGAAGCCAAGGGCATCTACTTCAGCAAACCTTGCCTCTTGAGTGATTATGACATCTCCTTGACCAGGGAAAGCCTTATCAAGCTATATAACTGATACTTTCATCATTTGCCTCAGTTCTGGAATGCTATTTACCTAGCTCAAGATAGGCTCAGATAAGATATGATGGTCCATGTAGTGTGGGCTGACTTTGCTTTATTATACAATGCCTAGGACACTCTTATGGAATCTGACCCTTATCAGTTGGGCAGATATGAGCTACCTGAATATGTTCTACCTTTGTTCGATACTGAGCCTGTTTCTCTCAGCCAAAGGAGAACTCAATTCATTAGAAATGTGATGGACCTGGTTTAGAAATGGTGGATATTGACAAAGAAATCCAAGCAATGGGAGATATTGCTTTGTCGGATTTTTTTTCATTGGTTCACTCAAACAAGAATAAGTGGACTAATAGAAGAATTATTTAAGGACAATGAATCTGATGATAAAGTTGATGATGATGAAGTTGATCGGTCAAGCTCCAGTTCCAGCTCCAATTTAAGTTCCTCTGATTCTGATGTTGACCGATCTGCTAACCGATCTGCTGTTGACCGATCTGAAAAGGTTGGACTTACAACTCCTCAACAGATGGCAACTGTTAGGAGTTTGGGAGGAGGCGTAACCGATAAATCACCGGTTACGGCCTTAGGAGGAGGAGATGATGATCCAATTGATCCCTTACCGGTTACTCAACCGATTGAAATGCCTCTGACCGGTGTGTCTACTGTTGAACCAGTTAGAGAGGAGAAACCGACTGAAAAGCCTCTAACCGATGTATCTGCTAAACCGGTTAGAGAGGATAAACCATCTGAAGCTGCTTGTGTAGATGACATAGAGCTTCAAAAAGCTATGGCTGCAAGTATATTTGAAGAAGAGCTGAACCGACATCGGTTATCAGCTGATGAGATGGCCACTCAGTAAGCTATCCAAGCAGTCAGCCAAGCCAAACAAGCTTTGAAAGATAAATCACCGGTTAAGGAGGAGACCGATCCAATTTTTGAGGAGGAGTCTACATCAGATTTCTTTGAAGAAGATGAGCTTGAATTCTCAGGTGCTGAACCGTTTGACTATGATCCCTTTGATGCTGCTATTCCACCGGCTAGCTTGGATTTCACCCATGACCAGAAAGATCTCATGTCCCCCTCAACTACTATACAACAAAAGCATCCATTCCTTGTCTCGAAAATGGTATGTTTTTATTTGATGTTCATAAGAAAATCACCAGCCGGTCCAGCCTTCAAACTATTCCCATGCCACCTTCCCTTGCCGATGAAATTCAAAGACAGAGAAGAGCTGATAGATTGCAAGTTTTTGTTGATGTAGCTGAAGTGATGCAGCATGGTGATCCTCCAACCGATACCCCTCCTCACCTAGCCAAAACCAATGGCCCCGGTGAGACTAGACTTCGCTACCAAACTCCCAAAATCCTTAAGCTGAAAAAGAGACATGCACCTCCCAAAAACCACAAGATTAATATAGGAAAAGCCGCGCAACAACTTATCACAGACTTTTCCTCCAAACAAAAGCCAAAATATTCCCCCTTGCTTTCTCAACGGTCAGCCACCATCAAAATTCGCAGTGAGATCGTCAACCAATTGCCTCGATCGGTTGAATGCACTTTGTCAACCGGTAACCTATTCATCAGATACTTATCCCTCAACAACCGTATGAAAAAAAATTTGGAGTTGAAAATTTTTAATTGGTCTTTTGAGGTCACTTATATGGTAGGCTTAATGCCCCAGGTGCCTAGGCTGTCAATAAGAAGAAATGGCAATGTCCAACCTCGCAGCAATATTCGACATGCCTCTCTCTTTCTGAATGTTTTGAAAATGGCTTACATGATACGGTTAAGGAAGAATGCATTATCGTTGGTTCCTGTTGCTGTTGAACTGTTGGAATTTGCCTTTGCTGGGAGATGAGCTTGGAAGCAAATGATTTGGTGACAACAACTGTGGCTCGACCTGATTCTTCCTCTTCTGAATCGGTTGATGAAGAAATTGAGATATCCCCAACTGGCCATGTTACATCAACCGGTCGCCCATCAGCCCTAACCGATCAGGCCTTAACCGATGCTCCATCTGATCAGGCCTTGACCGGTGCTCAAACCTATGCTCAAACCGATGCTCAAGCCATTGACCAAGCCGACCAATTCCTGACCGATCATGCCGCAACCATCATTCCCTCAACCGATCGTCCATCAATCGATGTTGTCTTACCTGCTCCCATTCAACCGGCCGCTCAACCGGCCGCCTTACCAACCGATGATGATCCTCAGTGGCCAGTTGTTATGAATGATCTTGTTGAACTGCATGAAGCCTTGCTTGGAGGGGTTGCTGAAATCAATGCTGAGTTAGTTAATTCTCTTGCTAAGTCCAATCAGGAGGAGGAAGAGAGAAGATTGAACAGAATGGAAACTGGTTTTGCTATGGCCATTGCTAATTTTGTGGAGCTGCTGAATACAAAAGATGCTACCATAAATGATCTTCTTCTGCAACTTGAAAATTCATCCAACACCAATAAAGAATTATGTGATCAAGTCATTTCAGTTCAAACCCTTCTGAATGAATCAACCAAAGCCCTCAAGTTAGCCGAGCAGAAGAATCGTGAGCAGGCAACCGAGCTGATCAAAGTTAAAGCCCAGAATGAAGTGTTAATGAAGATGTTTGCTGACGGTCAGTTCGGAAAATCTCAGTATGAAGAGAGGAAGAAAAGGAAAAGAGAAGAGAAGAGAAGAAAGCAAAAAGGGATGCCAAGAAATCCAAGTCTGAACCGGTCATATCAGCTACACCAACTTCTACTCCAAAGGACTCAACCGATCCTGCTTAGAATGTAACCGATGAAATAAATGTTTTTTTAAACCGGTCAGCTGATCAATCAATGAGAATTTCTGAACCCTAAACTTTGTTCATTTAAATGTTTTACTTTCTTGAAACTCCTTTATGTTTTGAATGACTTCACTAAAAGGGATGCCAAGAAATCCAAGTCTGAACCGGTCACATCGGCTACACCAACTTCTACTCCAAAGGACTCAACCGATCCTGCTTAGAATGTAACCGATGACATAAATGTTTTTCTTTCAACCGGTCAGCTGATCAATCAATGAGAATTTCTGAACCCTAAACTTTGTTCATTTAAATGTTTTGCTTTCTTGAAACTCCTTTATGTTTTGAATGACTTCACTGCTACTAATCATTTCACTTTGCAGGTTGCTTCATTCAAATTTCTTTTACTTTAACTTATCTTTTTTAAGCTTTCTTTTTGTAAGCTTTACTTAGGTTACATCAAGTTGTCACTTGACTTAGGGAATGACATAATTAAAAGATAAATTCTTAGTCATTCTATTACTGAGTCAAGATAGATGTTAACAAAGGGTGATTGGACTTAAGCAATTAGAAAGAGATTGTTAGTCAAATATATGCATAGTTTTAGAATTGCTTAATCCCAATCACAATAAGCATTATTGAGGACCCCTAATTTTAACTAGACCAAATAGAATTTTTCTACGTATGTTAGGTTTCCTTAGTGCTAGTGCCAGTGTTTTAAAATGTATCTTTCACAAAGTTTGAAGACTTGAAGACCCTAAAGATTTTCCTTGTGGTTAACTGGTTACTTGTCCAAGGAGCTTTCCCCAACTGGTTAACAACCTCACCGGTTGACAGCCTCAACCGGTCACCAAGCCTTACCGGTCAACCCTTTAACCGATTGAGACAGTCAATCGGTCGTGACCTCATCTGTTGTTCCTAACCGGTCAAGCTTATTCAACAAGCTTCTCTCAGTCAGCTAACTGATGCATTTATTGCTCCCAACTATCCAGCCCCCAATTTAGCTGAAGTTGGTAAAGCAGCATGCTGAAAAAACATTCCTGCTACTGTTAGTAACTCAAAGAGGAATGTCAAAGTTACCAGTACTCACATCTCTTCATCCACTCAATGGAAAATATCTTCATCAAATCTCAGGCATTCAATGAAAAAGATACTTTCATTAAATGCCTGTCAGTCCAAGTCATCCCTTCAACCCCTTCAGAGACAACAACTCTATTTTGAAGACCACTATATATACCTTCTCCAGAGCATTGAAGAGGGTTGGTGCATTTAAGATCTTTGAGAGTGAGTTGCCAAGAACTACCAGCATTCAAGCATTCAAGTTCAAGGCATTCAAGTCCCATATTCACTAGACTATCTCTATTAGGACAAACACTGAGCACCATCAATCAATACTTGTAGTGTTCCCAAACAAGACTATGATTGGAACACATTGATTGAATCACACACACACCCTAGAGAAATTAGTTCAACATTGTGAACACATCTCTAGAAAACACCTGGTCATTCTTGTAGCACGATCCATTAGTGATCACTTTACTTTTAGCAGCCTTCAATCATATGGCTTGTAATTTGTAATAGTTAGGTATCATTAATAGTGCACTTTCACAAATCCAAGTTTTGAGCAAACTTGGTAGAGGACGTAGCAGTTATTTAACACTGTGAACCTCTTCAAACAACTATGTCTTTTCCTTTGTTTGTTTGCTCATTATTTGTGATTCTTGTAACCGCTTGACAATCTCTCAACCGGTCACAACCTGTTGATTCCTAGTTACTGCTTGCTTGTTACTTCATTGGAAAATACAATGGTTGCATGACATTTTAACTTACTCCCACTGTCTAACCGATTTGTGTGAGTATCTAAACCAGTATCATTTTATCCGCTGCGCAAATCGGTTACCATCGGTTAGCCTCTGATAAGGTACTAGACATTTTCAAAGGTTTTCAATAGTTTGACAAAAAGTTTTTATGCAGGCTATTCACCCCCCCCCTCTAACCTGTTTCCTACCAATTGGTCCTAACAGTAGTGGCAGACTTGATGGGCCAAAAATCATGCGGGCTTGACCCAGCCATTGACTTAAATTTCAGATCCCACCTGCCTCTTCTACACGGGCTGGGCTTAGCGGGCTGGATGGTGGGTTGGACGGGCCGGCCCACGGATTCGGGCCCAAAGTGTTCATCATCAGTGATCAAACTAATCTATCATAACTTATTTATTATTTACTCTTGTTTATTCAAAATAAATATCGTTTTGAACAGTAAATTTTGGTTAATATATTTGTTGTATTTGGACTTAAAACCTTAAAATTTCAATTTTATCTCTCTATTATAACTTGTTTCATAGCATTGATTGTATTTTTTGAGTGAAATAATGCATTAGAGAGAAACAACTAATAAGAGTTTTTTTTATAGTTACTTTAAAAAGTTGTAGTAAGAACATCATTTTTTAAAATGAGTGAAAATCTCTAAAACGACATTTATTTTAATTTGGATGGAATAACATGCAACATTTTATTATAATTTTCTCCGTTCTATTTTTAATTTGATGTTCATCTTTGACCTTGCACAAGAATTAAGAAGTCAATGTACTATGGTTAAGTAAATCACGTAGATTGAGAATATAATTGTCCAGAATATTAGTATTCATAATACAAGTAAAAATTATGTTAGCTTATAATGGTTTTCATAACTCTAACTTTATGAGTTTTCAAAAGAGTGCCCTATTGGTAAAATCAAGTGTAGCCCTCGGTGAGCACTAGGTTTCTATCCCTCTCCTCACCTTCTGCTGTCGTGGAGTACATCTCTGAAAAACGTGTTTTCCATATTGATTAGGAAAAACGTGTTTTTAATACGTGGTTACATTTTTGTAAATAACAGGAACTTATTAAAAAAAAACATGTGGTGGCATTTTAAATATTGGAACTTCTCAACACCTCCCGACACTTTTCCACACATGAACTGGTCATCTTAAACACCACACCTGGTCATCTCAAATACTAGCACTAGCCATCTTTTAACACTTTATTTATAAAACTTCAAATGCATGTTTTGAGGGTCTAAGTGACGTCTTTTAGGGTTTGTAAACCCTTTATCACGGGGTAAAACCAATGACTTTTGTAGGTATTGAAATTCTCTTCGCCAACAAATCTTCTGGATATCAATCTTAAATGTTCTGGATATCAATCTCAAATGATCTATATCAATATCAAAGACTTTCAGATATTCAGAAGGTTTGTTGGTTATAGTCTTGTTCAAATGTGCTTGTTAATAAATATCCAGAAAGCTTTAATATTGTTATACAGAACCCTTTAATCTTGATATTTAGAAGGTTTGTTGGTCATAACCTTATTCAAATATGTTGTTAATTTATATCTAAAAAACTTTAATATTGTTAGGTTGATATCTATAAGGTTTGTTGGTCATGAACCAATGCGCTCAAACTTTCACTTATTTACAAAAATGTCACCATGCACAAAATTTTACTTATTTGTTTATAAAAGTGTCACCGCACAATTAAAAAACACGCTTTTCCTCATATTTTCATCATGCCATGGGACACCGTAAAAAAAATACTTTATGAGATAAAGTTGTCCAAAATACAGTTTATCAGTTTTTCTTTCTAGGGATATGAAAAGTAAACAAAAAGGAGATATGAAATTAAATTGGGACCGAGTAGTAACATTTAACTCATATTTACAAGAAAATTGTTATTCGCCCCCGCACAACTACTTAATACCCCCGCGCTAATAAGTTTACCTATAAAAATAAAACTACACCATCATTATTACTAGTATACCCTTTTAAACCCCTCAATAAACACCCACCTAAACTATCAAAATACACCCGCACACCCCCCACACCCATATCAACTTACACGAGCAAACATAGACAATGCCAAATGTTTTGTCCATGTTCGGTAGACATCTTCCAAACACTTTGCACATGTTCGGCATCTACGTGCCAAACATCTTGTCCATGTTCGGCAGGTACCAGCCAAACACGTTGCACAAGTTCGGCAGAAACGTGCCAAACATGTTGTCCATGTTCGGCAAATATTTACTAAACATATCGAACATGTTCAACAGCTTTTTACAAAACATGTTGGTCATGTTCGGCCAGAGGTGGCCAAACGGTATTTAATCTGGTGGTCGCTATTGAACGAACGTCAGTACGAGCAGCTAGTTCACACAAACACAAACGTTCAAAAAACAACTAATCTAAATAAACCAAAATATCAAATTAATCCAATACATAAATCTAAATCCAACATTCAAATAACATATTACCAACGACATAGTACTAAAATAATATATTGTTTGTACAATAACGTTCAAAATTACATCAATTATCTACAATTCTCCGGCTATAATATTGTATCCATCCTGCTGAATATAAATAACGACTTGAATGTCATTTGTAGGCTACAGGTGGTAATGGACATCCTTCATTCAAATGAACCTACATGTTATCAACGCACCAATAATGAATCCAAATAAACATATAAATAGATAACCAATCCTGAAACATAATATTGAGAGTTGATGGTACCTGAATGTAGTGATTTATGTTAACGTATCGATACAAATAAGCTTTGGGTTATTAGGTATTGGTGTTCGTAGAGGAATAAATGTTTATGATATGTTGTTGCTTAAACATAAAAGAGAAATGTTGAATGCAGATGCAACCAACCCATATCTGGCACGTCAAACCAACGACCTTCTAGTACAGGAGCCGCATAACAATTGAGAATTTGTTTCACTTTCTCGATACGACCATGTTCAATGAATATGGGACCGTATAATTCTTCATGAGCATATAACTCTTGCCATAATATAGATTGAACCATAGGTCATTCATATCCATGTCCAAGTAACCCTTTACTCGATCCAAGCATGACATGCTGACTGTCTGCCCTAAAATGATAGTAGCACAAGTTACATATTTAATTATCAAGTATTTAGACATTTGAGAGACTTTCTTTAACTCACGATAATGCCGCTACGTTCACAAGTTAAAGTCATTCGAGGTTTCGTATTACGACACCCGTTGTCAGACATAGCAATCAAAATAACAAAATCATTCTCCATTCCTTTAGCATGCACCCATTAACACAACCTCTCTCGAGAATCAAAGTATAATGGTATTGTGAACACATGCATGAAGTCTAGAATCACATCTTCAAATTCAACAATTTCATGATCGTTTGAATATGCGTTTGTATACTGCAAATAGATTTTCAAAAAAATAGTTACCTTACATGTGTACTGTTCAGAAAAGCGTGGGGGAACAATTTCAAAAAGGACCACATCTGTTTGAACAATTTCAAAATGTTCAACCACCGATGTTTGATATAGTTTAAAATGTTCTCGATCAATATGATTTGAACATCATTCAAGTGTTCAGCTAATACTGTCCGAACATTATTCAAATGTTCGGTCTCAACTTTCTGAACATCATTCAAATGTTCGACTAATATTGGTTAAACATCATTTAAAGGTTCGATAGTCAGTGGTCGGACTATGTAAGATTGTTCGGTGAACACTTACTAAACAATTCAAATATGTTCGGCAACTATTGACCAAACCGTAGGTACGATAATTTTTGAAAACCTCGAAAAAAAAAAGACAAAGCAAAAAACCTTGGAGTGTTCAAAATAATTACATTTACGCCTTGATTATTCAGGTGTTGTTAAATACATACTTGATTTTTAATGCAACATAGTAAAATTGAATAGAAAATTTTGTAAACTTGATGGAAGGAAGCGAGGGAGAGTTCTTTTTTTAACAGACGATGGAATAGAAGGGGCGGTAAAGAAAGAAATGTAAGTTTTTAGGGTTTAATGGGGTGAAAATTTAATGATAGATGCGGGTGTACAACATTTTATGAAGGATAATAAAGTCATTTTAATTGATGACATTTTTTTGAAAATTACATTGTAGAGGTCTTAAGTAATTGTGCGGGATGAATAACATTTCTCTATTTACAATTATTATTTCAAACTATTTACAATTATTATTTCAAACGTTTTCACACACTCGTATCTAATTTTTTATTTTTATTTTTATTTTTATATACTCCCTCCGTCTCACTCTATTGTGGACCAACTTTTTGGACACGAGAATTAAGGAAAAGTAGGAAAGAGAAATAGGTGGAGGTCCTGGAGGAGGTATTTGTGAGTATGAAAAATTAAATAGGAGAGAGAATGAGTGAGAGGAATAGTAAGAAGAAAGAATGTTGTGAGTGTAAAAGTAAAGTAGGAAAGAGAATGAGTGGGTGGAATAGTAAAAATTATTTGTCATTTTGGATAATTCACACTATTAAAGTGGAACATTCCAAAAAGGAAATAAGTCAATACTGGAAATGGAGTGGGACGGAGGTAGTATATATCTAGCCGGGTACAATGATAAGAGAGAAAACAAAGAAGAAGAAAAGGACAAGGACGGGCAAGTGTGCTGCATATCTACTATATATAATAGCAAAAGTTTTTCAAGCTCCTAGAAAACTCCAAGTGGCACAATATCATTGGTCAATCTTTCCTTCATCCACCAATCACAATCATCCATTTGAAATTCAATTAGTAACTTTTAAAATTTATAGAGGTTGATTTTTAAAATTAACCCCATTAGTCTGGAAAGTGAATTATAAAAAAATTGCTCTTAAACAGTAGCAAAAATAAAAAAAAACTTGATTATTTATTTTAAATCATACCATTAAATTATGCAATACTAATTTTATTTTTTATTTTTAATCTTTAAAAGAATTAAGATTTATAGCATTGTATATATAACTAAATAGATCACATATTATCAAACATAAATTAAAGTCGTATACATATATTCACCATTTAGATTTGATTTATGATTTATTTGTGAAATTCTTAAATTTGTATTTATTAATTGTTAATTCGAAAATTAATAAATGTTAAATTAGAAATTTAATTTTCAAATTTCAAATTTTTGTTTCAAATCTACTATATATAATAGTAAAACTTTTTCAAGCTCCTAGAAAATTTCAAGTGGCACAATATCATTGGTCAATCTTTCAATCATCCACCAATCACAATGATCCATTTGTGAAATTCAATTAGTATCTTTTAAATTTTATAGGGGTTGATTTTTAAAATTAACCCCATTAGTCTCCAAAGTGAATTATAAAAAAATTGATCTTAAACAGTAGCAAAAATAAAAAAAAACTTGATCATTTATTTTAAATCGTACCATTTACCTATGCAACACTCCTTTAATTTTTTATTTTTAATCTTTAAAAGAATAAAGATTTATAGTATTGTATATATAACTAAGTAGATCACATATTATCAAACATAAATTAAAGTTGTATACGCATAATCACCATTTAGATTTGATTTATGATTTATTTGTGAAATTCTTAAATTTGCATCTATTTATTGTTAATTCAAAAATTAATAAATGTAAAATTAGAAATTTAGTTTTCAAATTTCAAATTTTTGTTTCAAATTTACTATATAAAATAGCAAAAGTTTTTCAAGCTCCTAGAAAACTCCAAGTGGCACAATATCATTGGCCAATCTTTCCATCCTCCACCAATCACAATCATCCATTTGAAATTCAATTAATAACTTTTAAAATTTATAGGGGTCGATTTTTAAAATTAACCCCATTAGTCTGCAAAGTGAATTATAAAAAAATTGCTCTTAAACAGTAGCAAAAAAAATAAACTTGATTATTTATTTTAAATCGTACCATTTAATTATGCAATACTACTTTTATTTTTTATTTTTAATCTTTAAAAGAATAAAGATTTATAGTATTGTATATATAACTAAGTAGATCACATAATATCAAACATAAATTAAAGTCGATATGTATAATCACCATTTAGATTTGATTTATGATTTATTTGTGAAATTCTTAAATTTGCATTTATTAATTGTTAATTCAAAAATTAATAAATGTAAAATTAGTAATTTAATTTTCAAATTTCAAATTTTTGTTTCAAATCTACTATATATAATAGCAAAAGTTTTTCAAGCTCCTAAAAAACTCCAAGTGGCACAATATCATTGGCCAATCTTTCCATCATCCACCAATCACAATCATTCATTTGAAATTCAATTAGTAACTTTTAAAATTTATAGGGGTTGATTTTTAAAATTAACCCCATTAGTCTCCACAGTGAATTATAAAAAAATTGCTCTTAAACAGTAGCAAAAATAATAAAAAAAAACTGATTATTTATTTTAAATTGTACCATTTTTTTTATGCAATACTACTTTTATTTTTATTTTTAATCTTTAAAAGAATTAAGATGTATCGTATTGTATTTATAACTAAGTAGATCACATATTATCAAACATAAATTAAAGTCGTATACGTATAATCATCATTTAGATTTGATTTATGATTTATTTGTGAAATTCTTAAATTTGAATTTATTAATTGTTAATTAGAAAATTAATAAATGTTAAATTAGAAATTTAATTTTTCAAATTTTTGTTTCAAATTTTAGTTAAAAATGAAAATGGATTGAAGCACAAATAATTTTTTTTACTATAAAAATATAAATTAAACGTTCAATTAATGCTAACTATTACGTTAATTTAATTAATTTCAATATGCCCCGTCGAGTATCGACGAGGTATACTGCTAATTTTTACTGTTCCTTTTGCTGATTTGTGAATATTGTTACGTTATGTATAATACTACCTCCGTCCAAAAATGAATGTCCAAAAATTTCAATTAGATTCGTCACCAGGCTAAACTACAATTTGAATCATACACGGGGCTAAAAGGCTGCCATTGCGGAGTTAGCGGTTCGAGATACGGGGAGAAGAATCATCTTGTCTTCATCGTCTGGCTGGAGGGAAAAGGTGGACCACCCAAAATTATTCGGACTCCCTTGCAATATGTAAATGAATGCAGAGTACTAAGGGTAACACAAAATATGAGATTACAGGTGATTTTCAAATACATTTTGTTTAACATTATGTATACGTATCTATATTTTAAAAGTTATAATAAGACTAAAATATAATATTTTATGTAGGGTGGTTCGTCTTCTTCGGATGTTGAGGATATCAGGTCATTTGCAAATTGGTTATTATCCGTTGGTGATGGGACTGCAGGTGATAAGTAACAACTGCTTTTAAGATATAGATATGTATTTTATCTGTTGGTTATTACTACCTCTGTCTCAAAAGCCTTACTACCTTTATTGCAATTTATATACTATATCCGTCTTAATATTAGTAAAAACTGCTTCACAATTTTCCGGTCTTCTCTCAATTTTAATATTGATTTTTACTTCCTTTTAAGTTCATATTTTTCTAATATTTAGGTATTATATGTTGGTTATTACTGCAGGTGATAAGAACCATGGTGGAGTTGAAATCAAAATACCAGATGACATATTGATAAGAGATTCTGTCAATACCATCTCAGCTATTGTGGATTGCATATACTCGAACTTAATGCAGAATAAAGATGTTGATGGATTTTTCCAGAATCGGGCTATACTTGCACCAACAAATGAGATTGTTGACAATATTAATGAGTATGTTATGTATCTCTTTCCTGTAAAAGAAGTGGAATACATGAGTTCTGATGCCATATGCAAGGACGAGGAATTTAATCAATCAGTCGAAGATTTATTTTCAACTGAATTCCTAAACACTGTCAAGTGCTCTGGAATACCTAATCACATACTGAATCTAAAGATTGGATGTATCGTCATGTTGTTACGAAATATAAATCAAGCTTCAGAATTGTGTAACGGTACAAGATTGCTCATTACAAATCTAGGTACGCAAATCAATTTTGTTAGTATATAATTATACATTTATACAATTAATTATTTGATTACTTGACATAAAACATACTGTTTTTTTAATATATATATATATATATATATATATATATATATATATATATATATATATATATATATATATAGGTAAGCACGTGTCGAGGCGGTAATGTTGTCCGGAAAGAATTTTGGTAAGAAGGTGTTGATACCGAGGATGATTATGCCACCTTCTGATACAACAAAATTTCCGGTTAGGTTTCAACGGACACAATTTCCACTGACCGTTTCTTTTGCAATGACGATAAATAAACGTCAGGGTTAGTCACTCGCTCATGTTGGCCTTTTTCTTCCAAGACCAGTATTTAGTCATGGACAATTATATGTTGCTTTTTCTAGAATAACTACAAGGAAAGGACTTAAAGTGCTTATATGTAATAGTCATGAACAGTCAGATGACACGACTACAAATGTTGTGTACAAAGAAGTTTTTGACAAGTTGTAATATATTACATAAAATTATCTCATTAATTTTTTGAATTGTATTTATATTTAATTTTTATCTCAGTGTTTTATTCCCCGTCGGGGATCGATGGGTTACTCACTAGTTTAGATATACTAGAATAAAATAAGCTCGTGTTTGAGGACACGTATTTTTTTTTTTTAATTAAGCCCATATTTGAGGATATTTTTTTTTAAAATTAAAAAAAGTTTTTTTTTAAGAGCAAAATAGAAAATGAATAAATGTACAAAAACAAAATGGAAAATTTGACGTATGATAGTGTGTTCTTTATGATAGTGTGTTCTTAGTAGTACTGTACGTGGATAGTGGCAGACAGGGGAGGTGTGATTTATTCTATAGATCTATAGATATACTCAAAACCAAAACGATGATGCTGTACTTACTGCTCTCTCTCTCTCTCTCTCTCTCTCCTCCCATGCAGATGTTCCAAGAAGAGTTCCATTCGTCGGAACAGCAGCTCGCCATTAACACGTGTAATCAATCCTTGATCTCCACCTTCAATCATATGATCTCATCAACATACTTCGAATTCATCCACAATATTTCACCTCTCCCGGAAATGCATCTCCGCCGCCCAATCGATATCTCTTTTCCTCTGTTTGATTATTTTAATTTAGGGTTTGAGTTGTTCAATTGATTGAATTGAATTGAACTGAAGTGAGGATGGATTTGGTGAATTCGGTTCTGAATTGGGTGGTGCCACCGGCAAGCCTGGTGATGCTGGCCTTCTCCTGGCCGGCGATGACTTTCGTCAACACTTGCGAGCGCCTTTACAACACCTTTTTCTCGGAAAGTATGATCGATAAGGTCGTCGTCATCACCGGCGCTTCTTCCGGCATTGGAGAGGTCAATTTCCCCTCCATTTTTCCAATCATCTACTCCATGGTGTTCTGTTTTTTGTGTTTTCCTACTCCTTTTACCTAAATGTGTTTTAATATTATTTTCTCCAGTATCTAAATGAATGTTCATTTTTTATTTTGTAACAAAATGTAAAATAATAAGCAATTTTAGTATTGTTTGTCACTGACTTATCCTATTAGAAGAGTAAGTAAGAAAATTGTTGATCTACTAATTTGCTGAATTGTTCCTCAAAATATTGGAAATTCAAGTTGTTGAACAGAATTTAATTAGGAAAATTATGTTAGTTTTTCTAACGCCCGTTGGTGCCAGAGTATAAAGTGGAACAATTTCAAAATTAAGTGCGACTTAGACCCACTTGTTGATAGGGTGTCCAAAGTGGGATTGGATGTATACTTGAGGAAATGGTCATTTGGCTTTCTTATATTTAGTTGTTATTCTACTTGGAAACTTGTTTTCTCTTTCTGCAACTTTATCTCCTGGGAATGAGTGGAATGACCATGGATCAATAATAATAAGAAGCTCGCAAGAATATAATGACCTGTTTAAATCTGATTGCAGCACGCAAGTTAAAGTTCGTAAATCTTTTACATCTCTTGCATATATACAGTTCCGCACAATGATTCTTGTTTGCAAGTTACTTGAACTCATGAACTGTTCCTGTCACCAGCAAATTGCATATGAATATGCAAAGAAGGGAGCAAATCTGGTATTGGTTGCAAGAAGAGAGAACAGGCTGCACGGTATCGGTGAAAATGCTAGACTGTTGGGTGCACGACATGTGTTGATTATGGCTGCAGATGTTGTAAAGGAGGATGACTGTAGGAGGTTCATCAATGAAACCATCAACTACTACGGACGTGGTAACACCTGCAACCCACCACCCATACCCACCCTTTTCCAACACATGCACACACACATGAAAGGGATGACAAAAAATACTCCTTTTCATGATCTCCTTTCTTGAGTTTGTGTAACCTTTCATCTACCCCCTCTGTCCCAAAATGAATGTCCATTTTGGCAAAAGTTTTGTCCCAAAATGAATGACCTTTTTTAGTGAAGTTACAAAATGCTCCTTGTTGGTGATCATAATGTTTTAGTTTTACTCTTGTACTAATAATGTTATATAGTGAGATCATTTGGAATATACATGTCTATATGCTAAAAAAAATCCTACATGTCAACTCCCTAAATTTGAATTGGACATTCGAATTGGGGCTGAGGGAGTATTAATTACTCCATTCGTCCAAAATGATTCTGCCACCTTCATTTTTGGTTTGTCCCAAAAAGCTAGTCCCTTTTTAAAAAATAATCAAAGTAGTGAAATTTCCAAGCATAATCCATAAAAGATAGACCAATCAAATGGTACCTTTCATATAAAAAGGAATATCGGATGCTGCTTAAGCTAGAGCTCTTTGGCGTCAAATAGTACAATCTGTTTGAGAAGAGGAAAATAGCGTTCAATATTAAATGTATATACTGTGTTGTTTTGGTTACTAGTTATGCTTTCCAAAATTAAAAAGCCCTGATTATAGTTTCATTTATACGTTCCTTTTCTGCAGTGGACCATTTGGTCAATACTGCAAGTTTGGGGCATACTTTCTTATTTGAGGAAGCTACTGATGCATCCGTGTTCCCCATTTTGATGGTATGGTCAGGTTCTCACATGACATCAAATACTTAACTTATGTTTGGACTCTGTTCATCACTTTGGCATTCTCAACTTTCAGGACATCAACTTTTGGGGAAACGTCTATCCTACATATGTTGCTCTGCCATATTTACGTCAGAATCATGGACGAATCATAGTTAATGCATCTGTTGAGAACTGGTTGCCTCTGCCAAAAATGAGCTTATATTCTGTGAGTACTTGTGAGAACATTTCCCACTTTTGTACGTCAACATATTTAATTTCTACGTAGTAATCATCATTTTGAACTAGAACAGTAGAAACCTCAAGGCTATGAATCTATGTTACTTTCCATTTCATAAAGGTGTAGGCGGTTTGGAAGGGTTGAGAGTACCCTGTATAGACATACTCTGTATATCTTTCTTGAGAGTAACATATCAGACATATCAGCAGCATGTTGTGGATTCCTAATCTGAAGAAATTGAAACTAAATCATTTTTCTCCCTAGTGAAGGGTAACATGTAATGTAAAGATGAATCCATGAACAGCATGCAACAAGACAAACATTCTTTGGTTATTACCTCCAATGGCCCAAAGATACAGTTATGATTTGTTAGCCCTATTCTTCCATCAACCTAGGCGCGCAATGAGCATATGAATTTACTTCATGTCACATTATATTTAGTACCTCATGTCCTACTTATAGAAAACCTTTTCTATGTATGATGTCCAGCATAAAATGCACTCAACATCATGTTTCAAAATGTTGATATATTTCAACTTTAATCTCTTGTGTCGTATGACAAGGTAGAATACTGATTCAGGTTTCAAATTTATAAATGATCATTAGTGAAAGTAAATTATTGTTTCCCTCTGTCCCGATATGTATGTCCAATATTAGCTTTGAGAGAAATTTAAGAAAGTTGGGATTTGATCATTTTTAGTAGCAAAAGTACATAAAAACCCTTAACGATCTCACCATATTGCATCATGAGTGTAAGTGTTAATTAGAACTTGTTGTTTGATTCAGGATGATTAGTAACTTCTCCAAAAAATAAAATGAAAATAGACATTTATTTTGGGACAACGTTTTTGGAAAATGAGACATTCATTTTGGGATGGAGTAGTAGTTAGTAAGTTGTTGTCTTTTCATAATTGGAGACATCTAATGGAATTGGGTAGCTTGCAAGACAAAGAGCTTATGATGTTTTTCAGTCTACTTTTTGATATTCATTTTCTTTCCCTTCTCATATGATATCTGTTTATACTATATTTATTTCTAATAGCTTATGGGGTTATGTATTTCAGATATTCCTTCTAATGTTTTTTTTTCATTGGTTGAAAAAATCATTCGGTTTTGTGAAAGAAAAAATTGTGATCTGTACAACCCTGTTATTGAGAAATCTCTTGAATTTTCTGACTGACTAGGCGGCCAAGGCTGCATTGATAAACTTCTACGAGACCTTAAGGTTAGAAGTGGGAGATGAAGTTGGAATCACAATTGCAACACACGGTTGGATTGGCACAGAAATGAGCAGGGGAAAATTTATGCTGGAGGAAGGTGCAGAGATGCAGTGGAAGGAAGAAAGAGAGGTATGTCTGGTCCATAGTTTATGGTTAATACGCTGTTGAATGTAGAAAGTAGATTATCTCGACCCTTACTACAAGATTTACCCTATATGATTACTGAAACTATTTGTGAGTATATTTGGATAAAGAATGCCCTACAAAAGTATACTGAAGTCTGCAGGTCCATCTCCCTCATGTAGCAGATTGGGGTTTACAACATGGGCTCATTGTTTTGGGAACTTGATTCTTTGAGTTTGCGCTTCTGTAGAGTCTACTTTGATATTGTAGGACATGTTCCGCTAAGTTTGTGCACGTGCTACCGCACATGAAGGTCACTCTCCTTAATCAAGCAGGTGGAATTGGCCTTATACTTCTGATTATATAATTGTTAAGGAAACGTAACATCGCCTTCCGCAAGCATAGCGAAAGCTAGTTCCGTTGATTGAACAAGGTCAATGGGGACTCTTCTACCGCTTATTTTGGGAATCATCAAGGAGTTGTGGATTGGAGGATAGAGTAGCGGAATTTGCCACGTGGCCCAATTGAGGGACTCCACGTGGCCTAGTCAGGATAAAAAGGGGAATTGCGGGACTAGTCCCCACGAGGGACAAGCGACATCGTTATACCGCTCTGTACGAACCCGGCGAATAAGGGCTCGACACCTCGCGGTACGGAGAGTACGTGATCTGTCATGTGCGTGGTACGGAGCTGTCAAGCTCTGACCACTATAAATACCTGGCTCAGATATCGATGTCAGCAACAGTGACGTACATGCCTTACCGCTCCCGCAATACTTGTTCTCTCCTTCCTAACTTATCCCTACTTTCGCTCCTCCTTCTCATTCCTCTTTGGTGGTTCGTGTGTAACGCCTACTGAAAGCTCTACCGCTTAAATCCTTTTTAGAACCTACTTCCTACATTTGGTGACCACAGTGGGAGGTATTCACATGGCACCATCAAAGAAAACCGCAGTCAGGAATGCGGAAGCAGGCAGCGATTCCAGAGCAACCCAACCCCCACCTGAACCGCAAGTAGACCCAACTAATGGGGATTCACCCATTGTTGAAACGGAATTAGACGAAAGCACCCCCCTAATCCAACCTAATCTTCCCATTACCCAAGCTGACTTTCAGTTACTCTATGATAACCAAAAGGCGCTTCTAGAGCGGATCGAGACCCTAGAAAGGGAAAAAGCCCAAGCTACGAAGGAAGCCGTAGACGCAAGAGAGGCAGCAAAAGGAAAAGCTAAGCTCGGCCCTGAGCCTATTTGCATTGATGATGACGATGCCGTTAAAAGCCAAAGTAAAGACCCCTGGAGAACCGTACTATTCCCCCACAAGTAAACACCCCATCATCCGGGTTGTTAACATTCGAACAAGAACAAGCGAGAACACTCTTCGTCCCCGCAAAGAATCTGACGGTATCGTCCGACCATTCCACTGGAAAACCATATCCAGCATGCATTACTTGTCAACCTTACCCTGAGAAATACAAGCACCGTGAGTTTACCAAATATACGGGGGAAAAGTCTAACCCACATGAGCACGTCCAGCGATATTTAGAGACCTTGGGGCCGCACGCTAGCAACAGCAGATTGTGTTTGCGGGAGTTTCCCACCTCCCTCACCGGAAAAGCATATACCTGATTTTACCGTTTGCATAAAGATGACATTTACGATTTTAATGAGCTGACCCGACATTTCTATGCTACGTTCTTTTATGCCCAAGAAGAGCTCACTATGTTTAAGTTGGCCCGTGAGATTCAGAAGCCAGGAGAAAAGCCCGTGGATTTCGTTAAGAGATTTTCTGCAAGGTCTCTTGACCTGGTTCGGCCGGCGCCCGAAGATGAATTTGTCCAGCATTGCGTCCAAGCAATGGATGAGACCTACCGCCAATTTTTGGCCATTCACAAGTTTAAGACGTTTCAGGAGTTAGCGGATGCCGCCAGCAATTTGGTACTCAAAACCGTAGTGGAGCCACGTACCTCTTGGTCTACCGCGGGACAGTATAGGGGGGACAACTCGAAATATCAAAGGTTTAACAAGAGGCCAGCGGAAGTGGCGATGCTTGAGAATCCCCAGGCAAAAGACTCCTTCAAAAGAGTAGATTATTGCACGACTAAACAATGTGGTTCCAAGAAGCCCCTGATTTCCCCTTTCCGATGCCACAAGTATTGGATACGTTGCGGAACATGGTGCACAGTGGGGATGTAAAGTTGCCTCCGGTGAATCATGAGCCTACCGCAGCAATGTTGAAGCACAAGGACTATTGCCATTATCACAGAAGGGTTACCCATCCTTCTAGAGATTGTAATCAGTTGAAAAAAGTGATTAACCGATTTGTGAAAAAAGGAGCCTTGACTGTAGAGGGAGGAAATAATAGTGTACGGACTAACCCTTTACCTTCTCATGACAGCGGAAAGCAAAAGTCCATTAACATGGCATCTGTGTTCGAATTGCCAACCGCTGCTCAGGAAACCGCATTATTGCCTGGTAGCTCTGACCCACCCGCAGATGACGCAGCCATAACGGAATCACTACAGTTTACTCCAAAGTTTCGCATTTTCTTTGACCAGCTTGGGTTTGACGGCTTCTGCCTTTGGAAGGCGACAAAGCTCACGATTAAGATAGCCAAAGACAACGATCAGCAATGTTTACGGGAAGGGGGTTCCTTGAACAGGAAGTGGAAGGAGTTGGCTTCCGAAATCGTTTTCACAAACGCTGATATGAGGGTTGAACATCCACATAATAGGCCTCTTTATGTTACTGCGGAAATACATGTGGTAGAATTTAGACGGGCGCTCATCGATAACGGGTCGGCGGTGAACGCCATCCCATATGCCACTTTCAAGAAATCTGGGTTTGGGGAAGAAGATTTGCAAAGATATAGCATAGCCATAACAGGCTTCGGGGCAAACATAGTTAATACCATTGGGTCCGTCATCATCCCTTTGAGCATGGGGAGTTTACGGACTTCAACAAAGTTTCACGTTATTGATGCGGATACTACCTATCAGTTGTTGATCGAAAGGGCTTGGCTTCATCAGCATAAAATTATTCCATCAACTCTACATCAGTGTGTAAAGGGAATTGTTGGGGGTAAACAGATCACTTTAGAGCCTTCTCCCCGGCCTTTTTCACGAATGGAGGCCCACTTAGCGGACGCATTATTTTATGATGAATTTGCGGAAGGTTGCCTCGCAGATCTCAATTCTCTCCAGATAACCGCAAAGTCAGGTGCTACCAAGAGAAAGGCAGACCAATCAACAATGGGAACCAGTAAGCGGGTTTGCATGCCAGACGGCCGAGTAATGTATACAGTCAATTTATGACGGTGTGCGGGGGAATTCCCCACGTTTGCGGGGGATGACCCCCACGAATGTTATGTTATGGTTAAGCAAGGGAATGAAGAGAGCTTTGATGCGATCAAAGATGAGCCCATTGAATTAAGTGATGAGCCGCGTCCCCATGTCCAAAAGTTGAAGGAAGTAAACTTGGGAAAAGAAGCCTATCAGCCAGTTTTGATATCAGATGATTTAAGCCTGCCGCAGCAGGAGCAGTTCATTGCCCTTTTGACTGAATTCAAAGATGTCTTTGCGTGGAGTTACGATGAAATGACTGGTTTGGATACAGCGGTAGTAGCGCACAAGCTGCATGTGCACCCGATGGCAAAGCCTATAAGGCAGCAGTCTCGTATCTATAAACCGGAGCTGGAAATGAAAATCAAAGCGGAGTTAGAGCATATGATCACTGCGGGAATCATTAGGCCAATCGAGCATCCGACTTGGTTGTGCAACATGGTTATCGTCAGCAAAAGGCAAGCGGAAGAGATTCGCATCTGCCAAGATTTTCGTGATCTAAATAAGGCCTGCCCTAAGGATGAATTCCCGCTTCCTTCGATTGATGCCTTGATTGATGCCACGGTGGGACATGAGATGTACTCAATGTGTGATGGCTATAAGGGTTATAATCAAATCAAAATGGATCCTGCGGATGCCGAAAAGACAGCTTTCAGAACTCCATTTGATAATTTTTATTTCACGGTTATGCCATTCGGGTTAAAAAACGCGGGTGCCACATATCAACGAACGATGACGGCTATTTTCCATGACATGCACCACGGTGTAGTAGAATTTTATATGAATGATTTGGTGGTAAAATCTCGAAAGGAATCCTCGCATTTGGAGGATTTGCGGAAAGTTTTCACCAGGTGCAAGAGCTATCGGCTGAAATTAAACCCAAGAAAATGTGTTTTCGGGGTCACTAAAGGAAAGTTTTTGGGTCATATTGTTGATCGCAGTGGTATCCAGGTAGATGCAGAAAAGCAGAGAGCAGTACTCTCAATGCCGGCACCAAGAAATCAAAAGCAGCTCAAGAGTTTCTTGGGCAAGGTGTCCTATATGAGGTGGTTCATTCCCGCACTTGCGGAAGTTGGACATCCTTTAATGGAGTTATTAAAGGTCCGAGCAAGTTTCAGATGGGAAAGGCGGCATCAGGAAGCTTTTGAAAAAGTCAAGCAAGCTCTTAGTTCTGTCAACACCATGGTAGCACCACAGCCAGGATCCCTGCTCCTACTGTACTTAGCTTCCACCCCAAGGTCTATTGGAGCTTTGTTGGCACAAGATCAAGAAGGGGAAAAGCCAATTTATTATTTGAGCAGAGTAATTTCGGGCGCGGAAGTTCGGTATAACCAACTGGAAAGACATTGCTTGGCATTAATCTTCGTGGTCCAAAAGTTGCGGCACTATTTCTTGGCGTTTCCGGTAGAAATAATCACAGGTTGCGATCCTATCCATTTCCTGCTGTCCAAGTCAGTACTAGTTGGAAGAGCAGCAAAGTGGTTCCTAATTCTATCAGAATATGATATCAGATGCACTACCCCAAAAGCGGTAAAAAGCCAGGCTTTAGCTGACTTATTATCCTTTTTCCCAAGCGGAAGTTATGAGCCCCCAATTCAGGAGTTGCCGTGGGAAAGCGAGAGTGCGGAAGTTTACGACGAACAGGAATGGTGGACATTGGAATTTGACGGATCAGCTACCGCGAAAGACGGAGGTGCGGGTGTAGTCCTCACTTACCCTGAGGGAATGGTTTATGCAAGAGACTATAAGTTAGCTTTCCCATGTTCGAACAACGAGGCTGAATATGAGGCACTGGTGTTGGGATTGATTGAGGCAAGAAAAAGGGGAGCGTGCAAGCTGACCATTAAGGGAGATTCCAACTTAATAGTCAAGTAGGTAAGCGGGGAATTCAGTTTGCAGCGCATCAACTTAGCCCCATACCACACTATGGTGCAGTAGTTGGTTGATTATTTTGAAGAAGTAACAATTGAAAAGCAACCCCGAACCAGCAATAGACATCCGGATGCTCTAGCAACCTTGGGATCCAAGATAGTCATGGAAGAAGATGAGGCTCAAATCGCGGTGTTGAAACAAAGATCCCCAACAAATTTGAATGAGTTCTTTGGGGAAGAAGAGATGATAGACTGGCGGGGGCCAATAGTGCATCAGCTGAAGAGCAATGGGGAGCGCAAAGATTTGCTCGAATTACAAAAGTACTACCTAAAGAATGGGGTGTTGTATTTCCGCAACCCGGGAGGACCACTATCCCGTTGTGTAGGACCAAAAGAAGCGAAGTTTAGGTTGGGGCAAATACATGAGCAAACTTGTGGTGACGTAGATCTACCCCTCTATAGGCGGATACAAAGACAAGGTTACTATTGGCCGGATATGGCCTTGGATTCCGCAAAAATCCAAGCAAGCTGTATTGATTGTCAGCACTTTATTTCTCCATTGGAAGCCTGTTGTATTGCGGGAGTTCGTGATTGGCGCCACCCTTACCTTGATTACCTTCAGGAGGGATCTCTCCCTGCCAACAGAAATGAGGCTGAGGCTATTAAAAGAAGGGCTTTTCGATTCCGCTTGGTTGATGGAAAGTTGTATAGGCAAGGATACAAGGGGACTTTACTCAGATGCGTAGATAACGCGGAAGCTATGGTGATTTTGAAGGAAGTCCATGTCCCCAGCACATATTGGGGGAGCTAAGTTGTTAGACCAAATCCTAACTGCGGGATATTATTGGCCAACCATGGAAAAGGATAGCACAGAGTTTGTCCGCAAATGTAAAACATGTCAAGTTCATGGAAATTTGATTCACGCCCCAACCGTACTTTTGCACTCTCTTTTCGCACCTTACCCGTTCCACACGTGGGCTTTTGATCTCATCGAGAAAACAATACCGCATTCTAGAGGAAGGATATGGATCCTAGTAGCCACAGAATTGTTCACTAAATTGAGTGAGGATATCCCATTGAAAAACGCTACCGCAGGGGCAGTTGTTAACTTTATGCGGGAGTACATTGTGTGCAGGTTTGGTATTCCGAAACAAATCATTTCGGATAATGGAACACCATTTTCAAACAGCCAAGTCTCAGCATTTACGCTAAAATATGGGATTCATCACCATTTCTCCACACTTTCATATCCCCAAGGTAACGGGCAGGCAGAGGCTACCAACAAAACCCTCATCAAAATCCTAAGTAAATTGCGGGAAGATTTTCCTGGTGCATGGGATGATAAGATTCCGGAAGCGTTATGGGCATACAGAACGAGCAAAAGGAAGGCTACATGACATACTCCTTTTTCATTAGTTTATGGCGCTGAAGCAATATTACCCGCGGAATTGATCATTCCTTCAACTCGTGTTGCCTTACAGCAAGGTTTGGTACAAGACATCAGGCCAATTCAGTTGGAAAGGAGGGACGTAGCGCGCAAGAATTTCCAGACGTACTCCCGCCAGATTTCTCGCGCGTATGATATGATGGTGAAGCCAAGAACGTTTGAGGTAGGAGACCTAGTATTAAAGGCAGCCCCTCAAATCATTCGCGGAGGTTCTGTTCCCAAATTTGCCCCGAAATGGGAAGGCCCATACAAGGTAGAAGAAGCCAATGAGTCAGGATATTATAGAATTGCAACAATGGAAGGCAAGCTGCTCCCGCCCCTAAATGCAAAATGGCTCAAACGGTTTTATTCCTAAGATCGCTATTCTACGTATAGTGACTCCAACTTTCGTTATGAAGAAGCATTTCTATTACTTAAAGCATTTTCTCTTTCCCTAAAACTGTATTGTGCCAGAATTTTCATTGCTGGCATCAATCTTATGAAAAGCAATGTTGAGTTTACAGCCTTGTACTCAATATTTTGTTTCCGCAATTAATATATGCATGAAATTCCCTCAAAAGTTTTTTATTTTTTTTATATATACTATCATACTTCAAAAAGAATTGTTACCCGCATTTGCACATATAAAAAAAAGGGGGAAAACACCATGCGGAAAACATGTAAACATTTTATCGCATCACCGATTACATAAATGTTTATAGCATCATCGATTACATAAAAACAAGTTGTTCAAAAGACATACTCCCTCCGTCCCGGTAGAAGCGTCGCCATTTTAGGGGTGACACGCAAATTAAGGAAAAGTGTGGGAAGAAAAAATGTTGTGAGTGTAATTTGAAAATAGGAGAGAGAATTAGTGGAGGAAATAGTGAATTTAAAAAGTGTTGTGAGTGTAGAGGAGAGAGAATTAGTGGAGGGAATAGTGGATGGGTAATAAAATATTAATAAAATATTTCCTTTTTAGGAAAGGGTGACACTTTAAACGGGACACCCTTTTGGGTAAAAAGTGACGCTTCGGGTGGGACGGAGGGAGTATCACAAAAGAAATTTTGAGATCACATTCACCACAAAAGACAATGCTTCATTCCCATAGCATTACAACTATTCTCATGCATCAAGCAGCATGCGGGACCGCAGCTCCAATTCAGATCTAAGTTGATTAAGTTCAACTTCCTTCCCGAGAAGTTCTTCTTCCGCAAAAACAAGCTGTTGATTGCACACCGCAATCCGAGATTTGCAATCTTCTATCTCTTCTTTAAAACCAGTAACAACAATACGAAGCTTTTTTACTTCTCCCTCAAGGCCACGTTCCTTTTCCGCAAGTCGATTCATTTCCTGCTCTATAGGAAACTTAAGAGCACGGTCAATTTCTTCAAAAGCCCAGTCAACCAAAAAACCATCACGTTCCAAATCTTTAAATTCATCTTTCATCATGCGGAGCAGTTCAGCTTCCATCTGATTCAATTGACCGTTTTCAAAGTAAACCAAATTCGATGCTAATAAGCCCAGATTATGAACCACCCGTTTAGAGGAAGCGCAGCATACATTAGAGAAAAAATCCGGGATACTTTTCTGCAAACCTCTCAAACGCTCCGCATTTTCTTGACCTACATGAAAACCACGCCAAGTCTCCCCATCTCCCGCAGATAGGGGAACAAATTCCGCAGTAACCACCTTTGTACCAAATGCACTTTCAGCTCCTGCAATACCTTTCCTCCTGTAATCAATAAGTTCTTTCCCTTTTTCTTCTACAACCGCAAGTTGGTTGTCTTCCTTTTGTTCATTTTGCGTAGCAGCAAGAGATGAAACAATCTTATCCGCAAAAGTCGAACTAATTTCTTCATCACATGAAGTTTCCTCAACTATTTCTACCGCTGCATCACCAACTTTGTTACCCGAGTCAGATGAGCTTTCCACAACAACCGCACCTGTGGGATTGCTACAAGCTTGCACATTCAATTTTTCCTCAGCTCTGATATCATGCTCAGCACCCGTAAGGTTGGCGTGATCTCCCATATCCCCAACCTCCATCTCAATATTGGACATCACTAGTCCACCTAAACCTGCGGATTGATCACCAGCCATGGTATCATGTCCCGCAATTGCAGAATTGCTAGGATCTTGCATATCCGCAATTCCTGCATTTTCCTCAGGCTGCACAAGCACATTAACCAAAACATCAGTTTGAGCACCAACAGTGGTATCATGCTCATCCACAACCGCAATTCGAGCACCAGCACTGGTATCATGCTCATTTCCCACAAAGTTTTCAGAATCTTGCTTATCCGCCACCTCAACATCTTCCGCAGGTAAAACGTGAACGTTTTCAACTTCAACATTATCCAGCTCCATGGTGGCTTCACTTAAAACAACTTTGTCAACTTCAACGTTAGGCTTATGACGTAGTGACTTCACAAGGCTAGGTTCAATTTCCTTCGCATCATCTCCAAGCCTAACCGTTTCACCAAGACTCTGCGATTGATCAAAGTCCTTTATGACGTCGCGGTCTGCTATCATGCTACCATACTCATTAAGTCCTGCGGAAGGACGACGCTTAGATGATGCGGCTTCAAACAAATCCATCAAACTACTCTTTTATGTAACCAGGCTGATCAATGAATGCTGTGGGTAACATTGCCCATCAAACTCTCTTCCGCTACTCCACTAGCGGATTACCCGGCTGGCCATATACATGACTTGGCATTTCTCCTTTAAAATAGCGGTAGCATCTGCAGGAGTAGATATGGATAAAGAAGTCCGTGGGTCAATCCACACTCCGCATTCAGATAGGTAAATAGGACGCATAGAAACTTCCGAAAAGGAAAGGGGAAGCTGCGGAGAAATCGTACTCAAAAACATCTTACCCAAGGGCGCATTTGAAGCACCAAGACCCGCAGCAGGGATAGGACTAACATTCACTTCTTCATCATCCCCCGATAAATCAATAGGTATTTCGCTTACTCCACTAGACCGCACCACAAATGAACGCTGTTCCATACGTCTATGTAAAAAAAAAAAAAAATATGTCTTAGCACCAAGCCCTTAAATGCTTGCAGAAAATTCATAAAGAAAGAACTCACCTTCCGGAGTCTTTGAGATTGCCTCAGGGGAGTTTTTCTTTTCTTAATAGCGGTATCCTTCTTTTTCTTCTTCCCCGCAGGGGTTGAAGCTTCCGCAGTTCCTTCATCAACCTTCCTTTTCCTTTTTACAACTTTCTGCCATAAATAAAAAACATATGGCACTCAATCAGTAAGGAGAAAAGTGGAAAGAATAATATTTTTCATTCAGCCCAACTTACAAACTGAGAATGAGCACAACTATCTAGACGGTCAACCCTCTGCACCGTTCTATCCCCCTTCTTCATCTTTTCTTTTTCATTCTTTCCTCCTGCACTTTCAATAGTAGCATCTTCATTCCTGCCAATATTACCTTCCGCAATCCGCTCATTTCTTTTCTTTTTTCTTTTCTTTTGACTTTCAGCTTCTTCTTTCTGAAAATAAAATATTAAAAAAAAAAGAGGAGAGTATTTTTTTTAGAAGGCGTAATATTTCTCTTCAAGAAAGAAAAAGTATGAAGCCTAGATATACCTCAGGATCACTCTCTTCCGCATGCTTTTCAGCCAAATTCTTACTTGCTTGTTGCTTCCCCTAAATTGGACAAGGCAGAAAAGAAAAGTGTGAATCATTAAACACCCAAAAGATATCTCAAGTCTATAGCGGAAGGCACAGTACCTTCACTATTTTTTCAGCCCCAACAGGAGCTTCTTCCTCCGCGGCTTGATCCATTTTTTCTTTACCTGCATCCTTCATACCCCCTTTACAAACCTTCCTTTTTGGTTTCCCAAGCTTCAGTTCGGGACGCTTCTTACATTCAGTTAAGCAACCAAATTTTGGGATTTTCAACAAATTTCCTTCAAGGTATGAAGACAAGGGGCCAGAATACGCAACCCCACAACAACTAAGGTAAAAATCATTTCTCCAAACCTGTTCTTCCACAAGAACGTGAGGCGCTTCATCCATAAAATCCCGCATTAGCTTCAAACTATGAGCCCAAAAATCCCGCGCTTGCTTAGTCCTTGAACCCACCCACATTGCATCTGGAATAACTTTTACTCCCATGTTCTCCAGTACTTGTGAAAAGCCACCGGGATAGCAGAACCGTTTGCAAGAATCATTAAAATTCAAGTATACATCATCAGACAACCCAGCACAAACTAAATCATAACCGCATTGCAAAGCGCATCGTTCAGGGCTATACCTTACAGACCCAACTTCCTGTTCGTTCAGCGCGGGGAGACAAGTCGGAAGAATGTTAGCAATAATTGGGTATTCACTCTCTTTACCCTTCCGCAGTACACCATCTTTAAATTCAAATACTTCCATATGTTGACCGCAGTGCGGTACCAATTTAAGAAAATTGTATTTAGTGGAACCTTTCCATAGGGGCGAAACAAAACTCATCCTCACGATCAATAAGCTCCAGAAGACCAACGTTGAATTTCACATTCATCCAAGTCCAGGACCGAGGGACTAACGTTCCCCCCGGCCTAGCATAAACCTCCTCCCGCACGCCTAATTTTTCGAAATGTTCAAGAAGGAACATATGAAGAAACGGAACAGGTAGGAACGCATGGACATAATACCTTCCGACAGACTTACTTACTGCCTCCGCAAGATTATCAAATTGGGCATATAAGTTCCCCAAAAATAACGGGCCCATAGGCAGCTTTTTACCCGCAGCTAGCTTGAGAGCGTACACAAAATTCCTTTCATACGGTCCGTCATGCGGTTTTCCGAAAAAAGAAATAAAGTCAAGAACATAGATAAGTAGGCTTCTAGATAATGTTCCGAATCCTTCTTATCTGCGGGAGTAACTGTACCAGCTTTATCAAAAACACCAAACCAAGTTAGGATCCACCCTTTCCAATCATTTTTGCGCCCCTTAATCTCTTTCCCGCAAATCTTTCGGATATCCTCCAAAGCTTCTACCCTTAATCCCTCCTCCGCAGACATAAATTTTTCAAGAGGTTCATCTCCAAGAACCTCTAAGCTGTACAAGGCAGCCACATCCTCCAGAGTTATAGTAAACTCACCCCAACTTGCAATGAGAGTATGGTTCTTCGTATCTCAACGAGAAAGCAAAGTCCACAAGTGGTCAAAGTTCTTGGCCACGGTTAGATTCTGGCAAGACCTTACACATTCGCATATACCACTGCCTTTAAGAATTGAAACGTATCCCTCATTCCCTAAGACATCCCTAGTCCAATCCGCCCAATGAGCTACCTTTGCGGAACCGCAAACGATGGTACCTGCGGACCATGGAATATCCCCTCTTTCTACTTTCAATCGTAAAAGCTTATGATAACCTACCTTTTTGGAATCCTTTAAAGAAACCTCCTTAACAATCCCTGTGGTTTTACCATGGTTAGAATGCGGGCCGGACCAGGACATGGCCTCATCCCAGAACATATCTGCGGGACCAAAGAAAGGAGCCATCTTGAATAAATCAGCGGAAGGGGGTAGCGGAACTTCATGGGTCCTAGTATTGATTAACTCTATACCTACATCATTTGCGGAACCATAGGGTCTCCATATAGAGGCTTTACCCTCTGGAGTAGGGGTTTCAATTTCCCCGCTGCTGCTTGAACTTCCAGATTTGTCCGAACTAGGAGAAGAAATCATTTCGGAATCAGATTCTTTTTCTCCCTCTGCAGACGAATCTCCTTCCTCACCCCTACAGTTGCTCTCAACCAAAGACATTGTGCGGAACAAAAAAGACAAACAGTCAAAGGAATAAACAAACCAAATTCACCGTAAAAACTCAACCGCAAACTCGATCTATCAACCCGCGGTTTGTCTCAAAGGCTAAAAGTAGTAAATAATGAGCGGAGCGCTCATATATATAGTGGGGAATATGAAAGGACAGTTCCGCCTGACACAGTAATGATTACAACTGTTTCGCATTAAATGCACGGGTACAGTTCCCAAGGCTTTGCGGAAGTAATCTACGCAACATACCATATGAACTCATAAAGATGTTCCGCAAAAATAAAAATTTGTGAAGCTACTAATATGTCCGGGAAATTTCTAGAGAAATCTCCCGCACAGAGGGACTAATGTAGGACATGTTCCACTAAGTTTGTGCATGTGCTACCGCACATGAAGGTCACTCTCTCTTAATCAAGCAGGTGGAATTGGCCTTATACTTCTGATTATATAATTGTTAAGGAAACATAACATCGCCTTCCGCAAGCATAGCGGAAGCTAGTTCCGTTGATTGAACAAGGTCAATGGGGACTCTTCTACCGCTTATTTTGGGAATCATCAAGGAGTTGTGGATTAGAGGATAGAGTAGCGGAATTTGCCACGTGACCCAATTGAGGGACTCCACGTGGCCTAGTCAGGACAAAAAGGGGAATTGCGGGACTGGTCCCCACGAGGGACACGCGGCATCGTTATACCGCTCTGTACGAACCCGGCGAATAAGGGCTCGACACCTCGCGATACGGAGAGCACGTGATCTGTCATGTGCGTGGTACGGAGCTGTCAAGCTCTGACCACTATAAATACCTGGCTCAGATATCGATGTCAGCAACAGTGACGTACATGCCTTACCGCTCCCGCAATACTTGTTCTCTCCTTCCTAACTTGTCCCTACTTTCGCTCCTCCTTCTCATTCCTCTTTGGTGGTTCGTGTGTAACGCCTACTGAAAGCTCTACCGCTTAAATCCTTTTTAAAACATACTTCCTACAGATATCATATGACCCAACGTTCCAAAAAGTTAGTAATATTTCCTTTTAAGGGTGTAGTTTTACTTGCTTGTGCTTTCTTGAAATCGCAGTAAGACTATTACCTTTTTTTAGAAATGCGACTGTTATTTTGGGACAAATTGAAAAGGAAAATGTAACTACTTTCTTGGGTTGGAGATATTAAAACAACGGGGGGCAGTCAAAAACCAATTAACTTGTGGATGGTGTGACCTTCACATACGATCCTTATGTTTAAATGGCTATGATTCTACTTGCCCGTATGCAATTTGAGTTTGTAACTTCATGGACATGCTGTATAACCATTCACCTAGTACGAGAGCTCGTCATATTATTGATCCTGTATAAGAAAATATAAAATGTCGACTCACTAGAGATTCTTTCGATAGGAGCACGGGTAGAAATATGGTAGATAAAGAAATTAAGTGCGGTATAAATGTTATTTTTCCACTGGTATCACAAATTAATGTTTTTGATTTAGTTAGTATTCTATAACGTTATGGAAGGTTGATATGTAGCATTGTGAAAGATTGCGTGCAAGATGAAACCTCAAATGAAAATTGACCCAATCTTAGGCTCCGTTGTTTCACGTAAAATAGCTTACTGAAAATAGCTTCTAAAAAAAAAATTGGAAAACGGAAAATATTTTCTGGAAAGTGAAACAAATTTGTTTTCAACTGTTTGGTAAATCTTAGGAAAATGTTTCGGAAAATATCTTTAGGTGAGGGTGGAGAAAGGTGGGCGGGGTGGGGTGAGGGTGTTAAGAAACAAAATCTGGAAAATGAAACGCGGACGAGAAATCCGTATGTCATTTTACATGAAAACATGCTTATTCTCCATTGACCGGGAAATCACTTGCATTGACTTTATTTTCCCTACGGTTACCAAACATCGGAAAATGAGGAAAACATTTTCCGTAAGCTAATTTCCGTGAAACAAACGGAGCCTTAGACACTTGGTAATGTAACAACCAATTTCTTGGTATCATCGTTTACTCCTTTTGACCAAACAGCCAGCAAGATCTAAAAAGGCTAGTTTTGCACTAAAGTCTACTTTACTCTGTCCCGGTGTCCCTAAAAGAGTGTCCAAATTTAGATTTTTAAATTAATTAATGAGATTTCTGAATGCTTTTATAAGCTCTCAGTTTTTATGACCTTTTTCTTTTTTTTTTAAGTACTTACATGTCTAATTCTGATCTCAAAATCGAACTTTTGTTTGCAATACTCAGGTACACGCATCTGGTGGTCCAGTGGAGGAGTTTGCGAGGTTGATTGTATCTGGAGCTTGTCGTGGGGACGCGTATGTGAAATATCCAAGCTGGTATGACATATTCCTTCTGTACAGAGTTTTTGCTCCAAATGTTCTGAACTGGACCTTCCGTTTTCTTTTTGCGAGTAACGGAGGAAGGAGAACTTCCTATATTGGTACTGGGAGACCTCTTTTAGAAGCTTCTCCACCTAGGAAACTCCTTACTGCTCCAGTTTCCCCACCTAGGAAATTCCTTACTGGTCCGGTTCAGTATCAGCAAAAAATGTCTTGATTTCATTTGTGTTGCGTTTGTTGAGAATGATTTAGGAATGTTATGTAAACTTTACTGAAATAATGGATGATGAGACTTTTTCTCTCATTTTGAAGATATAGTCATCAGATCTGTCTCAGACTACCCACAATGGGTAGTTGAAATGGTGGATGAAATCCATTTCAGCTGGATGAAACCTTGCAATGGGGGGTTGAAATGGGTAAATGAAAATCAAAAGACTAAATTTGAAAAACAAGGTTATATTTGACATGTTTTTATGGTCAGTGTTCTATTTATTTAAATTGCATCACATTTAATCTTCTTTTATAAATTGGATTATCTTTTGGGATAAAGTGAAACAAAACATATTTCTAATTAAAAAACTAAAGAATATTTACAAATTAACAACAACATTAGAAGACATATGAAACATAGTTTAAGTTTATGTGATATCCCCATTCCACATCGAAAATATATGAGAGTTTAGTATGATATGATATATAACATACTCGTACACTATTACTAATCATCAAATCATTCATCGAACTTTTAAAGGCATGTGATGGGATGTGGTCCCAAATATGTGGGAGTTTAGTGTTATATATATCATACCCATACACTATATTACTAAGCATTAAATTATTCATTGGACTTTTAAACCCCCACATTAAATTATTCATTGGACTTTTAAACCCCTGTGATGGGATGTGGTTGACTCAAATGAGGAGGTGTTTAGTAGGCTAGTGGGTGGTGCATATGTATCGGGAGTTGTAAGGCAAAATTCATGTTTTGGTAATTAAAGAAATACTGTTTTTGTAATGTGCTCACTAAAGTAATTTTGTAATGGGTAGAAAAATAATCGGTTAAAAAAAAGGGTCGAGGTAGAAGATGAGGGTATGAGGGTGAGGACATAGCAAAAAATTGGTACTCGAATGAGTACATTGAAAAATAAATTACTTGAGTGAGCACATTACAAAAACAGTGTTTCTTTAGTGACCAAAACATGAGCTTCTGTCTTTGTGAAGCTGTCCTCAAGAAAAATGAACAAGTATCCTTGACAAAATGGAAAAACTGGGACTTTTTTATGAACAGGGTCTTAAAATTGTTGATACCAGACCAAATACAGATGGGAAAGCTGGAGGAAACACCTTGGATTCATTCAAGAAATCTCCGATGATTCGATCTTGTATCATATAAAATGGTTTCGTTTCTGGAATCCGTTTCAAACAGAACCATGTTATAAATAACATATATCAAAGAAACAAGAACAATGAATAACAAATTTCAACTATATATAGCACATGTAACTCTGTTGTCAGAATTCCTTTTGACACATTAACTTGCTAGTTTAAAGCATTTGTAACGGAGTAAATGAAGTCCAAGAACCCAGTCCCTTTGAGGAGTCCTTCACCGGTCAAGAGTTCAAAATCTAACAGCAGAAGAAACCCGATTGCAGCTGCTTTCCCGTTTATCACTTCATTCTTTGCTGTAAAACCAAATCCTCCTGAGCTCTCATCAACTATCATCCTCACCTGAATTGTAAAACGAAAATAGCCATTATCATGGAATAAGAATAAGATTTCTTGAGTTTTACAGCTAAAAATGGAAAGTGCCTAGCTGAAATCTCGTGTATTCGTGATTTGCAATCTTTTTAGATGGAATTGGGCTCATTACATCACATATATATGCATTCATGGCGAAGCCAGAATTTTTTTGGAAAGGGGGTCAAGTTTGCTTATGAAATAACTATTATAATTGAGTTATACAAAATTTGTATACAAGGGGGTCAAAATTATAATTTAGTGCAAAATTTTCTTAAAATAAAGAGGGTCAAAATGTATAAATTAATCATTTGTTATTAAAAAAATTAAGGTCTAAAATTGACACAGTCCAAAATTGAAAGGGATCAATTGAACCCCATGTTATTCATGTGGCTTTGCCGGTGCATGCATGCATATATACATACTACATATAACACACACATAGCGCCTTAGAAGGTCCTCCTACTTTGTCCTAAAGTGACCATTCATGTCTGCCATCTTTGAATGAAAAATAAACACTATTTTTGGGGAAAAAAGTAAGCGAGGTTTCCAAAATGCACCGGCCAGCAGTGAGCATCAAGAATATCAATTTTTATTTTTGGAAAAATTCCCCTAGGGCTCCATGCCTAGATTTTATTCCTTTTAAAGAAAACCTTTTTATAAATTCCAAATAAAGAGTTCTCCCCAAATTATAATTTCCCAAACACCCCTATAATCCCCCTCTCCCCTCACGTCATTTTATTCCTCTCTTTCTATTTCTAAACACACACACACTCATTCTCTCCCTCTCTCTCTCTCTCTCTCTCTTTAAACCCTAGATCCAGATCTGGCGTCCTCCTACCTGCTCGTCGCTTAGCCACCATCTCCGGCCATGTCTCCCTTTGTTCAAAGCCAAATTCAGATCTGATGAAGCTATTGCGAAAATCCAGGGCAAGAAATCTTAGGAAATGAAGAAGAATTAAAGCTCCCCCAACATTGAACCCCATGATTATCTCGTCGAATCCCTCAAAAATGTTTAACGACACAAATCCAACTCCGGCAAAAGGATTCAATAATGAATCTGTATTGCCCCAACACTTGATCTCCCCAGTTTCTTGTAAAATCCCACAAACTGATAGCAGGAATAAATGGTGAGAGGGAACTCTGTTCAGACATGGTGATCGGCAAGCTATATTTCGCTCCATCATATTTTAATGTTTAGAAATTAAAAGAAGAAATTCTTAACTTGATAATGCATGATAAATATTAATTTGCTTTCTTCTCAATATCTTTTTTGAAAATGTGTCCTTGAGTTCTTGTTTCATCTTTTCGCGACTTGAAAAGATATGTTAGTGTTTCGATCAAGTTTTGGATTTTGGAAAAGTTCTGGGACCGAAAAATTATTGGTTCAGCTTTCTCATACCTGCCCATGGCTGCTTCAATGAGTTTCATATTTCTTGTTACGAGATAAATGGCAGAAATGAAAATGATGTTTGGTAGATTCCACAAATTAGTCCCAAAGAGTACGCAACACTCAAGATCTTAATCCTGACATCCATTGCCAGAAAATGGTCACATAGCCTAAATTGTGACTGAAGCTAACTGATAAAATTGTCGGATACATTTAAACGGCCTAAATTCGGTACATTTACTGGTGTGGATTTGGTGTAGAAAAAGTCCAAATTATGGGTTTGTTTTGTTTGTAAGACTATTTTGAAATGTTATTTGTGGTTGATCTATGTTTTTTCTTTTCATTTAATAAAAATTGGTCTTATACTTCAATAAAAGGCAAAATGATCTTATAAGTCAATTATAAGAGGTGATTTGGTCTTATAATTAAGCTATAAGAGTTGTAATGTGTAAATTATAAGATTAATTCATTGTTATTATTGAAAAAAAAAAATTGGTTGAAATAAGAAAAAATTGTCTTATAAGACAATTATAAGAGAGAATTAGTTATAAGAGGCAAGTTGGCCTTATAATTCAACTATAAGAGTTGTAATGTGTAAATTATGAGATTAATTTGTTGTTATTGAAAACTTTGAATTTTTTTTTGAAAAAAAAAGTTTGTCTTATAAGTCAATATAAGAGACAAATTAGTCTTATATGTCACTTACAAAATATGAAGTAGTCTTATAAGTCAGTTATAAGAGCTAATTGTTGTTTGACCGAAATGAGAGTCAGCATTAATAAAATATTAAAATTTTTATTTTATTTTTGTGAAAAAAAGTGACTCTTATACTTTAAATATAAGAGGCGAAGTGGTTTTATATGTCAGTTATAAGAGCTGACTCGAATTTTGGATAGGAGGGCAGTTCATTTTTTTGTCAGCGAGAGGGGTGTTTATGGTATTTTGGATCTGGTGTGTTGGATTTAAATCTCGCCCGAGGGGCAATAGAGGAAGTGGCCCTTTATTTTTTTAGCCTTACCTTTAGAAGGGTATGAAGCATTCATCCAAAATATAATTTGCAATTAAGTTTTTTACCTCATCCACATTGACATCAGTGGCTGTTATGCCAGGTTGAGCTTTTCCACTAAAAACTATCTCTGCAGATGCATCAGTTCCAATGCCCCCTTTCATGCTTATGTAAATATTCTCGCCATCAGTTTTCACGGGATAAACAAACATGCCCCTTAGTGCAGGTGTAAGGGCTCTCAGCACAGGATTCTTTGGATACCATTCCTTGGTGGCCCCCGTACGCAAATCAAATGTGCTATCAGTTGTTGGACAAACAATGCAGCCGTCCTGAGGAAATTGCATATGTCATAGATTATTACAAGAGGAAGATGCTGAGAGATCAACTAACAGAATGGCTTATTTCTCATTCAGTAGAATATGAGCACATAAAAAATTGCTGGCCTACGGTTTACTGCTCCCTCCGTCCCAAGATTAGTGTCCAAAAAAATTTCAATTTGCTCTTAATCAATAGTAAATTTGAGCCTTTTTAGGACATTCATTTTGGGCGGAGGGAGTAATAGTTACACAAATGTCTCCGTATCATGTTGACAATTAGACCCTCAAGACAGAAGCCTGACGCTCAAGCATGTTCAAACCATAATACCCAGTTGAATGTTTGGTTCCCACTGAAATGTTCAATCTTTGAACATGTGGAGCTTTTTCCTGAAAACTCATTATACAAGTGCAGCAGTCCACAATCCACACTGTCATCTTCTTTAGTCTTTCAATACACAATAATAAGCATTTAATACATGAAGCTGCTGTGTACAATCCGTTGCACAAATGCTGCAACGTAAAGTCCTTTGAGAAAAGCCTCGACTAACAGTTATAGTAAATGCCCCAAAGAGGATTGCCTTGGCACAACAGGTAACTATTACCTCTCTTAAAGAAACTGGATTCTAGTTCAGTTTTCATCGACTGCCTATGCTTATTCCTTCACAAGATAATTCATTTTCTCGAGAATCTCAAGTGTCAACCTTTTTTTTATTAAGAAGTGGGATCTGAGAAAAAAAAACGGTATTTTCTTGTCTAAAGAACGTGTTCTAGTTGGGGGTCTGCCCCAATCACACCATTCACATCTTTGTATGTAATAGGAATATACATTAAGGCTCCGTTTTGTCCGGGAGAAAAGGTTTTCTGGAAAATGTTTTCCTCATTTTTCGGTGTTTACTAAGCATCGAAAAATGGAGAAAATGTTTTGCGGAAAATGTTTTCCCCACTTTTCTAATTAAAATAACTTACGAATTTTTCCTAAATAAAACATTTTCCGAAAAATGGCAACACCCTCACACACATACACCCCCACGTTACCCACCCCACATCAACCACCCCCTACCCCATGCCCTCATAAAAAAATTATTTATATTAAAATTATTTTTTACAATTCTCAACCCCCCCCCGGTCGGGTCAAAAAAAAATCATTTTAAATTTATTTTTAACAACTCCCCACTCCCACCACCATGAGGTCAAAAAATATATTTTTTATTCATTTTAAAATTATATTTTAACAACTCTCCCACTCCCAAGTAATTTTTTTATTCATATTAAAATTAATTTTTAACAACCCTCACCACCCCCACCAACCCCCTCCCACTGTCAAACTCTTTTTTACTTATAATTAAATTAATTATTTTTAACAAGTCCCCCACCCAAGCCCACTCCCCTACTCTCGGCTACCCACCCTACCCCCCACACTCTCGGCTACACAACCTACCCCATCCCCACCCCCACACCTACCCTATCATCATCCTAGCCTACCATCATTTTACCCTTTACATTTCCCCCACCACCCTACCCCTACCCTACCCCACCCCCACCTCACCTCTACTAATCCCCACCTTCTACCCTACCACCCCACCTCCATCACCCTACCCCACCATATCGTTTTCAACTTATCTCAAATTGTGTTTTTATCGAAAAATATTTTCCTTTAATTTATTAAACATATGAAAATATTTTTCGAAAAACATTTTTTTGCCAAATAGCCGAAAACATGTTTATGTCATTTTCCGGAAAACATTTTACGGGAAATCATTTTCCGGAAGACGTTTTATGCGAAACAAACGGAGCCTAACTGTGAAATCTTTCTCCGATGAAGCACAGGGAACCTCCAATATTCAGAGATGCCAATCACAAAGAGTCAAACCTCAGGGAAGCCATTTCCATCCAAGCCTTATCAGGTATCTCCCGGGATTGTTAGCAATCATTTCATTGGAATTCCACCTTGTCTATAAGTGGGTCCAGTCACTGGGACTAATTTCTGCCTATGTAAGAAGCATCTCTCCATAGTTATCACTTTCCAAAATTGAACTTAACTAGTGCTACGGATTGGGTAACAGAACTAGGAAGATACACATTGCTCTTGCCCTGTCTCCTAAAGTAATCAGGGGTTTTTCCTTCCTAAAAAAAATCACAACTCAGTGAATCCTTTTGGCTTTAGAATTTTCTTTTCCGTTGTTATTAGCTCAAGTCTAATCCTAGTGCACTCGTCATGCACCCCCTCTAGTGCTTTTAACATACACAAGAATATGAGATGATTCCTAAGCTGAGCTAAAATGCATGTGTAAAACTATGGTCACACTAAAATGCAGAAAACACAAAGTTATTTAATAGAAGTCATACACAGAGTCAGTATCTTTTAGCGTTCATTAATTAGCATCAAGGGATGGAAATAACGATACAAGCGGTAGTTTTTGGTAAAAGTTCACTGGCAAACAAATTGCAAAAATATAAATGGAAGGAAATCACATACAAAAAAATCCTATTCCACAAGAAAATATATCTGAGAACAGGAGGTACTCTATCAATATTAAGGAATGCCATTCAGAGCTATAGCTAGCACTGGAATGAGTACAACAGTTCAATGTAAGCACTCTACCAGCATAATCTTTAACACAGTTAGCTACTGTAGGAAAACATCAAGTAAAACTACAAAAAGTGGAATTAACTGCAAGTCTGCAACAAGCCAGGGACTATGTATGGCTTTCCCTAATTTAGGGGCCTTAGGTTTGCGGTTTACCGGTAAAGGCACACCTCAAAGAGGCACATGCAGGCTCAGAGCTATGTTTTTGTTTTGTGGTCTAAGACGAGAATCTTGTCCCTCTGCCTATTGATGCGGTGGAAAACAGGGCTCTTGAGTTTTTGGAGACTTTTGAGCGTGTACGCGGAAATGAGCGTAACTTTTGATTCCGGATGAACAAAACGCACAACATATCCGAACAGTATAAACCGAGATACGAACATGGACTCGTCCGGGTAAGGCCCAAGTGGATTGGGCTATGAACATAATCCATCAAATCTCAAGTTACGAGGTAAGACATGGGCTTCCTTGTCCATCTATCTCGGCATCAACAAGGCTGACCTAGGCTCAGCAAGCATAAAAAAGGCCCAAACCAAAAGGCCGAGGAGACCTCCCTCGTAGGCCGAGATCATCTCCCTAGAGGACGAGGTGCCTCCCTCGGTTATGATATCATCATGATGGGCTCCACTTATTTCTCATCCCTTTCCCGGCTCATCATGGACCGAGATGGCCATGTATGACGAGGAAAGGAATATCTGTATCTCGGCATACCCGTGTATGATGAGGAAAGGAATATCTGTATCTCGACATACCGGCGTAAGCTTGTGCAGTCCTATTCCACAGGGACAAATAAGTAGTTATAATCTAATCAGAATTGTAACTTCCTGTACCAATTCAAGTGAAATAAGGACTCTCCAATAAATATAATCCTCCTATGATTATATCTTATCTCTTTACAGTCCAAGTTCAACAAGGATTCTACCAATCCATCCCTATAAATACAAGCTATTATTTCCATATTCTGGTACATTATCTTTTTGACTCGAAGCTCTGTCAATTTGATTTCTCTATACACCAACCGTAAACTTACTCTCACGCCGGAGGGCCTTCGCCAGTGAAGCCCCGGCTTAGTTTACGTTTTCTGTCTTATTTTCAGGCTATTCAATCGCCGGAGTACAACCTATCGCTTGGATTTGGGCTGATTCGACTTTTTGGCATCATCAATATCAAATCGAAACTCTTTTCGATACAGACAAAGTCGTGGGGTTAGCCCCATGACACATGCATTTGAAGTCATAAAGCCCGAATCTTGGCAATATTTTTGTAGTTTTTACTTATTTAGTGTTATTTTCATTTTAGGGTTTTTAGACATATAAATACTAGTATGTTTTAGGGTTTTTGAGGACAGTTTTTGCGGTTTGATATTGAATTTTATATCCAATTTGACATTGAATTTTATTTTCAATTTTTGGCACTCTTTAGAGTCAACGAAGGTTGAAGAATCCGTTACTGGCATTCGCGAGCTATTCAACACTAACAGATTTTATCTTAAGTCTTCCGCTACGTCACCTATGCAAATGATAAGTCTTAGTACCAGATCATACATTGTAGGTCCATAGTAGTTCTTTAAACTACAAGGGATTACTGATGACAATGGGGAGTGTATATGGGAATGGTATCCCCTATACCATTTCTACCTCATCCATACACAGACATACATATACATATATATATTTGATAGAAAAAGGAAATTATATTATAAAACTCAACACAAGAACAAAGCAGATGGGCAAGATGTCCATCACCAATGAAAAGAAAAATTCAAAAGAAAAATACAAAAAAAAAAAACAAAAAACTTATATTAAACAATAGCAGCACCCCAATCCCTCTTCAAATCATTAAGAGATAAGCCTTTGAAAGCAGCGATAGCAAAAACCCATAGAGAAGCTAAAGAAACCACTATTTCCCACAAGAGATGTGATGATAAACAATGTTTTCTGACGATCCTCACGTTCCGCTCAAGCCAAACATACTAACAAACTGGAAAAACCCTACACTCCCACAAAACCAAATAACTTTGATTATTAGTACATAAATTTTGTTGTCTTTTTGTTGAAAAAAAAAGGCTGCTGCACATTTTTTTGGAATATTAGAAATCCAGAATTGTCATCCTATGGATCGCTCGCCCTAAGGAAAACCAAGTACAAATTGCAAATCTTTAGCCTTCCAAGTGTATGTCTGTTTCTCTATCCCCTGACCTCATCCCATATATATACAGCTATTTTACTCTCTCTGGTGACCAAATAGTCCATTTTTTATGCTTTATTCTGCCATCGATTTGATTACGTTTTGACCAACAATTTACATAAATTTGAAGTATGTGTCTATAAAATCATATAAGTTTCAAGTCCATATCATTCTTGGTGTGCTTTTTGATGAATTTTATTCCTAATACATAACCAAGGTTTTCTAACTTCTAATTTAATCATGCTGACTTTTAGATATAAAAAGTGGGCGCTTTGCATGGAACATATGGTGTATTTCCTAAGTTTACAAATATTTTATCTTAGATTGACGCATTTATTTAAGTAATTAGGAAGGGTCAAGTTGGGGTAGGAATTGAAATTAAAGAATCCTAATGGGACAGAAATGGAAATGCCTTTAAACCATGTTTGGAAAACTAATTAGGATTAAAAGAAAATTCAAATCTACAAAATATGTTATGTTCCCGAATCATATCCTTGGAATCGGATTGCTAAAAGGACCGGGAAGGGAAATGGGAATAAAATAGAGAAAATTGCACTTTACTGCCACTAAGTTCACATCGAGTGTAGGACCCGTTGTTCCATTTTTTGCAATTTAGTACATTATATTCAAAATTAGTGGCAGTCCAAGGCAATTTTGGATGTTTGTTAACTTAAGTGGACGGAATCCATTACATGTGCAATTCACATTATTTTTTTTGAGGACAAAATTGTCTTTTCACTTGCACATTAGTTAATTCACCTCTTCGAAATCCTACTAGAATTATGAATTTCAGAATCATGTAATGGGTCGGAATGCTAGATTTACATGTAAGCCTGCACATTAGTTAATTCACCTCTTCGGCGAGTCCAAATATGGAATGAAATCTCCTACTAGAATTGTGAATTTCAGAATCATCTCAGTTGGCTAGACAATTGAAGAAGACTAGGCTAGATAATTTTCGATGTGGGACAATTAAAGAGCTAGCTCTTTGATACCATGATAAAAATAAAGTATTGGGTTCCATCTCAAAGGAATTGGCAATGAGAGGAATAGCTATGGATCATTATATATTTAAGACTAGGCTTGCTAATTTCGGTGTGGGATAATTATTTCAACAAAATCGAACTTGAGTGGAGGCGCTGGTAACAGGAATCAAACCTGAGTGAATAAGAGAGCAAGTGCCAACTACCAAAACCGATTAATCCTTCTTTCTCGATTAATGATGGCCTAACAAATCCGAATAAAAGGTGTAATATTCAACCATTGCTTTAGCAAGCCTATATACCATATACTCTCTTCAAGTAAACATTTTTAATAAACACACTATACCATAGCAAATCCCAATTAGGACAGGAAAAATTATAAGGCAACTATAATCAATTCACCACAAATTTGACACTAATTTAAGAGCAGTGTCGTAAGAGTGGTTTTTTTTTTTTTTTTGTGCGTGTGTGTGTGTGTATGCTGGTAATAGAGAAATGGGGGAGAAGGGGAAAAAAGAAAAGGGGACTAATTAATTAATTAACCTGGGTGAGCTTGGCATTGAGCAATCCCTCAGTGTAAGCCCCTTCAGCAGGCGATCTATTCTCAATAGCAAACACCTCATCTTTGTACCATAACAACAATATCGTCTCCCCATCCTGAATTATCACTCTTCTCTCTCCCCTAGGCAACGCGGCCAACGGAACCACCGGTATCCAATTCCTCCCGGAGCTAGACGATGACGACTCCTCCGCCACCGACACTTCCGTCGCCTTGCATAGAGATCGATTTGGCCGCAAATGCAACCCTAACATTAAATTACTATTATGATTGGTCGAAGTTGGCCAGTGATGTGGTGGGAAAAGCGGCAGCGGTTGCCGGCGATGTTGGGTTGAGGGGACCGGAAGGACACCGCGAGTGAGCTTGGCAGCTGTAGCGGCCATCATCTATGACACTGATCCAACTCTGTGTGTGTGTGTGTGTGTGTGAGAGAGAGAGAGAGAGAGAGAATGAGGCATTTAGCCACATGAACTGGATAAAGGGAAGAGGAAGGGAACGTATGGCGCGAGAAAGGCCACGCAACGTACAAATTAAATGGATGAGTTAGTACATATTCCCGCTAAATTACAAATTCTAACTTTTTTCTTCTCATCCAAACTTGTAAATTGGAAAGAATTAAAATTATTTATTTAAAATGTGGAGGACTAATATCGTTCACCAAACTTCAACTTTTAATAAATTTACCCCAAAATTTATTTTCACTTTTTATAACATGGTGATTCAATTTTGGCTCAAAAATAGAGTCGTCAAGTTGGGACGGTCCCGTCGGGACGTCCCATTCCGCCATACAAATGGGACGGGATGGGACGGAATATTTTAGTCTCGTCCCGTCCCGTATCGTCCCGTTTCCGTCGCGGGACAACTTATTTTTATCCCGTTCCGTTCCGTTTTCCCGTATTGACCCGTACAAGTATTAGGTCTCACTTGTGATGATCTGTAATTGGTCTTGCTCAGAACATCTTCCTTCTTTTTTAACAAAAAATATTGTTATCATATTGGACAAACCTGCAATGACATAATCTTGGAACCGAACAATCCAAATATCTTCGTTTGAACAGAGCTGTTATCAAGACATGCTTTCATTATTGCCACTTAATGTTCATGATACACATTAAATTGTTAATGTCATGTTGAATGTCCATTATTAACATAGCTACTCACGTAATTCACCAAGCCTACGTGTTGCGGTCACTTCTTAATCAGCAGCACTTCATAATCTCAACTGTCAAAGAGAGCTCCTGTGCGTAGAATAAACTTGTTCTTTTTCTTCTTAGGGAGAAAGATAAACTTAATTGATGACGAAGTATTTTCGTCCCGTTTGGGTCCCGCGGGATCCCGCGTCCCGCAAATGGGACGGGATGGGACGGAGTATTTTCGTCCCGTCCTGTTTTGTCCCGTCCCGTTTCGCCCCGTTCCCGTCGTGGGACAACGTAATTTCGTCCCGTCCCGTCCCGTATTCCCGTATTGACGGCTCTACTCAAAAAATATCCGCTCACTTTGTGAAAGAACTTGTAAACAAAATGCCAAAAACTTATAAAAAACGCGTTTTTTGTGATCTTAACAAAAAACGTGTTTTTATTCCGCACAATCCTTCTCTCTCACACAAAACGCAAAGGAGCTCTCTATCTCTCTCTCTCTACTCTCTCTCTATACGCAAAGCAGCCTCACCATTGTCGCTCCCAAAATCGTCCGTGAATTTCCAATTGAAAATTCTGTTACCGACGGTGCCGGCGAGGATTTCGCTGAAATCTCATCCTCAAAGCTTTTCATGAACGAATCAAGGTCCTGACTCGCCGTGCAAACATCCGATGACTCATCGAAAAGGACCCTTTTCATCTTTTTGATCGTATCTCATGCAATTTCAATTGAATTCCAGTCCCAATTGCGATCCTTTCAAGCCAGATTTTGTAGATTCTACTGTCTTTGATCATTCAAGTAATCGAAATCTTGTTGATGTTTAGTATTCGCAATTCGTTTCTTAGCTGATTTTCATACTTATTTGGGTGAGATTGAAGGTATTTTCGCTCTTTATTTGGGTCAAATTGGTTATCTTGTGAGTTTGATTGGATGAATTGAAGGTATCTAATGTGTTGATGTATTGTATACGCTGGTAGTTTTGCGAATTTGATAGGGTTTGGAGCTTGTTGGCCCAATTGGTGAAGCTCAATTCATCGTCTCGCATGGTGATTGATGTTGGGGTGATTGATTTTTGGCTTTGTTTAGATGCCAGTTATAGTGTAAACTAATGCCATTGTTTGTTTTTTTGAGTGCCCGTTCATGTATTTAGGAGTGCCAGGGCGAAGGGGTTGCTGGGAGATTTGATGTGCCAGTTCTAGTATATACTAATGCCAGTGTTTGTTTTTTTGAGTCTCAGTTCATGTTTTTTGGAATGCCAGTCCATGTTTTTTTTAATGTCAGCAAAAATGATTATCAGTGGTTTTTGAGTGCCAGTGTATGTGTATTTGAGTGCCAGTTTACGTGATTTTGAATGCCAGTCCATGTTTTTTTGAATGCCAGTGCTTGTGTTTTTGAGAGCCAGCAAAAATATTAGTGTAACAGAGTGCCAGTGTTAGTGTAACAGAGTGCCAGTGTGAAGAGTGCCAGTTCATGTGTATAAAAGTGCCCGTATAAAAGTGCCAGTTCCAGTTTAACAAAGTGCCAGTGCCAGTTTACACTGGCACTTTGTTAAACAGACACTGACACAAACGGGGAAACCAGTAATTACGAAAATGCCACCGTTTGTTTTGAATAATAATGCCCGCTTTTGAAAAACACGTTTTTTCTTATCTTAAGGAAAAACTAGTTTTTTATAAGACCAACTCAAACAAAATTGGGTAAAAATAAATATTACTTTTGTACCATAATAAATGTCCAAAAAAATTTAAATTTGTTTTTGATCAAAAGTGATTTTTTATGAATATTCATTTTGAAATAAAAAAATAATATTGAACGTAATAAAAGTGATGGGTCATACCCAACGTATGGAGCCCAATGTTTCTACCATTGCAGGATACAGTCAATTAATGGGCCAAACACAATTGTTGCAACCTTAGCGGCCCAACTGTATAGATCAGTCTAGATCAGTCGAAAAATCTTATTATCCGACCATAATTGTTCCCGACCTAGATTCGTCCGAAATACGATCATCAACTTGTACAATCTCTAACTAGCCAAGGCAAGAAGTCAGGTCGAACTCGAATACTCAGGCGACCTCGACCAAACGAGCACGTGCTTCTATCCACGACTCTACTCGTAACCGCCTTCTATAATCACAGAGACTGTTACGCCCGCATTATCTCCACGATTTAATGAATTCCCTACAATCCTACGGCACCACTATATATATCAGACTATATCCAACGTAAAAAGGTAATGTCATATTTAATATTTGAGATTTAAGTCGTTTAATACATTTTATTACAAACTAAACACTTTATCTCATCATAACGCCGGAGGGTCTTAGCCGTATACAATCCCGGCTAGTCGTTTGTTCGCGGTTTCAGATCTCATTTGCTGGATTATACCCTATTGCTGGACTAAGGCTATTTGTACCGTTTCCTGCATCATCAGTTTGGTTCCATTGTCGGGAAACGATAACGCTAGATCTTGAAACCTCGCATAATCACAGACATCTTATCCGACGGACATACCGCTACTGTCTCTAGTTAAACAATTAATTAGAATTATGGGGGAGATAACCCAGGCACAGATGCAGGTGTGGGGAACCGTACTGCAAACTTACCTCCTCCTCCACCTGGCACCCCACTAGGAGGGCCACTCGTTCCAACAGCGTGGTCAATGGGATGGGGTTGCAAGATAGGAGGAGCGAGAAGAGGCCCATTCCTAACCAAGGAGTAAGCCAGCAAGCTAAGAGGATCCAAACGGGTATAACAAATGCAGGCGACATTCTAGGTCCCTCAGTTTCTCACCTTAGTAGAAAGGAGATCTTTCTAGAGCGAGCTAGATTGCTGCAGAGTTTGCTTGAAGTGCAGAATGAGTTGCTTGAGCTACCAGAGTCTCCTAAGAAGGATGACAGAAGATATCAAAGGGTAGCTCCGTCTCTTACCTCTTATAGACGGGCCAATAAGGGCCCCAGGCCATTCGGAGAAGAGAGGAGAGAGAGGATAGGCCTCCTCCCACCCACATCTCTATGGATGGAAAGGGCGACCTAAGGGATAGACTCAACCAGTGAAGGGAACAAGAGGCCGACTCAGCCCAGAGAAGGCAGCTCGAGGCTGATAGAGCTCAGCGTAGGTTGCCTCCTAGGGGAGAGCGATCGCTTCACATGATAGAGAGAAGAGAGAAAACTCCCCCAAGGAATGAGAGACAGAGAACCCACTCTAGGATGGAGCACTATCAAGAGGAGAGACATAAATCCAACTCCATCTCCCATCAAAAAGGCGATCTGGATGTTAAGGAGCTTCTTAATCTGAAAAGGAGGTTAGACGACATGGAGGCAGATCGAAAGGCAACAGATGGCAAGGTCAAACGAAATGATTGTACTCTTCGACCCTTGGCTAAGGACATGCTCAACAAAGGTCCACCTGCATGGTTCAAGTTACCCGTGCTAGAAAAGTATTCAGGCACGACCAATGCCTTGAATCACATACAATACTTTGAGGCCACTATGTGTTTGGTCTCCATCGAGGATGATGTGATATGCAAGGCATTAATCAACACCTTCACAGGTGCAGCAATGACTTGGTTTTGCGGTTTATCAACCAGTTGTATCACCTCATGGAATTATATGAGGAGAAAGTTATTGTAGAGATTCTCCACAACTGGGGCCCGCAAGAAAACGGTGACAGATCTAAACAACATGACTTAGGGTAAGACGGAGAGTAATACGAGTTATTTCACAAGGTTCAAGGAGTTGGTCGACCAAATTGAGGAAGACCTCACGGATAGCAAGGCCATCAATTGCTTCAGAAATGGAGTGTCCTCTCTTAATTTGGATTACGAGCTCCAAGTTAGGAGAGCAACCACGAGGAAGGATTTGTTCGAAAGGGTCTATAATGTGGCCATGACCGAGGAACGAAAGGAAAGAAAGAAAGAAAGATAGAAGCTAGAAGCATTTTGAGGCTAGCGAGTCGACCAAAGGGGGCAATCTAAGAATGACAACAACAACAAGGGGAAAACAGAATTAGGGCGACTGAGAGAGTCCCTGAAATCTTCACCCTACTCACAGTTAGCCGGACAGAGATTATGAACACGGTCGACCTAGGACCCCAGCCCCAATGAACACCCAAAATAAATTCAGAAGGGATAACGGAAAATACTATGAGTACCACAAGGACATTGGTTATACCACGAAGGAATGCATGAGTTTGGAGAGGATCATCCAGAAGTGTGTGAACAAAGGCAGGTTGTATAGATTTGTGAAAGGAGATCGCCCTGCAGGAGGAGATTGACCTACAAGGGGTATGCCAGAGCCAAGGCAGCCAAGATTGACTCTAGGAGTAATTGCTGAGGAGACGAGTAACATAGCGCTCAAGCCCAAGATCTTCCAGCTGAGTAAAGCTCTGTATGTGCCCCCGGAAGCTGCGTTCAAGGTGAGGTGATCAGTTTCTATCCGTACGAGCTAGCTGCTAGCATGACTGCGAGAGAACATACATTGGTGATTCATGGGCTCATTGATGACTGTACATCCAGTAGGATTTTGGTCGACACGGGGGCCTGCAAAGACATCCTCTACTACAAAACTTTCCTAGGCATGGGTTTAACAGATGTCAGGTTGTCACCTTACTCAGTTCGACTTGAGGGCTTCACCAATCACAGGGTCGAGGCAAAGGGCCAGATAGAGCTGGAGGAGGACATCGGACAACATCCTTTGAGGAAAAGAGCTATGGTAAAATTTATAGTCATTGATGTTATAAGTGATTAACATGCTATACTGGGAATACCTGGACAGGTCGTACTAGGAATGGTACCCTCCATCCCTCATCAAAGGGTCAAGTTCCCCACTATGCTGGGAGTTGGGTGCGTTCTAAGAACAGCTAGGGAGTACCTGGATCACGTGCTCCGTTCCAAGAAAAAGAGGGAGTAGGAGATAGACACTCGGGAGGCCAGTTGGAAGTTTTTAAAGTCTGTCACAACGACCTCCAAGTTAGCTTCCATTCGATGTGTAGAGGAGGAGGATTTATTGTTAGTGGAGGCGACCTATCCCTCACATGACTTGGTCATGACTGAGCCAACATGTCCCTCGAAAAGCAAACAAGCCACCACAGACACAGTTTTGGTCGACCAGATTATCATTGGCAACCTATGCCTCCAAGTCAACCAAAACTCAGGGGCCACAAGTGGGGAAATAACTGCCGAGCTAGATGATATGATCGAGGTAGAAGCTCCACATTTGGATGCCGAGGAAAGAAAAATATTTAGGGAAATCATCATTGAGACCCTTCAGTTTAGGGATGGCCCAGAGCTCGAGCCAATAGACAAGCTGGAGGATATAGAGGTCAACCAATCTTACCCCGAGTAGAAAATCAAGATAGGGAGGCAGTTGTCACCAGAAGAAAGGGTGGAGATAGTCGCCTATTGAAAGGAAGTACAGATGTTTTTGCATGGAAGGTAGAGGACATGAGGGGAGTCAACGCGGAGGTCGCAGTGCACCACCTTGATGTTAACCCCACCATGAAATTCAAAAGACAGAAGTTAAGGATTTTGCTTGTGACAAAGAGGTAGCTATCAAACAAGAGGTAGACAAAGTTCTCAGTGCAGGTATAATCAAGGAGGCATCCTACATGACGTGGCTAGCAAATGTGGTGAAGGTTAAAAAGGCCAATGGAAAGAGGAGGATGTGTGTCGACTTCACAAACTTAAATTTGGCTTGCCCGAAAGACAGTTACCCACTTCCTCAAAAAAACAAGTTGGTTGACTCAATTGCTGGGCACGCTACCCTCAGTTTCCTTGATGCATACTCGGGCTACCATCAAATCAGAATACACAAGGATAATATTGAGAAGACAGCCTTCCAAGCAGCTGGAGGGGTATATTGCTACACCAAGATGCCATTTGGTTTGAAAAATGTCGGGGCTACTTATCAGAGAATGGTGAACAGAGTCTTTGCTAGTCAGAATGGCCGAAACATGGAGGCCTACATCGATGACATGGTCAACAAAACTAAGGTTGGTCTTCATGTGGTCGACCTAAGGGAAATGTTCGCCAATGTACGAGTAAATGACATGAAGCTGAACCCGAGCAAATGTGTATTTGGGGTGGCCGTATGAAAATTTCTAGGCAAAAGCTAGCTATCTTACAGCAGACAACTATGGTAAGCCTACTCAACTAATCTCATAAGTCATAGGGGCATTGAAGCCAATCCATAGAAGATCAAGGCCTTAGTGGAAATGCAGGAGCCTACTTTCATCAAAGAAGTTTAACGTCTGAATGGTAGAGTCGCTGCTTTGGGTCGCTTTATAGCCAAGTCAGCTGAGAGGTCTCTCCCCTTATTCAAAACATTGAGGGGGACGAAAACCTTTGAATGGACGGCCGAATGATCCTCGTCGTTCCAACAACTCAAAGAATACCTCACCTCTCCACCATTGCTGAGTAGCCCGATTCAAGGAGAGAGTTTGTATGTCTACCTATCAGTTAGGAGATCGAATAGTGGCAGCAGTGTTGGTCAGAGAGGAGAATGGCATTCAGAAACTAGTTTATTATGTGAGCAAGGCCTTGTCCGACGTAGAGGGGAGATACTTCAATGTTAAAAATGTAGCCTATGCCTTATGGTAGCAGCTAGAAAACTGTGATCTTACTTCTCTGCTCAACCCATTGTTGTACTAACCAATGCTCCGTTGAGAAATATATTACATAAGCCAGAAAGCTCAGGTCGACTGCTAAACTGGTCTATAGAATTGACAGAGTTCGACATCGAGTACAGGCCTCGAAAAACATTACAAGTTCAACCTCTAGTTGACTTCTTGGTCGAGCTTACGTTCACCAAAGAAGACAACGCAAATACCGCCCCTAAAAAGAGCTCGAAGGTGTAAGTACCCAAATCTGGCTCATGCCTTCCGGTTAAATTTCCCGGCAATTTCGGTAAGTTTCCCGGTAATTCCCCGGACCTTCCTAGTGTTCCGGAAATGTTCTGGAACAGTCCCAAATTAAATTAAGGGCTGAAGGGAGCCTTCCTAATTAAGAAACACGTTTTTCTTAATTAGGAAGAGGGTTCTAGAAATTGCCACCTTGCATGGTTCTAGAATGCTTTGAGTCGTGATGGATAAGCCCGCACGGCTGCATTAGCTCGGGCCTCTAGCCGCACGGCTTCATTAGCCTTATCCAGGCTTTGCCTATAAATAGAGCCCTCCTCTACCCATTTAATCATGAACAATACACACAATCCATAGCAATACACTCACAATCAGTCACTCCCAAGACGTGAAGAATATTGGTGAAGGCTCAAGAAGGTGAAGAAGAAGCTAAAGAAGTCATCTCCCTCCTCCTTGAAGATCCAAGACCAACCTCTCCTCCTAGCTCCGACCAAAGAAGCAAAGGAAGCAATTGGTAACCTAGCACGCCCTAACCTCGCTTTTAATTGATATACTTGCTCATTGCATTCATATATCTTGCTTGGGACTTGGCATTTATTCATAAAGATCACATCTTTATCACCCCCTTTCCCTTTTGCATGCATTAAGACCTCATTTGTCATAAAAATGTAGTCTTTTTCATAAAGGTGCATCCTTTGCACCTAAAACCCCCATTTTCAAATAAAAATGTCATTTTTATGCATCATTTGCATATAAAAACTCAATCTTTTCAATAAAATGCATCCTTTGCATTCAAAACCCCTTGTTCAAGCATCATTTGCTTTAAAGACCATGTCTTTACCATAAACTAGCATCATATGCTTTTCAAAATGCAATCTTTATGCATCATTTGCATAATGAATGCCAATTTCTTCAACAAAAATGCATCATTTGCATAAAAATCAAATCTTTATGCATCATTTGCAATAAAGATTATTTCTTTAAACTAAGTGCATCATTTGCAACCCAAAATGTCATCTTTTCATTAAAGTGTCATTTTTCATCATGCATTTCCCCCTTTCCCCCAACCTAGGAATGGACCGGTGTAAAAGATCCTATCTTTACATCGTTCCTTCCATTAAAGGTTCCATATTTCTTTAGAAAGGGACACCTTGAACCCTATATCTCCGATTATCGTTTAAGAAAGAGTATGAAGCCTCTATACGAGCTCGACCGTCTTAAAGCGTAGGATTGATGGGCTAAGGACCCTCCTTTTCTAAAGAACCTCATCTTTGACCAAAGAGAGTCATTCTCTCGATCACGCTTGAGTCCCGAGGGTCCCGAGGTTTAAAATGCGATGATCGCGAAGTCATAAGATGAGGACGGGATCATAATCCCAAATACATAAAATTCCAAGGAATCCGGCGACAACCAACAAATGGTTTGTACGTCAGGAAGACAACTTAGGACATCCCCCTCCTTATTTTCAAACACATGCACACAAGAAAGCACGCAAGCAAGCACGATTACGAAATCTTGGGAGACTTGCTCCGTGCAAGGCACTTTGGGTGAACGCCAAACGTTCTTCCCGAGGGTAACTTAACCTCCGAACCCAAGTAAAAACCTTTTTTTCAAAGTTTTGAGGTAATCAAAATGGCGTGGCGACTCCGTTTTCAAATTAAACTCGGATGTCTTCAAACTCGCGTGAATCCAACAAAAAATTTGGGCACCACATTCCACGGTTTGGCGACTCCTTGGGGAAATCCCAAAGGAGAAAAGCTTCTATTTTCAAAACAAAAAAAATCGATACTCGGTATATAGGTGGAAACCACTTACCCTTCTGTACACTCCCACGACGTGGGAGTTGGGATAACCGGTGGTTTAACAATCCACGTACCGGTATCCCTTTTCGAAAAACAATTTTGAAAAAAAAAATAAAAGAAAGCTTTTCCCTTTGAGCGGGTTAGACTCCCATCGCGATTTCATTAATCGTGCTTGCTTTCTTTACCATGCATTGCATCATTTGCATCTTGGAATCTGTGCATACTTTGAAACGGGAAATAACCCGAAAAATAGCAAAAGAGTGGAACCTGGAAAATTGATCCATGCGGTCGTGCGGCTCGATCCTCATTGGATTCGGCCGGGCGACCTCGGTGGCAATTCCACCGGGAAAAATCATGGTTAATCTGGCGATCCTAGCGGCTTGGGGCTACTCGGCTTCCATGGCGGCGGGGCTCCCAGAAAATTTACGTGCTTACGTGTTGCATTTTCCCAGTCCGAAAATCATTCCTTTAAAACACATTATGAAAATCTCTGTTTTAACTCAAAAGGAACATTTTTAGGAGACCGCACACTACGCGCACTTTGATATATCCCGTACACTTTTGCACGCACGTCCTTCAAACAGGGTGGTTCAGTGCGATCACGGACTGACCTTACGATGCTCCGGGCGCGCACGGAATCATCCCAACCTCCCATGGCGGCCGGTGTCGACCAATGCACGGTCAGGTGTCACACGTTTCAAAAACCGTGACTTTTGGTTGGTTTTGGTCTAGTCAGGTGTCATATAGCCCGGTTGCATACCCACGTAAAGGTCGAAGCCTTAGCTCATAACGGAAGCCAAGATTTTCGCTCAAGCGAAATTACGCGAAATTCCGACAAGGAAAAATCGGTGGGATCTTGACTCAGGCATTGACTATTGACCTTGACCCGCACGGAATGCGTAAGAGTCAAGGCCCAGGAGTCTTTGCCAAAAATCAAAAGATCTTTCGCTCAAGCGAAGCTACGCCAAAATTCCGACAAGGAAAAATTGGCAAGATCTTGGCCAGGCATTGACTTCGATTAGAGCTCACGCACTTTGCGTATGCAACGAAGTTCAATGTGACACTTTGTGTCATCCGGCTTTTTACCGCCCGACCCATGCCTATTATTCTCTCGGACATTACCGAAAGTCGAGACCGTCATTCGCTCAGCGAAACTCACGCCCAAGATCCGTCAGAGCGAGAGAGACGAGACTTTCCGGTATTGCCTTGACTATAATCCGCATCGCTCGTGCGTTGAAAGGTCCTATGACCCGCTAGATCCGATAGGAGCGTTCTTTACTCTCGGTCGGTGGGATCCGCGTGCCCTATAGGACCCTCGCCGGGGCATGTCCACCCTGGGAGGTCGAAATACGGGTGGAATACGAGGGGCTTATAGACGTAGTGACGGAACCCAGCGATCCGGGATCTAGAGTAGTTGTGAAAAAGAAGGGCGAGAACCCCTTTTCCAACCAAATAGATATTAATAAAAGACACTTTGTTTTAAGTAAACTTGAAGATTCTAATTTGCATATTGCACGAGCCTTGACTAAACACCTACCCGAGTCTAAACCTTTCCTATCCCTTTCCCGCGACGAGAAAGAAGTGGGTGAGAACACCGGGTCGGCGACTTGTTAGCGCGAGAATCCTCGGGCAGGTTCGCGAGAATCCTCGGTTTCGAGAGTCGAGAATGGCCGATTTGACGGAAACTTGATCTTTGGTTTGGGTAACCGAGATGACTAGGGAAGAAGAGCTAGCCTTAGCCCTGGAAAACGGTCGTAAGACCCATGAGGAGCAGCAAGCCACGCTCATTGAAGCGCTTCGTCGTCATGGAGTTCAAATAGTGGTCGAGCCCAGCGGTTCCTTGGTAATGATAGAAGATGAGCCTCAGAAGCGGCCATCTCGGCTCCATCAACCTATAACCAATGCCCTCCTCCATCCTCATACGATCCCTTATCCGGGATTACCCCTCTTCGAGTCCTTTCCAACATCTCAAGCCATCGGGATCCCGACACCCTCACCTCCTCGAATGAGACCCGGCTTTGTTCCCTATCAACGAGAAAGCAAACGCCTCGGCTATCCCGGTTACGCGGCCTCTGCATTACCCCATGGGATTCACTCCCTCTCCTCGGTATGGGCCATCCCAGGCATTCCACTAGGCCTCAAAAATCAGCTCAATGATCCTTTCAATTCATGTCACCGCCACAATGAGATCTTCCACCTCCAACTTTGCACAGGACCCCGGGAGGTTCCGTATCCTTTTCCTACTTCGGAAATTATGAGCCTAATTCCCTATGCCTCAGGCCCGTCTCACGGGAACACGGGACTGGTCAAGTTTACACTTACTTCCCCTCGAAGATCCCCGAAGCCTTGGTACCGGCTACGGCTGTGCCACCTCTGTCCTTCCACCCAAATCGGATAAGCCTTCTCCGGAATCGAGCAATCCTAAACCATCCCCAGACTCAGGCATGGCTTGGCTAATGGAACAAGTTAGGTCCATGCAAGAGAAGTTTGGGAAATAGACACCAAGATGACGGCATACCGGATCAGCGATCAGCCAAAGTTGTCCCTCTCCCTCCAAAATTCGAATGCCGAGAAATTGAAAAGTTCAACGGCGGATTTGTCCGGACTCACATTGAAAGCTACATTCTTGCCATGAGAGCCAAAAGATTGTACACGGCAACAAATGGCCGATCATTTTCGATTATCATTAAAAGGTTCGGCTCTTAGGTGGTTCCTGCATGTGAAACCGAGGCCCGAGCTACTTGGGACCGAGATCAAGGAAGCGTTCCTAGAAAAGTATAAGGCCAATTTGAATTGGGAAACCAGCGGAATGACCTACGGGGTACCCTACAACGTTCGAGATGAGCCGGTAAGTGAATTCTACAAGAGATGGAATTGGAAGCTCGGTGAAATGATGACCCCACTCAATGAAGAGGAACAGATGGAGATCTTCCAATCTTGCTTGAAACCTCAACTAAGAGTCCAAATTGGCAATCACTACTATCTGACCTTCGGGCAATGGTAAATGCCGGCACCAAGTTTGAGAATGCCTTCCAATATGGCCCGGCCACAGAGGCAACCAGTTCTTATCGCTACAAAGCTTAGGTGTCAAATGCCCCAGTACATCCTTGTGAAAGGAAAAGAAGTGATTGGCGCTGTTAATTACATTCGAGAATGAGAAAGCGGGACAGAATGCGGGCGAGGCTGCTTGCAAAGCCAAAGCTCCCTTTCTATCTTCTTTGAAGATTTCGGAATGCCACTAGAAAAGGTCTTCGACGGTTTGGTAGCCCGAGGACTCATCGAGACCTTTGGAAAAGCTGGAAGCCCGGGAACCCCGATATCGAGAATGGACGAGACCAAACAACTGTCGCTTTCACAATTATCATGGCCATAACACTAATGATTGCACCTACACGAAGTTCCTGATCTCTCGCCTAGTTGAAGAAGGCAAGCTAGAACCACCTCGGGGTCCCAATGTGGTCAAGAATCCTCTTCACCTTTAACAATCGAGTCAACATGATCGAGTTCGGAGGAACGGAATGGAAACGGTTTTGGAAATCCAGGAAGGTCATAGATATCACGAAATTCAATGTTCCTTATCTTTGAATTACGGGAAATGGAAAGATCTGATTAATGCCGCCGCCGTGGAGGGACGGTTTGGACCCGTAGTCGGACCGATTTCGTTAATGTTGTCAGAGCTCGGCCTCTTTTCTACGACATCGAACCGGTAACCATGGTCAAGATTAAAGAAGAAAGGCTCACTTATGAAGGCTGCGAGTTTGAAGTAAAACAAGCCATGTTAATGAAAGTCTCTCGAACCCTTCATCACCCATGCATGAAGCATAATGTGTTTGTAATGGCTCTTACTACTCCCGAGGATCATTCCCTGACCCCCTGTTTGGGAAAAGGTAGAAGAGAAGAGTGAGCAGCCGAGAAGACTTTTGGGATGAAGAAAGGTGTATCTCGAATCTTTGAAAGCCTGGCCAGGTCCTCTTGCCCGGAGGTACAAATGGATGAAGTTAAGTTCGGAAAGGAGATTCCGCGGATCGGTAGAGTACTTCCTATGGAATTGGTGTCGAAAAAGGCAATAATGATCCGCGAGTGCACAATCAAATGACAAGCCAAGCTTGCTACTCCCAGGGCAACGGCAAGAAGGAGTGAGATCCCGGTCCAACCCTTGTCAAGTCCACCTCGAGTCAATAAGTAGCGTAGGGTCCGAGTCGGTGTTGTCTATTCGGTCGAGTCGGGAATCTTTGAATTCAGGTCCTCGAAGTCATCAGAAGGCCTCACGCTGAGGATTATGAAAATGTAATCGATGTCATCTTTCCCTTTTATTTTGAATGAAATGACAAATCCTTGATTATCCTCTTATTGCCAACTTAACAAATGATAAATTAACTCAAAACTTAACAACAGTTAATAATGAATCATTTGAACAAGATGCAAACACACTAAACGAACAATACATTAAAGAAATCTTTAAGCAGGTTTCGGAAAAAGAGAAAACCGGGCCCCGTTAAGCTGCCAGGAGGTTTTTGATAAGTGTGAACTTGGGTACTATTGAGGAACCTAAAGAGATACAAATTGGAAGCTTCTTCCGGGGGGTTGAAAGGGACAGATTGATCGAGTGCTTTCGGAGAATACGTCGACGTGTTTGCGTGGTCATACAAGGATATCTGCAGGGCTGGAACAGTTCGATAGTAAGAACACAAGAATCCCTCTAGCACCGAGATGCTAAGCCCGATGTGGCTGAGAAAGATTAAGCCGGAAGGGTCTGCAGGTCAAAGAAGAAATTGAGAAGCTCTTTGCGGGTAGGGTTCATCAGAGTCATTGAATACCGACATGGTTGTCCAACATCGTGGCCGTAACCAGGCCGATGGGAAGGTGTCTTGCTTTGTGTGGATTTCCGAGATCTGAACAAGGCCGGCCCAAAGACGACTACCTCTCTGCCAAACATAGAGCATCACAGTGGACTCCACTTTGCCAACTACGAAGTCAAATCCTTCGTTGATGGTTTTGCGAGGCTACAACCCGGATCAAGATGGCCGAGGAAGACCAAGAAAAGACAGCCTTCACCACACCATGGGGAACCTACTGTTATACGGTAATGCCATTCGGGCTCAAGAATGCCGGGGCTACTTACCGAAAGGGCGGCGACCGCGCTTTTTCATGACATGATCCACAAGGAGATTGAGGTCTACGTAGATGATATGATAATCCACTCCAAAGGAGAGGGTGGGCAGCACTTTGTTGACCTACGAAAATTCTTTGAGAGGTTGAGACAAAGATTCCATGAGACTAAACCCCGCCAAATGCACCTTCGGAGTGACAAGGGGAAAAGTGCTTGGGTATATGGTCACGGAGCGAGGTATAGAAGTTGACCCCCGAAAGATCAAAGCTATCATGGATATGCGAGGCCACCTCAAACCTGCAGAAGTCAAGAAGCTTCATGGGTAAATTGCAAGACACCTGGTCAAGCTTTGCCAATCAGCCGACCACTATGTGCGAGCCCATCTTCAAGCTCATGAAGAAGAATGTAGACACAGAATGGACCGAAGAATGCCAAGATGCCTTTGACCAGATCAAGGCATACTTAGTACATCCCCGTACTATGCCCCCACATAGACAGAAGCCTCTTCGCTCTATCTCACTGTCAGACACGGCAGTTGGGGCTATGCTGGCTCAGGAAAAGAAAGACTCTCGGGTAGAAAATGCCATCTACTTTGTCGCCGGAAGCTACAGGGGAGTGAGCTCAATTACTCAGCATGTGAAAAGACCTGTGCAGGATCGGTCCGGGGTAGTCGGCAAATTGAAGCATTATATGCAAGCCCACCCTGTGAATTTGGTCTCGAAAATGGACCCCATCAAGTACATCTTTGACAAGCCTTCCTCTCGATGCGTTTAGCGAAGTGGTCCTTCTTCTTGGCAGAATACGACATCAACTATGTGACCGTAAAGGCCATCAAGGGTCAAGCATTGTCAGATCACCTGGCGAACTTCCCCAATGAAGGCAGAGAGGCCCGAACCCCAATTCCTGCATGAAGGGATCTTTGCAGTTGAGCTCGAGAATAGATGGCAATTGTTCTTTGACGGAGCCGCTAACAAAAGAGGAAATGGTGTAGGAATGCTATTGGTCGATCCGAAAGATGAGCATACCCCCATAGCCCTCAAGTTGAACTTTCCCCGCCACGAACAATGTCGCCGAGTATGAAGCCCGCATTGCTGGGTTCGAGGCCGCCTTAGAAAGAAATGTCAAGGAGCTCAAGTTTACGGAGACTCGGCCCTGATCATCAACCAAGTCTCCAACAAGTGGAAGACTGTGGACCCTAATCTCGCAACGGTATCATGCCCATATGGAGGAGTTGATCGGACAGCTTCGTAGAAGTGACTTTCCACTACTTGCCGAGGGAAAAGAACAGATTCGCAGATGCCCTAGCTACTCTAGCCTCATTGGTAGAGATCCCCGAGGGAAAAGCCATAAAGCCCTTCAGAGTGGGTAGAAGAGAAGCCCCACCTTCGTTGTGAAGTGGACCTGGGACCCGAGCCTATAAAGGAACCTTGGTACAATCAGATTTACCAATTCCTCAAAGACGGAGAGTCACTTTCAGAGACGAAGAAGGTAGACCAAAAGAAGGTGTCGAGCCAAAAGCTTGCGAGCCCTGAAAAGGTTGGCCTCCCATTATGTCATTCTAGGAGGCAACCTGTACAAGAAACGCTATCAAGGACCACTCCTCTTATGTGTCACTCAAGAAAGAGCCAGAGAGTTGATGACCGAAGTCCACAATGGTCCTTGCGGTCCTCACATGAATGCCAGAGCCCTGATGCAAGTGATCCTCAGAATGGGTTACTACTGGATCTCCATGGAGACAGATTGCGTCCAGGACGTCCGAACCTGCGACAAGTGCCAGCGGTTTGCCAACCTCAACCATCTCCCACCTCATGACCTGTACTGCATGACGACTCCTTGGCCGTTTGCAACTTGGGGCATTGACGTGATAGGGAAAATAGCCCCGACAGGAAGCAATGGACACGAGTTCGTGTTGGTAGCCATCGACTACTTCACCAAGTGGGTAGAGGCCAAGTCCTACAAGGTCCTCACTTCCAGAAAAGTGGCCCAGCTTCATCAAAGAAAACATAATGTGCAGATATGGGGTGCCCAACGAGATCATTTCGATAATGGGTCACACTTCGAAGGAGATTGCGATAGACCGCCGTCGATTCGTAGTTACTCGCCACAAGTCGCCCCCGCATGCACCTCGCACCAACGGAGCCGCGGAAGCCGCTAATAAGACACTCGAGCGGATCATCCGGAAGATGGCCACCCGTGGTCGTGATTGGCCCGAAAAGCCGCACCTAGCACTCGGGGCTATAGAACGCTCTTGAACAAACACAGGAGAAACTCCTTTTGCCCTAACTTACGGGATGGAAGCCGTGTTACCAGTGGAGCTGGAAATCCCGTCATTAAGGGTCCTCCCGGAAAACAGTGTCAACGAAGTGGAATGGTTGCGCAATGGGCATGATGAGTTAGCCCCGCTGACGAGAGAAGGCTAAAAGCCATGGAACACACCCGAGCCTACCAGAGGCGAATGGCCAGCAGCGTTTGATAAAAAGGTCAAGGCCGTAGACATCAAAGAGGGTGACTTAGTGCCGAAAGTAAAGCCCCTACCGCAGACAACCCCCGGGAAAATGGGAACCCGTTTGGATCGGCTCCCATGTGGTGCAGTGTAAGATACTATCGGGAGGAGCCATGAAGCTTGCAGTACTGATGGCAATCCCTTTGTCCACCCCCAATCCGGTGATAAGCTCCGAAGATACTATGTCTAAAAAAAAAAAAAAAAAAAAAAAAAAAGAGTGCAAAAAGAGTAATACCCACTAGGGCCGAAAACCCCAAAAAGGGCGGTCTAGGCAAAAGACAGTGGTTGCACATAAAAAAAAAAAAAAAAAAAAAAAAAAAAATCTTAGTGCAAAAAGAGTAATGCCCACTAGGCCGAAAACCCCAAAAAGGGCGGTCTAGGCAAAAACAAATGGCCGCACATGAAAAAAATTAGTTCACCGTAATGAACTACGTAGACTCCGAGCCCCTTAGCCTTTCTTGTAAAAGGGGAACGTAGGCACCATATATGGTTCGGTCTAAACAATAAAAAGGACGATTAAGTTTCCATGAAATGTGTCCCGATCAATAAAAAAAGACATTTGAATTTCCATGAAATGTGTCTTGACTAATTTCTAAAATAATATTTCTTGTTCATTACAAGTTAAAAACTTCTTGATGAGTTCAAGCACGGTCTACCTCTTGACTCTCGCTAACCTCGCTACAAAGATCTAAAATACAATAAAATGCCTAAATAAACTAATGTGTTTGCAAAATGGCAATAAGGGAATCCTAAGAAAAGATCTTGTCACCGTCATTCGCCGAGTCTTCTTCGTCTTCTTCCCTTTTCCTCGGCCCGTCGAGTCTTCTTCCTATTTTTGTCTATGATGTCGGTATCCTCATTCCGACCTCTCGGTATCCTCACCGGAGCCTCCACCAAACCCGTGTCAATAAGTGCTCTCTCTCTATCCGAGCACGAGTCCGCACCTCCTCCCTCCGAGCCTCGCCAAAGGAGCGACCTCGACAACCTCTTGTACCGAGCCTCCATGTCCCCGACCAAGTCACCTGATTGGTTATGGCAACTCGCCTTAGCCTCGCCTCCTCGTAGTCCTACTCGAGTCGTGGTCAGCCTCCCAATAAAGCTCGACGTCTCTCCTCCAAGATGACCCGAGTCGCTCCCATCTCCCTCTCGTACTCACCCAAGTAGACAAAGTGGTCAAGATGGTGCTCTTCCCGCTCCCGAAGATAGCCCCGGGTGGGAAAGCGTATGTGTCCAAGCCCTCGAGAAGAAAGAGAAGCCGGCTAGATCCCTCATGTCCAATGACACCACTTCCATGGTCCGGATGTCCTCGGCCACCAATGGCTCCCGTAAAGCCCCAAACCGCCCGGATACCAAGCAGGGTATGTAGAAGCGATGACCGCCAGGAATCCCGGAACCCTCACAACATAAGACTCCCGAAATATCCTCCTGGTCCGCAACCTCCAGTGGTATCCACCAACGGATGTCCGAAGTGGATAGCCTAGCCATCATCGCCTCCCGCCTACCCCGTTCTCGCCGCCTAGGCGCACCTCTCCGAGAAATCACCCAAGGGCACCGAGTCGGCAAAGCCCCAGTGCAAAGCCCCGAGCCTCCCCGCAGCCCATAAAGTCAACATAGCCGGACTCCCGACCTCATGAAATGGTCTCCCCGAGCCATCCCGTCGATCCCATGCAAAGTCTCCCCAAAACCGGTGGGACGATATCCTTCCCACTCGCAGCCTCTCGACCATGTCCAGAGACCACCGTGACAAATCCCCACGGATTCAAAGCAGGAATGTAACGTAGAATACGCAGAGAATGAAAGCATCCATAGCCACCGTGGTAGCAGCCATAGCCGGAGATCCAAACCTCGCCCGGGATATCGAAAGGTCAATCCTATCCGGGCTACCATCATCCTCTCACCTCTCCTGCAGGAATCTGCGTAAAAGATGCAAGCTTTACCGCCACCGCACGTCTCCGATCAGCCGGAATAGATATAGCCTCGCCTCGGGACCCCCAATCAAGGCTCAAGTCTTCGTGCGTTGGGACGATTTCGTTGTAAGAAAAGCAAGAAACATGTCTCCTGACGTCCTGTAACTTTGCCGCGGCTCTCAACAGTCCCAATCGGGCGGTGAGATCCTCAAATGCCATAAAGACTTGATCTTGAAGGAAGAATCAAGCAGCCCCTTGTGATTTTGGAAGTTATGTCTCGCCCAAGATTGAAGACCTGGATAGAAAATGGTCTCGCTTCCCTTTGCAATCCGACGGGCTTCTCCATCGCAAAGTGATCAAAGATGGTGCTTTTAGGTCCAAAATATGCTCTGGGAACACTTGGGACAAGTCTCGAGTGAAATGAAATGAAATGGCCAAGCCTTGCTTTTATTCGTAAAATAACCGGGCTCGTACAGAACCGTGAGCCGCACGGCTTCATTTGCCCTCAAGGCCATGCCGCACGGCTACATTAGCCCTCTCGCAGAAAATTCTGCAAAGAACCAAAGTTGCTGCCCAAGGGAGTTTTCACCCCACTTTTTCAACCAAAACCCGTACAAAAACATATCCGTAAGCCATTCAAGCATTTATACACCATTATAAATCATTTTTGGCCCGCCAGCCCCGATTCCAAGCAAAAAATCGCCCCAAGGCTCAGATAATATGCAAATTGAAAAAGCATGAATTAGAAAAGCAAATAAAGCATAAGTACAATGTCTTCGCCCCATCGGCGCCCAAATAAAGCAAGAAATAAACAAGTTGTGCATAAAAAATTGTTCATTGTTTGTTCTTGTTCCAAATCTACTCTAGAGACCCCCTAGGCCTCAGATTCTTCTTCCTCCTCATCGCTGCTCAGCTCATAGATGCTAGGCTCTCTCATCACGTCCTCCTGGTCGCTCGCATCGGAAAGAGGGATGTTGTCGTGCTCGTACTCCGCCAGCTGCTCCAAGATATCAGCATTAGGACCTCGCCCCTGAGGCCTGGCACTGGATGAGTACTCCGAAGCCGAGGAAGAGGATGCTGCGCCCCCGACATGCCTCTCTTTGCGCACATGTGCCCCGCACGCTTGTTGACGCTTTAGTAGCGCAGCGCCTTCTTGACCAAGGATCGGCACACGTCTTTCCAGCCCCCGTTCGCCCGACCAACCTATCATATGTGCGAGCCGGAACTCCGAGAAAAGAAAAGAAAATCTCGTAAAATCTCTAAAAATCTCGTAAAATTGCAAAAAGCGTAAAATCAAAGCTAAAAAGGGAATAAGACCCTAAGAGTATACTCACAAGCCGCTATCAGTGGCGTGGTATACTGGGGCTCCCTCGTGTCGTGGACAGGAATCCTCATCCTCCCTGCACTCGTGTACGACGTATGAGAGGTGTGCAGGAGGGATAGGCGGGTCAAGCAGGCTCATCCTCCCCATATCCCCGAGTGACCGCCGCCTTCGTCGCCCGTGGCGTCCTCAGCGCCGCTCCACAAACACAAATGTAGGGGTACCCATGTCAAAATACTCCTCCGCAGCCTATACCTCCTCGGTACCTCTCAATCTCATCCGCCCGCGCCCTCGGGCCTGCAGATCCGTGGCCGGAGGATCGTGTGGAGTAATGGCGTCCAATGGAGGGACATGACCATGCCGCTCGAGAAACGGTCCCCAGTATATGATGTCGCAAGTCGCCCCAGCTGAGCCACCTCCTCTCGCTCGTCACCTCGACAGCATCTCCCAAAGAAAATCTCCTGGATACCGCCCTGTGGGTAGAAGTCCACTCCATCCGGTCCATCCTTGTTGAGCACAGGCTTCACCATCTTGTAGTCGAAAGTGATCCGGGTCTTCCCCGTGAATCTATCCCTCATATCTCCCTCCAAATAACCATCGCAGGGAAAATGGTGATATCACTCTGCCGGTTCCAAGGAAAGAACCCGATCACCTCGCAAAACCAGCCCGCATATTCAAAGCATCAAAAGGTCATTCTCTCTCTCATAAAAGTCTCAAGCATTTAAAAGAGAAAAGAGAAGAGAAAGGAGACTACCTCAAGGGCAAATGAGAAGCGCCCATAGAAGCAGCCTTTGTTTCGACCGTACATGTCCAACGAGAAGTAGAGCTCCGCCAATCCGGCCTCTCCCCAAGAGACCGTCCCTATCCCATCCACATCCTCCAAAGAGTCGAGGAGGCAAGTCAGCGGCCGTCCTGTAATTAGCAAAGATAGTGACCGATAGCATCAACCATATGAATGCTCTAGCTACGCTGGCAAGGGCCACATCATTAGCAAGAAAGCTCGCATGCAAGTCTCGAATCGCCACCTCGACATTCCTCGTCTCCATACCCAATCCCTTGGGAATCGCCTCAAATCCAACCAAAGCCTGGAACTCCTCACCGTAATGTGGTCTCTCCAAGTCACGGGCCTCCCGGTGAACCGTAGGCCGCAATAGCCGTAAAATCGGCAGGAGTCACGCAAGCTCTCCCCACTCGTGTGGAAACTATGAGTAGAGTCCCACCAAAACTCGAAAAGAGCTCCGGGAACCAGGCCCTTGCTCTTTCGAGGTGACGTGAATCCCCGTGCCGATGGCCTCTACAAACGCGCCCGCACCTGGGTAGCCCTCACCAAATTCTTGGGGTTCACCCCATTCTTCTCAAAATCCGGCATCCTCTGCCAAAGCCTGACCGCTATCTCAGATGGTCCTCTAGACTTGTTCTCCTGTAGACAAGCACAAAGAAGTGTGTCAATCATTCATCATTTTCAAAAGCATGCATATATTCACAAAAGTGCACATGTTTTCAAAAGAAAAGCATTCACAAAAGTTTTTTTTTAGCATCATTTGCATCAAAAAGCGTCTTTCATCACTTGAAACGCGTCATGTCAAGTCTCATTACTCTCCTAAAGCACAAAATCACAATTTTCACGATTCTTTGCACATAAGCATTATTTTCCAAATAAAATGGCATGCATGAATCCTTTTCATCTTCCAAAATCATGTTTTCTCATTGAAAATCAGAATTTTGACCTAGTTCTAGCACAAGGCAAGAACTCCGTCTCATATTTAGACAATTCTCATTCTTACTTCATTTTGCGAGAAAAAAAGTGAGTCATTCTCATAATTTTCATCAAATAAATTGCACATGCATATTCTTAGCCTCATAGGTTGTTCATGCATCTCAAAATCATTCAAAAATCATTCAAAAATCCTAGAAAAATCCTAGAATTTGGGTCAAGCCCTAAATCATTCAAAAATCAAGCAAAATCATCGGATTTGAGCAAAATGAGAATGCTTACCCCAACCGATCGCGGGTTCGTTGATTTATGCTCCCTTCTCCCCGGATAGAGCTCCGATGGAGGCGTAAGGAAGTCATACTTCCTCTCCGTCCGAACGAGCTCCTTCCTCCTCCATCTAGCAGCCGCGGAGATGTTCCTTCTTGCTTGCCTCGGTATGGGATTGCCCTCCGGATCCATTCCAATCGATAGAAGCAAAGGGAATTGAAGAATTTTGAAGAAATTCTCTCCTTTCTCTCTCTCTTCCTCGGCAGTTCTTGGGCGGCAATAATGCCCAATGCCCGTTCAAACCTGTTTTAAATAATTTGGAAAAAACAGGTCTCTAGCCGTACGGCTCCTTTTTCTCCATCTCATGCCGGGCGGCTTCATTCGCTCCGAGCGTAAATTACAATCCCGCCCGGACCTTCCACTTGGGCATGCAATTTCCGTTATCTTTTAACCAAGATAACATCTTTTTCAGAAAATATCCCTTATCTCTTTAGCAATCAAGCTCTATTCCCAGTCGCCTCCGTTAAATTCGTTATAACGGGATAACGCTAGGTGACAACCTCCGAATTGTCAAAACTCTAAACTGAGCCTACCTCTATCCCGAATAGTGACGTACGCTCAAGTTTCTCTCAACTTAAGCTACCTCTATCCCGAATAGTGACGTACGCTCAAGTTTCTCTCAACTTAAGCTACCTCTATCCCGAATAGTGACGTACGCTCAAGTTTCTCTCAACTTAAGCTACCTCTATCCCGAATAGTGACGTACGCTCAAGTTTCTCTCAACTTAAGCTACCTCTATCCCGAATAGTGACGTACGCTACCTCCATCCCGAATAGTGACGTACGCTCAAGTTTCTCTCAACTTAAGCTACCTCTATCCCGAATAGTGACGTACGCTCAAGTTTCTCTCAACTTAAGCTACCTCTATCCCGAATAGTGACGTACGCTCAAGTTTCTCTCAACTTAAGCTACCTCTATCCCGAATAGTGACGTATGCTTAAGCCATTCAAACTTTGGCAACCCATATCTCTGATTCGAAAGAGATTGAGACGTATGCTCAAGTTTTTCAAACTTTAGCAACCCATATCTCTGATTCGAAAGAGATTGAGACGTATGCTCAAGTTCACCAAACTCTAGCTACCTCTATCCACTCGATAGTGACGTAAGCTCTAGTTTCAATCAGGTGACATCCTCCATTAATTGTCAATCAGGTGACAGCCTCCATTAATTGTCAAAATCTCAAGAATCCTAGACATCGTTCCTAACTATCTAGTGATGCTTGAACTACGATCAAGGCTTGATTCCTCCGGGATACGTAGGTAGCCTTTTATAAAAGGTCCAGCCATTCGACCACTTTGGTCACCCTGTTTCTTTGTCACTCCTCATGTGATAAAGCAGCCCTCATAGAGGTTCGTATATCCGACCACCTTGGTCACTCCTAGCATATCCCCAAAGAGGATCAATTGCTTGACCTCCTAGGTCATTTTCTCTTCTATTTCCCCAAAGAAGAGACCAGCTTCTCTTCTTCCTCCCCGCCGGATCCTAATTCCGAACTACGGCCCGGCTTGATTCCTCCGGATACGTAGGTAGCCTTCCGCAGGTTCACCACTCGACCACCTTGGTCACCCATCCGTCTCGGCATTCGCCGATCGGATCCTTTTCTATCGACAACCCCACTCGCCTTGCAAGTGACGTTGCCGAGGGGCTTCGTAAGTACCCAACCGGCTTATGCCTTCCGGTTAAATTTCCCGGCAATTTCGGTAAGTTTCCGTAATTCCAGACCTTCCTAGTGTTCCGGAAATGTTCTGGAACAGTCCCAAATTAAATTAAGGGCTGAAGGGAGCCTTCCTAATTAAGAAACACGTTTTTCTTAATTAGGAAGAGGGTTCTAGAAATTGCCACCTTGCATGGTTCTAGAAATGCTGAGTCACAATGGATAAGCCCGCACGGCTGCATTAGCTCGCTGCTCTTAGCCGCACGGCTTCATTAGCCTTATCCAGACTGCCTATAAATAGAGCCCTCCTCTACCCATTTAATCATGAACAATACACACAATCCATAGCAATACACTCCCAAGACGTGAAGAATATTGGTGAAGGCTCAAGAAGGTGAAGAAGAAGCTAAAGAAGTCATCTCCCTCCTCCTTGAAGATCCAAGACCAACCTCTCCTCCTAGCTCCGACCAAAGAAGCAAAGGAAGCAATTGGTAACCTCGCACGCCCTAACCTCGCTTTTAATTGATATACTTGCTCATTGCATTCATATATCTTGCTTGGGACTTGGCATTTATTCATAAAGATCACATCTTTATTACCCCCTTCCCCTTTTGCATGCATTAAGACCTCATTTGTCATAAAAATGTAGTCTTTTTCATAAAGGTGCATCCTTTGCACCTAAAACCCCCATTTTCAAATAAAAATGTCATTTTTATGCATCATTTGCATATAAAAACTCAATCTTTTCAATAAAATGCATCCTTTGCATTCAAAACCCCTTGTTCAAGCATCATTTGCTTTAAAGACCATGTCTTTACCATAAACTAGCATCATATGCTTTTCAAAATGCAATCTTTATGCATCATTTGCATAATGAATGCCAATTTCTTCAACAAAAATGCATCATTTGCATAAAAATCAAATCTTTATGCATCATTTGCAATAAAGATTATTTCTTTAAACCAAGTGCATCATTTGCAACCCAAAAATGTCATCTTTTCATTAAAGTGTCATTTTTCATCATGCATTTCCCCCTTTCCCCCAACCTAGGAATGGACCGGTGTAAAAGATCCTATCTTTACATCGTTCCTTCCATTAAAGGTTCCATATTTCTTTAGAAAGGGACACCTTGAACCCTATATCTCCGATTATCGTTTAAGAAAGAGTATGAAGCCTCTATACGAGCTCGACCGTCTTAAAGCGTAGGATTGATGGGCTAAGGACCCTCCTTTTCTAAAGAACCTCATCTTTGACCAAAAGAGAGTCATTCTCTCGATCACGCAAGTCCCGAGGGTCCCAAGGTTTAAAATGCGATGATCACAAGTCATAAGATGAGGACGGGATCATAATCCCAAATACATAAAATTCCAAGGAATCCCGAGCGACAACCAACAAATGGTTTGTACGTCCGGAAGACAACTTGGGACATCCCCCCCCCTCCTTATTTTCAAACACATGCACACAAGAAAGCATGCAAGCAAGCACGATTACTGAAATCTTGGGAGACTTGCTCCGGCAAGGCACTTTGGGTGAACGCCAAACGTTCTTCCCAAGGGGTAACTTAACCTCCGAACCCAAGTAAAAACCTTTTTTTCAAAGTTTTGAGGTAATCAAAATGGCGTGGAGACTCCGTTTTTCAAATTAAACTCGGATGTCTTCAAACTCGCGTGAATCCAACAAAAAATTTGGGCACCACATTCACAGAAGGGGAAAGAGCAGTCGAGCCAACAGACAATAAGTTTGCCCGACGATTGCTGGAGGGTTTCCCGGATGGGTCTGCTACAAAGAATGTTAGTGAAGCTAGAATTGATTAAGCCAGAAAGTGGTAAAGCGTTTAAGGAAGCCTTAAGGTTCAGATTCCAAGCCTACAACAACCAGGCCAAGTATGAGGCCTTGATTGCAGCAATTGAGTATGCCAGATGCTTCGGGGCGACCAAGATCATTACCTTCTGTGACTCCCAACTGATCGTACATCAGGTCAAGGGAGAGTATGATGTGCTCAATCCTATTCTGATCAAGTATTGCGAGCTGGTGAAAAAGTTAGTCCAAGACTTGGAGTTTTGGGGGATACAGAGGGTAGGCCGTGAAGAAAATGAGTTGACCGATCTACTCTCCAAGCTAGCCACTTCAGACGAGCAGCATGGACAACCAATCTAATACTTAGAGCATCCATCATACGAAAGAGTGCAGGTTCTATGCTTGGTCTACGGCCCTAAGTGTTGGATTGATGAGATGAAAGCCTACATCGAAACTGGCGAGCTACCAATTGACGAGCAGAAAGCTAGAACGATAAGGAAGAAATCCCCTAGGTTCGCTATACATGGGGACGCATTGTTCAGAAGGTCATTCGTGAAGCCATTGTTAAGATGTGTTCATCCTATGGAGGTCTCTCAACTCTAGCTCGAGGTACACAGTGGAATATGTGGTGGACACCTGGGGGCCAGAACTTTGGCGGACAATATACTTACATTGGGATATTATTGGCATCATCTAGGGGAAGATGCTCGTGAGTTTGTACAGTAGTGTGGCAAATGCCAAAGGTATGTCGACCTACCAAGACTCCCAACCACTGAGCAAACACTCGTGATTGCAGCTTGGCCATTCGACATGTGGGGGTAGATTTGATCGGACCCTTTCCATCCGCCCGTGGAAATTGTAAGTACATGATCGTGGCTATTGACTACTTCACTAAATGGATTGAGGCAAAATCGTTGGCAAAAATAACAGAAGAAAACGCCATCAACTTCATCCATGATTACATCTGGTGTCGCTTTGGGATGCCACACTCAATCGTTTCGGACAATGGCCTACAATTTTCTGCTTTTGAAACAAAAATGAAAAGGTTGGGAGTAAAACACTGGAAGTCGTCAGTCGCGTATCCCCATGGTAAAGGCCAAGCAAAAGCAACTAATAAGTTGGTTTTGACAGCCCTAAGTAAGGGCCTAATTGGTCGAGATGGAAGATGGTTGGACGAACTGCCCCTCGCTCTCTGGGCAGTCTGCACAACCACCCAGGAGTCCACTGGGAAACCCCATTTGCTCTTACTTTTGGGTTGGAGGCCATGGCACTTGCCGAGCTACGAATTCCTACAGCAAGGGTAGCTTTGTTTGATCAGAGCCAAAATGAATCCAATAGATTGATCGACCTGGACCTATTAGAGGAAAAACGGATGACTGCCTAGCTAAGAATGGTCAATTACAAGTAGAAAACTAAGGGATATCACGACAAGAAGGTCAAGAAGAGTTCGTTCAATGTGGGGGACTATATCTTACGGTAACTGGAAGGAAAGCTGAACAGAATAAGTATTCTCCAAATTGGGAATGACCCTACATCGTCACAAGAGTGGTTAAGGAGGGAACCTACATGATTGGCCATCCGGATGGCGACGAGATGAAACACCCTTGGCATGCTAGCCACCTAGTTAAATATTATTTTTAACTGAGCTCTCTATGTAATAATCTACTTCATCAATAAAATGGGGTTACCCCCGAGAAGTTTCATTCACATTACTGTGTTATACTTGCAACGTATTGAATTCAGGTCCGACTCTTAGTCGATCTCGAAATACTAAACAGGCTCGACCAAAGTCTTAAGTCAACCTTGTTCTTAAACAAGTTCGACTGAAGACTCAGGTCAGTCTCGTTCTCAAACAGACTCGATTAAAGTCTTAAGTCAACCTCTTTCTTAAACAGGTCCGACTGAAGACTTAGGTCAGTCTCGTTCTCAAACAGACTCAACTAAAGTTTTAAGTCAACCTCATCCTTAAACAGATTCGACTGAAGACTTAGGTCAGTCTCGTTCTAAAATGGGCTCGACCAAAAGTTTTAAGTCAACCTCGTTCTTAAACAGGTTCGACTGAATACTTAGGTCAGTCTCGTTCTCAAACAAGTTCGACTAAAACCTTAGTCAGCTTCATTATTGAAAATTGGTTCTGTTGGTCCCAAAGGTGGCAACAAGGGTGAAAAACAGCTAGAGGGGGGGTGAATAGCTGTTAAGAATTTTTTGCCCTCTTTTGAAAACTTAACCTCTTTCTTACAAACCTCTTGCAATGTATTATAAATCGCAAGAGGTATTGCAAAATGCATAGCGGAATTACAGAGTAAAATGGTGCGATTTATGAGGTGCGTTTTTGTAAGCGGTTTTCAGTGCGGTTTTACAAATCTTAAAAGTGAGGTTTTGACAAAGTTAACTGCTAACACAATTCACAATAATGGATAACTGAGAATAAGATCAAACAGATAAAGATAAAATAATTAGCAATGAACAGTAAATAAAAGTGCAGAAATAAAGAACACAATATTTGGAGTGGTTCAATCGTAAATGATCTACATCCACTACCAAGATGGTTAGTCTTGAATTTTCTAAGAGTTTTATTTTATATTGAGTATGAGAGATTACAAAGTACAAAGTACAATACTCAGATCTAAAATCTATTCTATGAAGATGAAATCCTAGACTATAACCGGTGTATCTCAAATGAATAATCTATGTGATTAAACAAGTGAGGTGTGTGTGTGTTTAACAAGATCAAGGCTCTTTGGATCTATATGATATAAAGCACAATGATTCTTGAGTGTATAAGGCTTGATTTCTGGGCTGAGAAATATTTCTTGAAGGAAGAAGATGAAGATTCAAAGGGCTGAATATTTTCTAGGCAGAGCTTCAATCTTCTTATGAACTCACAGCAATTTCAATTTCTCAAGCAATCTTCAAATGTTGAAGATTAGGGGTATTTATACTCAAGTACCAAGAAAGTAGCCGTTAGAAACAGCTGTTTGCAAGAACTGTACTGGTGCATTCTGATTGGTCCACAAATCCACTTTTGTCCTTTGGTACAACAGCTGCAGATAAAGCTGATCAGACCTCAGCTGTAAATAAGGTATGAAGGACATCTGTCACCTTTTCAAGATCCTTGCAGATCTTGTCTGACACTTAGTCACGTGACAAGATTTGGTGGTTGACTTTTGATATTGCTGACGTGGATTCCAACAGTCATATGTGGTCCATCTTCAAGTCTTCAATCATTGGATGCGGTCTGGTATGAAGCGGTTGAGTATGTGCGGTTTCACCAGATGAGGTTTTTCAGTGTGGTCTCAAGATTGGAATTTGCAATGCGGTTAGCAAGTGGGGTTTCACTACTGCGGTTACACTGAGTCTTCAAGATGCGATTTCAGAGAAAGAGATTCACAGAGCAATTTGCTAGGAGCGGTTTGCTCATGCGGTTTTGATGGTGCGGTCTGAAATCTTGACTGTGGTTTTGCAGGATTGCAAAACCTCTTGACTTGAAACCTCTTAGTCCAATGAGTTGTGCCAGACTTCAAGCCTAATTAAACCTATTCTATAAAATGGACTTATACTAAAAACTTGAAGTTTAAGCTTCATTACATATGGGCCTAAATTCCATAAAATAGAGATGAGATTATGGTATCAATCAAATATAAGCTAAAGCTAGGAGGGTTAAAGAATGCATACCCAACAATCTCTCCCTATTTGATTGATGCCATTACCTACTATAACAAAAACAAACATTGTACTTGGTAAAAACATGTCCATAAGAATTAACATGGTAAGTCATGTCCCAAGTCAATGCACACACTAGCTTAAATTATAGAATTATATACTATTGAAAGATTGAAAAACTTAAAATTTGAAAGTATAGAATTGCATTCAGTGCACTTAGAAAGTATGAGTTTAAGTTTAAAGTGCAGTTTAAACTGAATGTTTAAACTTCAATTTAAAAATATGATTTTAAGTTGGAAAATATTTGAATGAGTTTTAAACAATTGCGGTTTCATTGTTCTACAAACAAGCAGTTTGATATGAACAAGGTTTTGGAACCATGATGCAATTTTCATTAATACCTCAAGCGGTTTGAATTACAGGTACAAGGTATGAAAGGAAATTACATGGTTGCAAAAACAAAAGGATAGACCAAAAGAATACAATGAGAATGCGGTCTAAAAATCAAAAAGTTCAGCAAAAAGAAATTACAGAGAAGCGGTTCAGTGCTGAGGAGGTTGCTGGGGCGGTCCATCTACTTCATGCTCTGCAACTTGATGACCTTGAAAAATGGAATTCTCAGCTTGAAGGTTCGTTTTCAGCCTTCTTACTTCATCTGCGGTCCGTTGGGCTTCTTCAATAAGCTCATCAACTTTAAATGCATTCTCATCAAAGTTGTTGTTAAGGCCTTCAATTTTGGTGAGGAATGATGAATCCAAAGAATTGAAGAAGGTGTGGATATGATCCTTGATGGCTTCAGAATGGGCGGTTTGAGCTTTCTCCAGATTAGATTCAATTTTGCTTAAGCTCCCCTTCAGAGATTTTTCCAGCTCACTGATTTTTATGCTAAGCTTGGAGTTGAATCCCTCCTTAAGGTTTTCAAACCCATCGTTGACTTCATCATTCAAAGCATTGATTTTTTACTTTTAGGGAGTCTCCCAAAATATTTGTTTTGACATTCAGTTCTCCTTTGACTGAGTTAATTTCTGACAGGAGATTTGATTCCAAGGATTCAAGAGCGGTTTTGAAGTCCTGAGCAGGCTGTGGTCTGGAGTTGATGGAATTGAAGAGGTTAGATTGGAATGATTCAAGGGCAGTTTTGGAAGAGAGGTTGAAGGAGTTGGAAAATTGGTTAAGTACTTCTTTGAGCTGGGTTGTTGAGACTTTATCTCCCAGAGTTTGAAGGATTCCATCAGCTAAGTCTTTTCTGAATCCATCAAAGCAAGTTTCAGCAGCAAATTTGACAATGTTTGCTATAGCATCAAAGCAAGTTTCAGCAGCAGATTTGACAATGTTTGCTATAGCACTCTCCCCCTTAATGGCATCAAGCTTGAGGAGGATATCCTTCATGGAGGATTTATAAGAACCAAATTCTAGGGATTGAGTGGCAAGGAGATGGGACTGGGTTTCAACATGATTTTTGAGGGAGCGGTTGGAGGCTTCAAGAGAGGCATTCGAAGCAGTTAGTTTAATGATGTGGCCTTGGTTAAGCAGAAGTTGGCCTTGAATAAGGTTAAGGGTGGAAATGATTAGGGAGTAATCTGTAGAAGGGGCGGTTGAGGTGGAAGGAATGGCTGAGAAAGGTGGAGGTGGTTGGAATTGGGTAGTTTCAGATGCGGTAGAGGGATTGAAAGCGGTTTGGGTTTGGAAGGCGGTTTGGGGAAGGGATTTGATGGGTGAATTGGAATGGGTAGTATGGAAAGAAAGTGGAGGGGTTTTTTGTTGTTGGGGTGAAGTAGAAGGAGTAGGAGTTTTGGCAGGAGGAGGGGTTTGATGTATGGGAGAAGGAGGTGGTGAAGGTGTTTTTGAGATAGGTGGAGTTTGGATGCGATTTGAAGGGGGAGGGGTTTGAACGCGGTTGGAATGAGGGGGTGAAGGAGTTGGGTCTCTGAGTATGGAGGTTGAAATGGCTTGGCCTACAGAAGGTTTTTGGGTCCATTCCTGAAAGGCAGGGCCAAAGGGTGAGTCAAGGTCAGAAGGGGTTTGGTAGTCAGAATGGGAGGGTGAAGGTGAAGGAGAGGGAGAAGGAGATTCTTGGTCAAAGAAAGATGCGGTGTCTCCAGGAATGGGTAGGGAGGTTTGGGCAACACGTTTAAGAAAATGTTTGGGCCCTTTGGTTGGGGTTTTCTTTTTGGCAATCATTTTTATCCTTTTTCTTTTGGGTTGCTCCCCCTGAGCGATTGCAGCTCTTTGCAATTGGATAGGGGAGAGAGGTTTGGGTGAGGGTGGAAGGTTATATGTTTGGTGAGGTTGGATTGGAGATGGAGGGGAAATAGGTTATTGAGATTGGATAGGGATTTGAGTTTGAGGAGGTGGAGGCGGTTGAGTGGGAGGCTGCGGTTGAGGTTGAGGAGGCAGTTGGGGAGCAGGCTACGGTTTGGGAGGAGGTGAGGTTGCCTTACCTTTAGTAGCTCTTCTCTGCTCAGCTTCTTTCTCCAGCCTGTCCAACTCAGCTCTATAAAAGTCAGCCAAATCTTCTCCAGTAAAATCATCTTTGGTTTGCTTGGCTTTTCTGGCCCTTGCTATCAGGGCAGGAATACCATCATCTTCATCTTCCACGTCATCAGGCTCATCAATGAGCATCTTCTTCTTTCCCTTCTGGCTTGGACCAGCACCAGCACCAGCAGCACGCAGTTTAGGTGCTGGTGCAGTTTTAGCTCTCTTCTGGGGCGGTTCAGCAGCATGCTTCTTTGATCTTCTGGCCTTCTTGACCGCATGTCCAATCGCAGTATTAGCGGTTTCAGGACACATGTTCACGTAGAAATCCCTGGTGGGAAGGGTATTAGCATCATAAAACCCCTTGTACTCATCATTGCCATAGCTGAATCTGAAGCTGTAGCAAGCAGCTAGTCCAAGAGATTCTTCATTTCCCCATTCAACAAACAATTCAGGAGTGGATATTCTCAGCTCCTCCAGGTGCTGGTAGTTGGCAAATATAGCGGTCAGGAGCCTGCAGAAAGGTCTCCATCTCTGGTGTTCATTCTTTGTCTTTGATTGATAGGTATCAATACTTGCTGAGAGTTCCCTCATAAGAATCTTGGGCCAATGGAGGGGAATCCCATTGTGGATGGCACTGCAGTACATCCACTGCTGAGAGGTGAAGTTGTTGTGGTTTCCTGTCTTCCCACAAACAGACTTCCCAACAAGAAAACAAAGGTGGCTCATTAGCTCACCAAAGGCTTTTCTGGGAACTTTCTTGTACTGACCAGAAAGGGTGGGGATTCCAGCTGTTGTAGAAGCAGTTGCATCCATTATATCTTGGCCAACATTCTCAGGAGCATTTGGGATGTTGAATCCAAATGTGTGTCTGATGTCCAGATAGTCTATTGAGACATCCATGCCTTCAACACTGGCAGTCAGGCAGTTTATCAACCGACCATTCTCAAGTTCTCTCTGGCCTGGCTTGGCATTGGTATAGAACTGGTCCACGAAAGAAGGAATTGTATAGGATTGATTCTTTGTGAAAAGGGGAAGGATGCCAGAGGCAGTCATCTTTATGATCAGCTCCCTTCCCAAAGCATCAATCTTCAGCTCAGTCTCATTAATCTCCCAACCTAGTAGAAAGAATTGAGGATCCTACAAATTAAAACAATAAAGTTAGATCCATTTTTGGGGATTCACAGTTCACATGCGGTTTGAGCACCCATGCGGTTAGCAATGGTGCGATTTGAAAGAATACATAGTAGGAAACAAATAAAAAAATACAAGAGTGTAATTACTAGTACATGGCATTGTTAAACCAAAGTTATCCCAGACTTCAAAGAAGTGTTCAGAGAGAAGGTTATAGTGTCCAACCTATATACTAAGTAACACTCAAGAATATTCATCATGCGGTTTCAAAAGTTTTGAACAAGCGGTTTCCAACCTGCGGTTTGACTTAAAAAGAATCATGCGGTTTGAAACATTTAAGGTAAGCGGTTGTAATCATGCGGTTTCAAACAAAGGTACCATGCAGTTGAGAAGGATGTGGTTCAAATGCAAGGAGAAATCCAAAGTTTTTCAAAAAATTTCTAAGTAAGGGAAAAACATGATTGAAAATCATAGAAACCAAAACATAAGAATTTTTCAGAAAAACATATGAACAGTCGTATGAATGCACGAAGAACACGAAGAACAGTCATGAACATGAAGAACAGAGATTTACCAAAAGTTAACCAAAATTGACAAATAACATATCAAAATGATCCTAATCAGTTGTAGAACAATAATGTAACATCAAAATAACATCTTTTTAACAGAATCATCAAGAAATAGCAAGAACACGAAATGGGTTTCTTAAAACCCTTTAATTGAATTTCTCAAAATCAACAACCTAACCATGGATGGATCATGAAATAAACAACATATTTTGAGTCTAGACTAAAATCCAAGCAAAACCTAACAAATTTCAAGGAAAATGAGCAAGAAATGAAGCATTATGAAGCAAAAATCAGCTTATGGCATTCGAAGGTTTACAAGTTCAACAATGGTGATTTTACAAAAATAAAAGGTTAAGGTTCAGAAATCATACCATATCTGTGAACTGCTTCTTTGGTGCCATTGATGTTTGCAGATGTTTTGAAAGTTTGAAGATTTTGTAGGTTTTGAAAGAGAGAGAAAGTGTTTGGTAGAAACTGACAAGAGGTACGAATGACAGAGATGAAAGTTGAAAGAGTTGAAATTGTAGCAAGTGTCATCTATTTATAGGCAGTTTTTAGGGTTGAGGCAGCTGAAAGGTGATTGTTCCAATATCCCATGAAGTGAATCATTACAAATGTTGCACCCTTTCAGCTTCTACACATCAGTCAATGACAGCTGACATGAAGGCCTTTAATGCTAATGTTCCCTTTGCATTAAATGAATTTAAAATTTTGAAAAATCGTGGGAAAACATTTGCAAAAATACCCTTATGTCAAAATAAGGACCAAATAGAAAATAAGGAAAACATACCTGAGTCCACGTAGCAGTCATGTAACTTAAAAAAATGAACAATTTTTTTTTTAAGGATAAAAATATTAAATCCGATTTAAGCTTCTTTAAAGCTTTGAAAATGAAAAACATTGAAAAATTTTCTGAGTGTTGAAACGCGATTGAGAATCATGCGGTCAGGATGCAGCAAGCGGTTTGGAATGTGCAGTTGGCTGCAAGCGGTTGACTTCATGCGATTTGTTCGCGCGGTTTCAATAAGGGTGAGGTTTGAAACCTCAACATGATTTTCAACCTAAAATCCACATACCTAACACACAAGGTTAGTAATAAAAAGTATGGAATCATTTAAGTTCAGGCATACCCATTTCTCCTCTGAGGAATGAAAACCTCTTGGAGTCAAGAGCTTTGGTGAGGATATCAGCAATCTGGTTGTCTGTCCCCACATACTCTAAATGGATATTCCCCTTTTCCACATGGTCTTTGAGAAAATGATATTTGATATCATTATGCTTGGTCTTTGAATGCATGACAGGGTTTTTGGAGACTGAAATTGTTGATGTGTTGTCACACATGATTGGGCAATTTCCTTCATCAATTCCATAGTCCACCAACTGTTGCTTCATCCAAAGGATTTGATAGTAACAACTTCCAGCAACAATATATTCAGCCTCTGTAGTTGAAACTGAAATTGAGGCTTGCTTCTTGCTGGCCCAAGCAACTAGTCTATTCCCGAGGAAGTGACAAGTCCCACTAGTGCTTTTTCTGTCAATAGTGCAAGCTGCATAATCTGCGTCTGAATAACCTACGAGATCGAAATTCGAATCTTTGGAATACCAAAGTCCAAGGTTAGTAGTTACAGAGAGATAGCGGATTATACGATTGACTGCACTTAAATGTGCTTCTCTTGGATCGGCTTGATAGCGAGCACATACATAAACACTAAACATGATATCTGGTCTACTAGCAGTTAAATAAAGTAATAAGCCAATCATACCTCGATATAAGGTTTGATCAACCTTCTTACCTTTTAGATCTTTATCTAGCTTATTTCCGGTAGCCATGGGAGTATCGTATGCTTTTTCATGTTCTAGTCCAAACTTCTTTATCAACTCCTTGGTGTATTTGACTTGGCTGAGGAATATTTCTTCAATACATTGTTTGATTTGAAGCCCGAGGAAGAACGTCAATTCTCCCATCATGCTCATCTCAAACTTGCTTTTCATTAGCTTCTCAAAATGCTTACAAAGTAATTCATTAGTAGAGCCAAAAATAATATCATCAACATATATTTGAACAAGTAAGGAATGATTATTATATTTGGCAATGAATAGAGTTGTATAAATTTTACCGCGTTTGAAGCCTTTTTCTAGTAAAAATTTAGATAGAGTCTCATACCATGCCCTCGGAGCTTGCTTGAGTCAATACAAAGCTTTCTGGAGTTTGTAGACATGATTTGGAAATTTGGAGTCTTTAAATCCAGGAGGTTGAGCAACGTACACGATTTCTTGAAGTTCACCGTAGAGGAAAGCACTCTTCACGTCCATTTGATATAACTTGAAACGCTTGAAAGAGGCGTAGGCCAAGAAGGTTCTGATAGCTTCTAGTCTTGCAACTGGAGCAAAGGTTTCATCGTAGTAGATTCCTTCTTCTTGCCTATATCCTTGTGCAACCAACCATGCTTTGTTTCTGGTGAAGCTTCCATTCTCATCCATTTTATTCCTAAACACCCACTTTGTTCCTATCACTCCTTGATCATGAGGTCTAGGCACTAATGTCCAAACCTTGCATCTTTCAAATTGGTTGAGTTCTTCTTGCATAGAAATGACCCGACCCAACTGGAATCTTGGAGTGCTTCATCAATCTTCTCGAGTTCAATTTGAGAAATTAAGGAAGTATGCTCGTCATAGTTCGATCTCCTTGTTTGAACTCCGGAAAGCAGATCACCAATCACATTTGGGAGAGGGTGACTGCTGACTTCTCTATCCTCGGGGGGTAAGTCTGGTTGGACTGAGGTTTACTGAAGATCTTCTAATGGAACATCGTTAGATCCTTCAGCGAAGTCATGAAATGTAAGTTGACGAAGAGGTTCAATAAGCTGGATGGGTGAATTCTCAACATCTTCTTCCCTTGCGGTTGCATCTGGAGTGGAAACTTCAGGTGCGGTTTGAAAGTTATTGCTTGAGGGAATTTCAGTTGCAGTTGCTGGATTTTGCGGTTGAGGTTCAGGTGCGGTTTTGGAATTTTCACCTGTTTCATTATTCTCAACAAAATCATCAGCAACATTTGGAGCCATATGTGGCTCAAGGAAAGAATGTTCATCAAAAGTAACATGGACATATTCTACTATCTTTAAACTAGTTTTATTGAAAATATGAAAAGCTTTAGAATGTTTAGCATACCCAACAAAAATACCTTCATCGGCCTTGGCTTCGAATTTACCTCTATTTTCTCTTCCGTTGTAGAGGATAAAGCATTTGCAGTCGAAGATCTTGAAGAAAGCAATGTTGGGGGTTCTTCCTCTCCAAAGTTCATATGGAGTTTTGTTGTAGGTCTTGTTGATGAGGGAGCGCATCTGAGTGAAGCATGCTGTGTTGATTGCTTCAGCCCAAAAATACTGAGGCAGCTTGGCTTCAGAAATCATTGTCTTTCCAGCCTCAATCAACGTCCTGTTCTTTCTTTCCACAACCCCATTTTGTTGTGGAACACCAACAGTTGAAAAATTGTGATCAATTCCATGGTCATCACAATACTGAGCAACATCGTTGTTTTTTAATTATGTTCCATTATCGGATCTCACACTAACGATGTCGTCATCTTTTTGAGTTTGGAGCCGTCTAAAGAGTGAGGTTAGAATTTCATAGCAATCATCCTTTGTGATCATCATCTCAACCCACGTATATCTTGAATAATAATCCACCACCACTAAAGTATATCTATTTCCTCCAATGCTGGCAGTGGTGACGGGTCCAAACAAATCAATGTGGAGCAGTTGTAAACATCTTGCAGTTGAGGGCGCGGTCTTGCTTGTGAAAGACGACGTGGTTTGTTTACAAGTTGACATGCACTGCATTTCTCTGGATGGTGGTCAGCCACTTTGGGTAAACCACGAACGTGGTTTTCCCTTCCAATCTTTGCTAGATACTTGAAGTTCAAGTCGCTCAACCTCTTGTGCCATAGCCAACTATTCTCGCTCACATTTTTAGCTACAAAACAGAGATTAGTAATACTACATGCAGAATTAAGATCGATAATGTAAATATTACTCTTACAAATCCCTGTGAGTAGGGTGACTCTGAAAATGCTATCTTTGATAAAGCAATTTGAAGAAGTGAAGTTGCAATACATTCCTTTGTCGCAGAATTGAGAAATTGAAAGGAGGTTGTGCTTGAATCCTTCAACAAGAGAAACCTTCTCAATGGTTAGGTTTCCTCTCCTTATGATACCATACCCAATGGTCTTGCCTTTGTTTTTGTCACCAAAGGTTACAGATGGACCGCTTGCTTCAATGACATCTTCAAGTAATGATCTATCTCCAGTCATATGTCTTGAGCAGCCACTGTCAAGATACCATTCATTATCCTTGGAGTGACCGGCCATTAAGCAGAGGACCTGAAATATAAACATTTAAAACGAGGTCCCCTTTTTTCTTTGGGTCCTGAGGTTAGCACCTTTTGATGACCCACACCTGTTTGACAGAAGGAGGATTATTCTTCCTGGCATTGGGTGTGAACCTCAAAAGGCATTCTGCAGCCTTGTGACCTAAACCATCACACAAAGAACACTTATGAAAGCTTTGAGCAACATGAGGTTTTACAAACTCTTTACTCTTCTTAGGATTAGCATGCAGTTTGGGAACTGCGGTTTTAGCCTTCACAAAGGTAGGCACTTGCGGTTTGACCGCGGTTTTTCTAGGAACGCTTCTCTTGCTTTTGAAGACAGGAGGTGCAGTCGAAGAAGAAGGGCAGTCAGCCGTGCAGTTGGCTGCACTGCCTACTCCACTAGGTGCAGGTGCAGTTGAAGTAGAAGTGCAGTCAGCTAGTGTGAGTACCCCGATCCGAACTCATGTTTTGGATCCACTTTAAATTAATTTTGGGCTTGCATAATTGCTAAAGAAGCAAATAAAGTCCAAATATCCATTCAGCCCATCCAACCCATTGGGCCTGCCAGGCATTCGGCCCAACATGGCCAAAAGATGTACGCTGTCGTCCGACATGGGACATTAAGGCGGTTTAACTGCCCCTGTCGGACGACAAAGGCCTTCCCATCAGCCTGCCTATAAATACAAGGCATGGCTGATCATTTTAGGGGAACTTGGAGTGAATAGAGGGAGGATACCAGTAACATAGGGAAAACTCTGTCCAAATAGAGTCTCCCTCTCTCTCTCATACACACACACTCACCTCCCTCCTCACACACACACACTTCAAGGTCAAGATCCAAAGAAGCTCCCTTTGTTGGTGTGTAGAAGGGGTGGACACCATACTACTGGTGATCTCACCTTGTGGACTACAATAGGTAGCCACTAAACCCTTCTCCCTCTTTGAATAAAGTCTTTAATACATTTATAATACATTGCATGCTTACTTGCTTTAATATTATGTAGAAATTGGGATTTTTGCATGATAAAGGTGGTGGAGAAGTGAATCTTCAATATTCACTTCTCCCCACCTCAGATCTGGACATTTGGTCATCTTAGGATCAATAAAGATTCAATCTTTACGCATTTGCATGGAGTTAGGAGGTGATGGCTACTTCAAAGTGGCCAAAAACATGTGATTTATCACATTTGGCCACTAAAGCCATGTGATCCTCCCATAATACTCATATATTACTGTTTTAATACTACTTACAGCTAATAAAGGTGCTTAGTTTGCCTTGAGAAGCAAAGGGGAATCAACAGACTGAAGGGCACAGAAATGGCCTATCCCTGTCGGACGACACAGGACTCCATGGAGATCCTGTGTCATACGACATGGAGATCCCAGAAGGCTGTAAAGCCATTCTTGGACTTCAGATCTGTCCAGATTACCCCTTTTGTAACTCAAAGCTTACCTAAGCATTTATGTGGCTCATAATCCACTATTTGGGTGCCTATGATCTGTTTGGGTGCGATTTATTGGAGGCAGTTTGCCACATGACATGAATAACTTCGGATGTCATGTGACATCCGTATCATTCAAAGTCTATCGTGACTTTGCTCACTCCCATCAATCCCAAACTGAGCTTAGACCTTCAAATAGCATCTTTACTGAGTCAAATAAAATGTCATTCCAGTTCCAGAAATAGCTTGGTCATTGTAAAAGACAATCTGACCAAGAGGTATCATGTCGTGCGACACCCTCTTCCTAGGAGGTCCTGTGTCGGACGACATCAAAGCTCTGCAGGCGCATTGTCTTACCTTCTGCCTTGTTATGACAATCATAATATGTAAAAGGGTGTGGCCCCCTGTCATGGCTCACAAGTTGTACTCAGTCTTGATATTATCTATGAAATGTCAAAATTCACATGCTTTGCTCATCGACACACCTTGCACACACACTTTGAATGTCCAAAATTGTCCAACGTTGATTGAAAGTCTCGAAAGAGGCGTGTTGGGTGAACTCTCTAGTTCTTCCCAAACACGTAACCAGACTCCCGAACCCAAAATACTCTTAAAATAGGTTTTTCAATGTTTTCCTTTAAAAACGGCGTGGCGACTCCCAAAACCGAAGTTTTCAAAAGCTTATCATTACAATATACTCCATTTTCTCTAAAAAAAGGAAAAATCAAGAAAAATGATGATTTCGGGCGAGCGTTCATTCAGTGGCGACTCCGCTGGGGATACATTGAAAATTTTTTTTTTTAAAAAAAATGAAGACGGTACTCGGTATATAGGTGGAAACCACTAACCTTCCTGTATCGCTCCCTAACCCGGGGCTTGGGATAAATGGTGGTCTAACAATCCCACGTACCAGTATCATTCTTCTATTTTGGAAAAAAAAAAAAGTTTTTCTTAAAGAGGGTCTAACTTTCTTTAAATCAACTTGGACAATTTCGACATTCACCTTGTGTGCGCATTTGTGTCATTTTGTGTGCTCAAATGCACCTTGCCATGCTTTTATGCTTCTATGTTTTGGTATGTGGCACTATTGGGAGCCGGGGCTTCCCCCTTTGCAATTTGCTCTTCCCGTTGATCAGAACAGGGCAGGATGACGCTGGACTACAGCTACTGGTAAATTCTGACATTTGGGGCAGTCCCCTTTTGTCATGCTTTGACTCATTCTCTTGTTTTTTCTTTGCATATTGCATAAAAAAAAAATTTTTTTACAAAAAAAGCAAAAAAATTATTTTCCTAGAAAATACCTTCACACTACTCGCACGCTACCTGCACATAGAGTTAGAACCCGGGAGTGTACGGACGGCATCGCGGAAAGCGACGTGTTTCGCTGACGTTTGAGCGCCTAAAGTCCTCCTAGCCAGTGAGTCAGCCAACACTTGTCCATGACACACTTTCTACCGTGACCGGATGGTTTTTGGCCAATGCTTTTCAAAACATTTTAAACTCGGTTTTCAAAATTTTCTCACAAAGTCCGAGTCATGCATCGTCTCCAAAAATCTTGGCATACTTTCCCTCTTCGTGTCGGAATCACGACATAATTCAAGCGTAAGTACACGTTAAGATCTCTACATATCTCGACGTAGGTACATATTGATTTCTCGGCTTGGCTTCATAAGAAGCCATGACGCGTTTTTGACATGTGTCAACGCGGGACCATGTCGACTTCTTAACGCATACTAACAAGAATTATGCCGAAATTTCGCCACCAAGTGACGAGAGGCCATGCCAAATTTTTCAACTCGAAATGAGGAGAGGTCATGCCCAATTCTTCCAGGGTTTTACCTGCAAATTGCGGTCTCGTACAATCAAACGTACTTTTGACCCTCTCTACTCCCGAGTTTAGATGTTGACTTGGACTTGGTTTTGAAAACCCCGAGTTTGACTCGTTTTGGCTCGTATGCCCATAGGTTCGTTCTCCCTTTCGATTGGTGGGTTCCACGTGCCCTATAGGACCTCTGCCGGGATTGTCCGTCCTGAGGTGCAATACAGATGGAATACGGGGTCTATAGACGTAGTGATGGAACCCACTAATCCAGAATAGCGTAGAATGCGAAAAGAAGGTTTCCCTTTTCCAACCATTCCTAGGATTAATAAAAATCATTTTTATATAAAAAAAAAAAAAACATAAAAAAAATATAAAAAAAAGAGCATATGCATGAGTCCGTCCTCTGCCCTATCCTCTCCCTACCTAAAGCCGTTCTCTCCCTTTCGGCGAGCAAGTATTGGGTCGAGTTCCGGGTGTGGTCGGTTAATCGCTTTCCAATCGTGGAATCGTTTCCGGCAGGTCTCGTAAATGGCGAAGATTCGCAAGATTCGGCGGGTTTGGGTCCGAATGCGGGTATTGATCCGGCTCGGAATCGAATGTCGCCCAAGGTGTAAGGCCAGATCGAGGTCAGAATACGGGACAGGATGTCAAAGATTCTAAGTTTGGATTCCCTCTCAGCTCTGAAAGCAGTGAACGAACCAATCCTCCCTGGTCTCATTTTAGCCGTTTTTTGCAAGAATATGAAGATCGTTATTTCTCAGAAGAAAAGGAAGCCGATACTACGGAACTGGGGCTGTTCAGATCACATCACGAGAAAGTCATTTACACAAGATGGCTAGAACAATCAAAAAGGATCGAGCAAGAAAGCTTCAGACGAGCATCTGTGTTGAGACTCATTAGTAAGGAGGCCGAAGCCCACCTTGAATCAATACATCTCTGTAAACTGGCTCTCTGATGGACCGGATACGACCTTGAAGACAGTAAGGACGAAGAGTCAGAGAAGGAAGATTGTTTCTATGTTCTACCCGGAGTCAAATACATACCTCCCCCTCTCACTCTTCCCCCGCAATTTTTAGGAGGAGAAGCTGATTTACAATCACCTCTTCCAGCCTTGGGAGCCTACGACAATCTCTGTTGTTGCACATGCCCATCCTCCCCTTTCGAATATGATCGGCGCTCTATTTTGACTGAAGTTCAAGAAATGTGGGATGACAGTTCCAACGATAGCAATGAAGATGATGACAACGAGAGTGAAGAATCACTTGAAGCCCTAAGCTCAGAATCCACTCAGAATGATAGTGCCGGGAGCGACCTCATGGATGCAAGGCATAATGGTTGGTTGTCGGCCAGTGACGACGAAGGGTCACCGATAAACGAAATGACAATGGAAATCGACCCCTATGAGGAATGTTTCTCAAAATGTGACTGTGGCCAATGCCCGAACACCCCGGAGGACGAGCAGCAGCCTGACCCAGCTGAAGATGAATATGAGTCCGAGATATTGGAACACAATGTCCCCTACGGAAAGCTGATCGGTGAATGGAAGCAGTTCATTGAAGCCTTAGTTGAAAAGGCAGGATTCCAGCCTCCAGCGGATGACGAATTCGTGAACGTCATTGGATCCCTCTCTTCTTCCCCTACAATGGACGGTATCAAGACTGTAAGAGTTACTGCCGAACCCCTTGAGCACACTGAGTGCCTGGAATCACTCAAAAGGGTTATCGATTTGGAAGCTACTCCCGTTGCCTTTATACCTATGGACCCACACGATGCCTTCCTAATTGCCCCAATACCCGGGAATGGACCCCGAGTACTTCTCATTTGGACTCAGGTAGCCCGAGCCACGACGTTGGACCAAAAAAGCGGACACTGTCAATCTTTCACTTGCGGTTGCTCAGCCTGCAAGAATGAGAGAAAATTGGTGTACGAAGAAATGGAAGTCGACAGTCAGAAAGTTATAGAAGTCTCGGAGGACGACTATATGACCGAAGACATGAAAGCCATGGATTTTGCTGGGGCTGAGTACGTAGACGTCATGGAATTCAATACCGCTTATCATGCTTTGGGGAAGGGACTTTCAGAAGTCCAATCCAAGCAAATGGTTGAGGATCTGTTAGAAAAAGGAAGAATAACTCCTGTCCTCCCCGATGAAAGGGTAACCATCGTCAGATCTAGCCCACCCAGTGGCAAAACAACGATTCTCGTCAAAGTCACCAAAAGGGAAGTCACTTTCCCCAAGTGCATATCAGCTTTGAGGAAGGTCTTAGATACCGACACGATGTCTGATACACCTCCTACACAAAATACTACAATCATCTCAAGCGCTGAGAAGAGTCCAAGAATGCTGCATGATGTCGGGAATGAAAAATTGCTGAACCCTGGAAGTAGTAGCTCTCGCTGCATAATAGCCTTCACGGACTTTGACCTCCCTGGCTGAGCTGATCATAACAAGCCTCTCTTCATCACGGTCCAGTTAGGTGAACAGCATCTTCCCCAAGTTTTAATTGATAACGGGTCTGGGATGAACATTCTCCCGGCAAGAATCATGGGCCTACTCGGTATCAAGTCTACAGATTTGAAACCCTCCTCCCTCACGGTTAAAGCCTATGATTCAACGTCTCGTCCAATACTTGGGATCGCTGCTTTAGACCTGTGGTTCGGTACGAAGACGATACCCGTGGAATTTCGGGTCCTTGATGTCCCAGCAACCTTTAACGCTCTGTTAGGAAGGCCGTGGCTGCACCAAATCAAAGGGGTCGCTTCCACCCTGCATCAATGCGTCAAGTTCGTCCAAGATGGCGAGCTAACCATTATCTATGGAGATAGTGTTACCATCGAGGGCACCGATGATGAGGGAAGGCCAGTAATGGAAATCAAACACGATGAAGCCAACTTGATGTAGAGCGGTTTCAGGGTCGAGAGCCCAAAAGCCCAGATTTGCGCAATCGACCTGACAACTTCATTTGATAAAATTCCTCCAGTTATGGTGATGATGAGGCGAATGAACTACATTCTGGGGCTTGGCCTAGGAAGACGTCAGCAGGGCACTCACAAGCTCGAGGAATTAAAACTGAAAAGGGACAAGGAAGGTCTGGGATATGTTGGGAGAAGACCCCAAGGACAAAGAGGCCGGCTGCGTGAAGTCGCAGAAAAGAGAAAGGCTAGCGCTGCTGGAAAGCCCTATATCAAACCTAATCTCCGTCCTTATTACCCTTCCTTGGAAAAATACTTCGTCAAAGAAAGAGGCGATGATCTTGTGTGCAACCCTATCAAGGAGTTTACCATTGGCAAATCCAATATTCCAGGGGTTGTGACTACTTTTGATAGCCAATACCACTTCTGGGGAAGCCCTCATTTCACCGATCGATTCGCCGTAAGATTGTCCATGGTCGAGCCTATGATTGGGGAAGTCGGCGAATCCACCGAGCTCGATATGGGTAAGGATGTCGCAGCTTTGTTCGAAGAAGCAGACTTATTAGAAGTAGCCGGGGCTGATCCACTGATGGGAGCACCGTTGATTGATTTGTGTGAAGAGACATCGCCAATGGCCGGGGCTGTTACTAAAGACCCCTTCAGCATGGTTGACCTCTCGACCAGGGGATGATTATGTACACCGCAACAAATCTTCCAATCGGGAAAGATTACGTATGACGTTAATCGAGTTTGATGGGGACCAAAAGATTGATCCACGCGCCACAAGAGCCTCAGAGATGTCGCTCCAGAATTGGACTTCCTTCAAGGGACCGATCGCCAGCCGGGAGATTATGATGAAAAAGCTCGGGCTGACCCCTCGTCCTGGTGTGTCTGAGTCTAAGTTTGCCCCTGTAATCCTGAGTCAGTCCTCAGAGTCTTTTGTTATCGAGTTTGAGTCTCTAGATAGGTTCGATACTCTCACGGTGATGATCATCGCCGTGTCTTTAACTCTGTCTTCCCTTTTGCATTGAATGAAATGGTTGACCTTTCTGCGTATCCCTTAATTGCCACCTTAACAAATGATAAGTTAACTAAGACAAATCTTAATGACTTAAAAGTGGTTAATAATGATTCATTTGAAGAGGACACAGACCTTTTAGATGAAAACTTTTTAAATAATAATATAAAGCGTGTTTTGACCGAGACGACAATCGGGCCCAAGTCGCCGATGAGGTATTAACTACAGTGAATTTGGGAACTACCGAAGAGCCCAAAGAGACACAGATTGGCGCTTTCTTCACGGGAAAGAACGGGAAGCCCTCATTAATCTCGCTTCAAGGAATATGTGGACGTATTTGCCCGGTCCTACAAAGACATGCCCGGGTTGGATACTTCAACTGCTGAGCACCGAATCTCCCCGACCCAGTGTGCCGGGCCAAACGTAAACTTCGCCGGATCAAGCCGTAATGGTCCCTCCAGGTCAAAGAAGAAATAGAGAAGCCGCTCAGAGTGGGTTTCATCAGAGTGGTCGAATACCCCAAGTGGTTGGCCAACATAGTAACGGTTACCAAGTCAAATGGCAAAGTCAGAGTCTGCGTGGACTTCAGAGACCTAAACAAGGCTAGCCCGAAGGACGACTTTCCCTTGCCCAATATCGATCTGTTGGTAGACACTACCGCCAGCTACGAAGTCAAATCATTCGTGGATGGTTTTGCGGGTTACAATCAGATTAAAGTTGCCGAAGAAGATCAGAAAAGACTCGCTTCACTGGCCCTTGGGGAACCTTCTGTTATACGGTTATGCCCTTCGGTCTGAAGAATGCCGGCACCACTTACCAGCGAGCAGTCACTGCACTTTTCCATGACATGATCCACAAGGAGATCGAAGTCTATGTTGATGATATGATTATTCATTCCAAAGGATCAGATGGTCAACACCTGATCGACCTGAGGAAGTTCTTCAGCCGGCTGCAGGAGCATGAGATGAGGTTGAACCCAGCAAAATGTACTTTTGGCGTGGTCCGAGGAAAGGTTCTGGGATACATGGTCACAGAACTAGGGATTGAAGCCGATCCTAGAAAGATCAAAGCCATCATGGAGATGAAACCGCCAACAACAGTCACAGAGGTGAAGGCTTTCATGGGCCGTCTCCAATATATTAGCCGATTCATCCATCAGCTAACCTCTATCTGTGAACCAATCTTCAAGCTGCTCAGGAAGAATCAGGATGTTGAGTGGAACGAACAATGTCAAACCACCTTCGAGACAATCAAGGCCTACTTGGTCCATCCCCCAATCCTGTGTCCTCCGCATAAGGACAAGCCTTTGTTGCTATATTTGACAGTTACAGACACAGCTGTCAGAGCCATGCTCGCACAAGAAAAGCCAGATTCAAAGGTGGAAAATGCCATATACTTCGTCAGCCGGAAGCTTCAGGGCAGCGAATTGAACTACTCAGCTTTAGAGAAAACCTGTGCAGCTTTGGTATGGGTGGTCGGCAAACTGAGACACTACCTCTTAGCGCACACAGTGCACCTAGTGTCAAAGATGGATCCCATCAAGTGCCTATTCGGAAAGGCTTCTCTCGTCGTCAAGATCGGCGAAATGGTCATTCTTCCTAGCCGAATTCGATATCAAGTTCGTAACCCGCAAGGCAATCAAAGGCCAAGCTCGTCGGATCATTTGCGCGATTTCCCAAGCTCAGAAACGCCCTAGCTCGAACCCCGCCTAGACGATGGAATTTTCATGATAGAGGGAACGGACCGTTGGCGCTTGTTCTTCGACGGTGCCGCCAATAAAAGAGGCAATGGTATCGGCATGGTGTTGGTTGATCCAGAGGATGTCCACACCCCCATCGCTATCAAGTTGAATTTCCCAGCTACTAACAATGCCGCGGAATATGAAGCTTGCATAGCCGGCCTCGAGGCAGCCTTGGAACGAAACGTCGAAAAGCTGGAGGTGTACGGAGACTCTCGCCTAATCATCAATCGTATCCAATAAGTGGAGAACCGTGGACCAAGTACTTGCAAATGTACTATGCTTACATGGAGGACCTGATCGGCCAATTCAAGGAGGTCACGTTTCACTACCTACCCCGGGACAAGAACAGGTTTGCGGATGCCCTGGCCACTTTGGCCTCTTTGGCCTCTTTGGTAGAAATCCTAGAGGGAAAATCGGTAAAACCATTCAGGGTTGGGAGGCGCGAGAACCCCGCCTACTGTTGCCAGATCGAGCTAGAAAAGGTCGATGACTTGTGGTACAGTCAGATATTTCAGTACCTTAAGCATGGCGAAGCCTCGTTCCCGACGGAAGAGGATGGTAGACTAAAAGAAGGTCTCCGCGCCAAAAGTTTACAAGCTTTGAAAAGGTTGTCTGCACAGTACGTTATTCTGGGAGATGACCTATGGAAGAAAAGGCACCGAGGCCCACGTCTACTCGCATCGCAAGTCTAAAGCCGTAAAGGTCATGGAAGAAGTCCACGGTGGCGCATGCGGGCCACATATGAACGCCCGAGCCTTGATGTTCAGCATACTCAGGATGGGTTATTATTGGATCTCCATGGAAACTGACTGCATTCAGTTTGTGCGAACCTGCGATAAGTGTCAGCGTTTCTCCAATCTCAACCATATACCTCCCCATGATCTCTACTGCATGAGCACTCCTTGGCCATTCGCAACTTGGGGAATCGACGTTATTGGGAAGATAACTCCTGCCGGTAGTAACGGGCACGAGTTCGTGTTGGTCGCTGTAGATTATTTCACCAAGTGGGTTGAAGCGGCCCTACAAAGTCCTTAACTCCAAAAAGGTGGCCCGTTTCATAAAAGAGAACATTCGTGCCGATATGGAGTTCCAAATGAGATTATCTGCATAACGGGTCACACTTCGAGGGACACACCGACGAACCGCCGTTGAATTCGTAATCAAGCGACATAAGTCTTCCCTTATCGCCCTCAAACCAATGGTGCTGTCGAGGCCGCAAACAAAAATCTAGAAAGGATCATCCGGAAGATGGCTGAAAGGAGCCGGGATTGGCCTGAGAAGCTTCACTTAGCGCTTTGGGGCTACCGTACTTCAGTAAGAACGGCCACCGGTGAAACCCCATTCGCTTTGACATATGGGATGGATGCCGTTTTGCCCATCGAGTTAGAAATACCCTCTCTACGGGTTTTTCTTGAAAATGAGGTCAACGAAATAGAATGGCTTCAGAGTCGACATGACGAGTTAGCTCTTCTGGACGAGCGAAGGCTTAAGGCAATGGAGCACATCCGGGCTTATCAGAAGCGCATGGCTAGGGCCTTTGACAAGAAGGTACATACCCGCGACATCAAAGTGGGCGATTTGGTCCTAAAAGAAAAGCTGCCAAATCAATTCAGTCCTTTGGGCAAGTGGGCTCCAATCTGGGTAGGCCCGTATCTGGTACAAGAGATCTTCTCTGGCGGAGCAATGAAGTTGACAGATTTGGATGGTAATCCCTTCATGCACCCGGTGAACGGCGACAAACTGCGCCGCTATTACGTCTGAATCGAGTCTCCCCCCTCTATAAAAAAAAGAGAAATAAAAAATAAAAAAAAAACAAAAAAACAAAACAAAAGCGCGAAAATAATGTACCCAGACGAGACTGAAAACCTCTCAAAAGGCAGTCCGTGCAAAACAAAGGGCGCGCTCGGTGCTAAAAGAATATACCCAACTTGGCTGAAAACCCTAAAAACGGGTGGTCTAGGTAAAAAACAGGGTTGCACCATTTGTCCCCCTTCTATCTATCCCTTTCTTAAACACAAAGTTAATTGGGTCGAACTACGGAGACCTGAGCCCCTTAGTCCAATCTGTAAAAGGGGAACGTAGGCAGCCGTTCGCGGTTCGGTCTAAAAATCATAAAAATCACCAAATCCTATCAACAAGTTGTATTTGTGATTACCAAAATGTGTCTTGATTAAGTTCTGAAGTAATTTCAACTTTCATCACATTAATACATTCATTGATGAGTTCAAGCACGGTTTACTCTCGACTCATTAACATTAGCAAAATAATATCTTTTAAAAGGTACATCTAAATTGTCTGTGTCGGCAAATAAGGGATACAATGATAGGTCACCTAATCCTAGTCGCTCGTTCCCACTCCCGAACTAGCACCCTTCTTCTTCCTCTTCCTCGGTCCTCGGGAGGTCTTTGGCTTAGCTATCCCAAACATTTCTGTCTCCCGTCATCCCGGCTCAGGATTAATACGAGTCGGTGAGTCAACCAATCCGGCAGCTCTCAGCGCCGCCTGGGCAGCTCTCTCCTCTCTCATAGCTGTCCTCAGAGCCAAAACTTCAGGGTCGTCCCTCATCTTGGCTCTCCTCTCTACGAGTCTCTCAAAATCCGCTGTCGGATCATCGGTCACGTTGTCGGGTCGCCTCGTGCCTCAAGATCGCGTAGCCTGTGCTAGATTGGTCTCCTCCTCGGATCCCTCGGAAATATGCCTCAATGGTGTGCTGAACTGGTCCCATCTGCTCCCCGTACCAAATGAGATACAAGGTGGACAGATATGTGATTCCCCGGGTCTTCCGTATCAGCGTATGAGTAGGAAAAGCTGCTCTTGAAAAAGCCCTGGCAAAGAACGTGAGAGTTTGGACATCAGTCATGACAAGAAGAACGGTATCCCGAGCCATTTTGCTCTCTGAACCCATCAACAGCCTGCTGTGGGTATCCATACTGCCTCTGAACAAACAAGGGGATACTGAATGATGAGAAATGTAGTCCCGGTAACCTCACTATAACAGAGTCATCCTACCTACCGCTCATGGTCTCAAGCCTCCATCCAGAACCCAAGATCGGGATATCGCGGTAGTATACCCGGCCAATCGCCCGCCAACTCTCCCGTGAAGCCTCCGAGCCACTCACCTCGCCGTATGACCCAAGGTGCTGCAGTCTGCCCAACAGGTAATGGGGAGATGAGCCTCAATCGCTCAAAGAGCCACAATGACAAGAGACTGGGGCTGCCATGTCCCATATGCACCGACCCTCCAGCCAGTCGGTCAATCCCATGATAAGTCTCCGCCAGCAGAAGGGGAACTAAGTCTCTCTCTCCCTGCCCGGGTCGAATCTCAGTCAGTGTGGTACCTCGAGAGCCCCGCATCTGTCTAACAACTCCCAGCAGTAAACCAGAACATACCCCGTCATACTCACAAAAGCAGTACATGGAAATCATAATCAGCATAAAAATATCCATGGCTGTGGGTGGGTTAAACAGCCCCGGATGCGATACAGCCAATCGGGCTATCTGGGCCAGGTCAACAAAGGACAGCTCAAGAATCAGATCAATCACCTGCTCGGTGTGAAATCCCAAGAAATCGGCCAACTGCTCAGCCAAAGGTCGCGGATCTCGGGGAAAGACCGCATCTCTAAGCTCAGCTCCTCCAGTCAGTGCCCGAAACTCCTCAATGGTGGGCGTAAGATCATTATACGAGAGGGTAAAAACATGCCTCTCGCAATCCCAGTACCTGGATGCAGCCCGGAGAAGGTTCCAATCAACCGCCCACTCCTTTAATGCCCAGATGCATCTCAACCCATATCGCTGGTCGATGATCCTCCTATTGTTGCTGCGATGATGGCGGGTCAGATTTATGAGATCAGAATGAAATTGACGCTCTTTGGTCTTAGATCTGTCGTCATAATGTTCCATTTTGGGCCAAAGACCAAATCTTGGGGCTAATTTTGAGGTGGAAGGCAAGTTTGACACCTGCTGTAACAGCTGGAATGAGTGGTTTACGAGTCTGCCTTTTATAAAGTGTTGGGGCTTGCTGACCAAGAAACCTGTCTCCCAGACTCTCTTTTTCGTGCGACATGAAGGCTCCATGAAGTCCTGTGTCGGACGACATGGAGAAGTCCATCAGGATCACCAGCAGCTGCAACTGCAGCAACCCCAAGCAACCCAATGCTTGCTCAAGAAACCACCCAAACCTGTCCAAAGCACCATAAAAGCATACATAAACACTCCCCCCGCTCATCAAGCCCACGGGAGAGGATTCGGCACATCCGACACACCCACAGACACATAAATGTCACCCAATGCGTACAAAAATCGCAAAAACACCCAATCACACCAAAAGCCACCATTTTGTGCCTTTCTTGGGACGAACTCGTGCATATGAGCTCACAAATACATAAATGAACAAACATTGTATTTGTCAAAGTACAAAAACAATAAAATACTTGTTTATACAATCCAAAAGAACAAAAAGTGCATGCATTTCTCCTCTCCCTAAAAAGAGTCGAAGCATGGCAAAAGGGGACCGTCGTGATCACTCCGACTCAGAGTCGTCGCCGGAATCGTCCTCCTCACCCTCCTCGAGCCGCCGTCATCCCGGACACCGCCCACCTCCTCCTCTGAGCCGCCCGCTCCCGGCCGTCGCCGCCACCCTCCGGCACCTCATGGATCTCGCCGTCGAATCATCATCCTCATAATGCGCCCAAGGCCGGGCTCAGATAGTACACTGCCACTGTGCACTCAGGCACGGTAGTGAAAGGGGGCTGGTAGGGATCATCCTCGCCATCATCACCATCGGGCTGGGGCTGCTGACTAGACCCGCCCGCCTGTGAGCCAGAAGGAGCCAAAGCCGGCCTAGGCCTCTTCTTCGGAGGCACAACGTCACCAGGCTGAGAGCCTTCGCCACCGTCCTGAACGTCTTGGCTGGAACCTGTTCAATGAAAACAGAAGAGGCAGTCAGAAGCAATCAATACAGACAGTAAAGCAGTTAAAAGCTTGAACGAATCAGAAAAGAAAGGATTGCTCACAGAGGTGGTCCCGCGGGGCAGCCGCAGATGCGGGTGAGCCTCGGACATGTCAAAAGAGGAGCGGTGAATACTACCCCCAACCTCATACTCAAAAAAGTGGGGAGGTGCCGGTATCTGCATCCCCGCTGCCCTCCTGGCAGCCATAACCTGAGGAGTCACCAATCGGGTGAAGACGAACCGGGCATAATCCCCACCATCGAAAGCTCGGCAAAGATCAATGCCGGCCGCAGCCGCTCCAAGTCAGGCAAGGCCCGGATATGCCATATCCCCGCAGGAGGATCATGAGGGACACGGGAGACAGCGCCATAACCATGCTGCCTACAAACTCTCTCCCCCAAATAAAGGGCATCTCCCTCCGTGCCAATCAATAGCCTCCTCGTCCCGGTCACTGTGGCAAAGAAGATCGACCACATCCTCGCCATACCTACCATGCCAGGGGAAATGTCTCAACCCAACAGGGGTACCCTCAAAGCAATCATGATGTCATGGTAGCAGCCGTCTTACGGGGCTTCACCTGGGCCCACCTTCCGGCTCTCCCTTGCTCCAAAAGTCCAACGGCGAATAGCAGGAACAGATCCGCCACAATCCTCTCAGCACGGTCCGGGCGTAATGTACCTAAACACCTCATAAGCCCACACTCGAAATCAAAAGACGTAAAGCTTTCAGGTGCAAGAACAAAGAAAAGAATAAAGACAGAAAAGTCAAATGCGGTAGTCAAGTTGCGAAAAAGCATAGGACATACCTCCAGCACAGTCTGATAAAAATCCAAAGAGGTCACACTGCCTCTGCTCACCTCATCCAGGCCTCTGTACACCTGGGCCAAACCAACCTCTCCCCAAGAAAAAGTGGACACCTGGCTCCAATCTCTAAGAGGCTCGTAAGGGTCAATGCCGTCGTAGAAGCATTACAGAATAGGGTGTCAGAAAACCCGGCCCATACAAAGGCTCTAGCCAACTGCTCAGCAGTAACAGTAGCAGCATCCTCAGCAAAAAGACGGCACTGATGGGTCAAAGCAGAGTGCAAGTCCGCCAGCGGAACCCCATTGCCCTTCAGGCGAAAGGTCATGCCAGTCAAAGCTCTAATGGCGTCTGGGCTCAGCACGCCAGGGTCCTCAGAAAAGATGGGCCTGTCCGTAAACTGCAGACCGGTGATGGCAGTAAAGTCATAAGGGGTGATGGTCGACTCCCCCCAGGATAGATGGAAAGTGTGGGTAGAGTCCCACCAGAACTGTCTAAAAGCTCGCACCAGCTCCACGCTCCTGGCCGTGTCTCCAAAGTCTCCAACAGCTGTGAAAAATGGTCCAAGACCAGCAGCGAATACCAGTCCCTTGGGACTGTCCGGCAAGTCAGAGGAACCGGGAAGAAGACCCCAGATGGTCGCAATCGCCTCAGGGGACCCCTTGGTCCGCAAAGTCTGCAGGTAAGCACAGCACAGGTATCAAAAGCATACTCATCACAATATGTGCATTCATTCAGGTGCATTTTCAAAAAATCAACAAATTCTTTCAAAACAAAAAAAAAGAGAGAGAGAAAAACAGAAAAAGAAAAATCTTTTCAAAAATAATGCACTTCATGCCAAGCATGCAATTCCCCGTTGGGTGCGATTTCCCCCAATTTCAAACCCTAGAAATCAATTTTCAAAAGGGTTAATGTTTTTGAAATGCTTACCCCCTTCTGCTCCATAGTAGAAGTATGAAAGTCGAGGCCCAGATAGAGCCCGTGTCCCTCAGGGAAGCTCTTCCGTCTATTCCGTTCGACGAGTCTCCTTCTCTCGGACAAGACTTGTTGCACATTCCTTCTCAATTCGGCTCGCGGAGGTATTATCAAAATCTTTGATTTGAATCAAATTGAGGGAAGAAATTTTGAATTTTTCTCTCCCTTTCTCTCTCTGTTCTCGGCGACAATGGGGTCTTTAGGGTCTGTCTTACGACCTGCTGTTTTAATTAAAACTGCCTTGGAGACTCCCCCTGTCGGACGACATCCGTGTTCCAGAAGGATGATTTTCCCCTTTTGCCCCTGATTAAGTTTCGTCAGCCTATCTTGGCTGCCCATCATCAAAATTCATCAATTCATTTGGGTTCAAATGCCCACCTCTCTTGGTCATCACAGAAATTGGCCCGGAATGGCCATAAACTACCCGGTCCGGAAAACCGTACAGTTTCCAAACACAGAAATTGGCCCGGAATGGCCATAAACTACCCGGTCCGGAAAGACCGTACAGATTTCCCACTCAATACAAATCATCGGGGTGACTCCCCTTGGAACAGTCAATATCAGGGTACAAACGCCCATCCTCGGGGTGACTCCCCACCAAAAACAGTCAAATTCGCGGGTGACTTCCCAAAGAAGAACAGTCAAATTCGCGGGTGACTCCCAAAGAAAAAGTCGCATCTTCGGGGTGACTCCCCTTGGAATAGTCAAATCCCGGGTATAAACGCCCATCTTCGGGGTGACTCCCCTTGGAACAGTCAATATCGGGTATAAACACCCACCTTCGGGGTGACTCCCCTTGGAACAGTCAATATCGGGTATAAACACCCACCTTCGGGGTGACTCCCCTTGGAACGGTCAATCTCGGGTACAAAGCCCGTAGCCTTTCATTCGGCACGTCCATCTTTGACGAACTACGATTCGGCTTGATTCCCCCACGGGATACGTAGGAATCCTCTTCATAAGAGGTCCAGCCACTTGACCATCTTGGTCATCTCTTTTCCCGCCGTTCGTGTTCGGCTCGGGATTCTCATTGTGTCAACGACCCCATTTCCCGTGGAAATGACTTCACCGAGGGGCTCTGTGAGTACCCCGATCCGAACTCATGTTTTGGATCCACTTTAAATTAATTTTGGGCTTGCATAATTGCTAAAGAAGCAAATAAAGTCCAAATATCCATTCAGCCCATCCAACCCATTGGGTATGCCAAGCATTCGGCCCAACATGGCCAAAAGATGTACGCTGTCGTCCGACATGGGACATTAAGGTGGTTTAACTGCCCCTGTCGGACGACAAAGGCCTTCCCATCAGCCTGCCTATAAATACAAGGCATGGCTGATCATTTTGAGGGGACTTGGAGTGAATAGAGGGTGGATACCAGTAACATAGGGAAAACTCTGTCCAAATAGAGTCTCCCTCTCTCTCTCTCATACACACATAGTCACCTCCCTCCTCACACACACACACACACACACACTTCAAGGTCAAGATCCAAAGAAGCTCCCTTTGTTGGTGTGTAGAAGGGGTGGACACCATACTACTGGTGATCTCACCTTGTGGACTACAATAGGTAGCCACTAAACCCTTCTCCCTCTTTGAATAAAGTCTTTAATACATTTATAATACATTGCATGCTTACTTGCTTTAATATTATGTAGAAATTGGGATTTTTGCATGATAAAGGTGGTGGAGAAGTGAATCTTCAATATTCACTTCTCCCCACCTCAGATCTGGACATTTGGTCATCTTAGGATCAATAAAGATTCAATCTTTATGCATTGCATGGAGTTAGGAGGTGATGGCTACTTTAAAGTGGCCAAAAACATGTGATTTATCTCATTTGGCCACTAAAGCCATGTGATCCTCCCATAATACTCATATATTACTGTTTTAATACTACTTACAGCTAATAAAGGTGCTTAGTTTGCCTTGAGAAGCAAAGGGGAATCAATAGACTGAAGGGCACAGAAATGGCCTATCCCTGTCGGACGACACAGGACTCCATGGAGATCCTGTGTCATACGACATGGAGATCCCAGAAGGTCAGAAGCCATTCTTGGACTTCAGATCTGTCCAGATTACCCCTTTTGTAACTCAAAGCTTACCTAAGCATTTCTGTGGCTCATAAGCCACTATTTGGGTGCCTATGATCTGTTTGGGTGCAATTTATTGGAGGCGGTTTGTCACATGACATGAATAACTTCGGATGTCATGTGACATCCGTATCATTCAAAGTCTATCATGACTTTTCTCACTTCCATCACTCCCAAACTGAGCTTAGACCTTCAAATAGCGTCTTTACTGAGTCAAATAAAATGTCATTCCAGTTCCAGAAATAGCTTGGTCATTGTAAAAGACAATTTGACCAAGAGGTATCATGTCGTGCGACACCCTCTTCCTAGGAGGTCCTGTATCGGACAACATCAAAGCTCTCTGGGCAGATTGTCTTACCTTCTGCCTTGTTATGACAATCATAATATGTAAAAGGGTGTGGCCCCCTGTCATGGCTCACAAGTTGTACTCAGTCTTGATATTATCAATGAAATGTCAAAATTCGCATGCTTTGCTCATCGACACACCTTGCACACACACTTTGAATGTCCAAAATTGTCCAACGTTGATTGAAAGTCTCGAAAGAGACGTGTTGGGTGAACTCTCTAGTTCTTTCCAAACACGTAACCAGACTCCCGAACCCAAAATACTCTTAAAATAGGTTTTTCAATGTTTTCCTTTAAAAACGGCGTGGCGACTCCCAAAACCGAAGTTTTCAAAAGCTTATCATTACAATATACTCCCTTTTCTCTAAAAAAAAGGAAAAATCAAGAAAAATGATGATTTCGGGCGAGCGTTCATTCAGCTGCATAAGAAACCTCCTCTGCGGTTTCAATCTCAGGTTCTTTTCCTTTCATCTGAGAATTTTTCCCAAACTGTTTCTTTGGGTAGACATAATGGAAGTTAAGTGTAGCCTTTTGTTCCTGTTCTTTACCCTTAGAAATAGAATGCTTCTCCTTAGGAGTTTCTTTAGTTAGTTTAGAAATTTCCTCATCCTTTTCACAGCAGGATGCACACTTCTCCTTTTCACCTGTTTGAAATCCCAGACCTTCTTTAATTCCACTGGTCATTTGGGATTCTAATATTTGATCCAAGGTAACACGTGATTTGGTCCACTCATCAATAATCTTCTGGAGATCATTGTTTTGAGCAACCAGATCATCGTTCCTAAGTTGAAGTGCAGCAACCTTAGTTTCTAGGATGCGGTTTTTTTCAGCAATAGGAGACATACTTTTAACTTGGTCTTTAAGATTAGAAATTTCAAACCTCATTACAGTTTTCTCCGTATTAAACTGAGAAATTTCATCATGTGCTAAAGCTAAAGCTTTTTTAACATTATTGACTTTTTGGATCATCATTTCATCTTCCTTGAACATCCTTTCATGTTCCATGGGAGAAACTTCTTCCACCACCTTTTTCAAAATTTTCTTATTTGGAATTTCTTTTGAAGGTGTAGCATTTTTGGTAGGAAAAATGGGATGTGAATAAGAACTATTCCCAATCTTAATGCTAGGAGTAAGTTTCACATCACCATCCAATTTAAACTTGGAAATCCTTTGAGGAACTACTTCATCCTCCATATCCAGTGACTCGACTGACTCAGCATCTGAATCATCGGAAGCATCTGCAACTAAGCAGAGATTAACCTCTTCGATTTCATCATCACTTCCCTCATCAAAATTTGTTTCAATCCAAGTAGCTAACTCCTTTTAGTTCTCTTCCTCTTCATCAACCATTACCTTGCGACGAGAAAATTTCGCAGGAGAGGTTTTCTTTTTCATATATTTGAATCTAGGCTGTGGACACTCAGATGCAAAGTGACCAGGTTTTCTACAGTTGTAGTAAACTAGATCACTCTTTTTCTTTGTATCAGCAACCTTGGAAAAAGTTGCTGGAGGTTTGCCTTTAGAAAATGATTTTGTGAAGGGTTTTGAAGATTTTCTAAATTTTTGAAATCTTTTCACAAACATGGCAAAATCATCATCATCTATTTCGATGAGTGATGCGGTTGATATGGAAGAATCAGTGGTTTGATTAGACTCTAAGATTTGCATACAAGTTACTTAACGTCCAAGTATTCAAAACTTCTGAGTCCTCAAGAGATGTGGCCTTATTTACCCATCTCGAACCTAAAGCAGCTAAGAAAGTCATATTGACCTCTTTATCAGTTAAAGTTTTGCCAATATATCTACAAGCATTAACTACCTCAACGTAGCGATCGTAGGTTTGGCGCAAGGTTTCATTGGATTTTCTGTTGAAGTTGTTGTAGGATCTTTCAACAGCATATCTTTTATTTTCCTTGCAGAGATCATCACCTTCAAGATAGCTCTCTATGCCATCCCACATCTGCTTTGCAGTTTTAGAATACATCACTTTTTGAAGGGTTAATACGGGTAGGGTTCCAAAAATGATGAACCTTGCTTTGCTGTCCAAAGCAGCTAATCACTTTTCCTCATCAGACCACTCAGATTTTGGCTTTTGGACTTCTGGAAATTCAGCACTGGTGCTTGGATTAGTGTTGGCCTTCATGGGAACGAACGGGCCATTTGCCACGCACTCCACCAGCATTTTGTCGATGGTCTCCAAATGGATTATCATTCGGACTTTCCAGATGTCGAAGTGGTCTTCGTCCAAAATAGGAATGTGTAACCGTTGTCATGGTTTTAGTATTTGCCATAGCGAATCGGCACACAAGTTGTTAAGCTTGAAAAATAGTGGTTTTATAAATGTGTTTGCTCTGATACCACTTGTTGGTCCCAAAGGTGACAACAAGGGTGAAAAACATCTAGAGGGGGGTGATAGATGTTACAAATTTTTTGCCCTCTTTTGAAAACTTAACATCTTGCTTACAAACCTCTTGCAATGTATTATAAACTGCAAGTGGTATTGCAAAATGCACATCGGAATTACAGAGTAAAATGGTGCGGTTTATGAGGTGCGGTTTTGTAAGCGGTTTTCAGTGCAGTTTTACAAATCTTAAAAGTGATGTTTTGACAAAGTTAACTGCAAACACAATTCACAATAATGGATAACTGAGAATAAGATCAAACAGATAAAGATAAAATAATTAGCAATGAACAGTAAATAAAAGTGCAGAAATAAAGAACACAATATTTGGAGCGGTTCAATCGTAAATGATCTACATCCACTACTAAGATGGTTAGTCTTGGATTTTCTAAGAGTTTGATTTTATATTGAGTATGAGAGATTATAAAGTACAAAGTACAATACTCAGATCTAAAATCTATTCTATGAAGATCAAATCCTAGACTATAACCGGTGTATCTCAAATGAACAATCTATGTGATTAAACAAGTGAGGTGTGTGTGTGTGTTTAACAAGATCAAGGCTCTTTGGATCTATATGATATAGAGCACAATGATTCTTGAGTGTATAAGGCTTGATTTCTGGGCTGGAAAATATTTTTTGAAGAAAGAAGATGAAGATTCAAATGGCTGAATATTTTCTGGGCAGAGCTTCAATCTTCTTATGAAATCACAGCAATTTCAATTTCTCAAGCAATCTTCAAATGTTGAAGATTAGGGGTATTTATACCCAAGCACCAAGAAAGTAGCCGTTAGAAACAGCTTTTTGCAAGAACTGTACTGGTGCATTCTGATTGGTCCACAAATCCACTTTTGTCCTTTGGTACAACAGTTGCAGATAAAGCTGATCAGACCTCATGAAGAACATCTGTCACCTTTTCAAGATCCTTGCAGATCTTGTCTGACACTTAGTCACATGACAAGATTTGGTGGTTGACTTTTGATATTGCTGACGTGGATTCCAACAGTCATATGTGATCTAACTTCAAGTCTTCAATCATTGGATGCGGTCTGGTATGAAGCAGTTGAGTAAGTGCGGTTTCACCAGATGAGGTTTTTCAGTGTGGATTCAAGATTGGAATTTGCAATGTGGTTAGCAAGTGCGGTTTCACTACTGCGGTTACACTGAGTCTTCAAGATGCGGTTTCAGAGAAAGAGATTCACAGATCAATTTGCTAGGAGTGGTTTGCTCATGCGGTTTTGATGGTGCGGTCTGAAACCTTGACTGTGGTTTTACAGGATTGCAATACCTCTTGACTTGAAACCTCTTAGTCCAATGAGTTGTGCCAGACTTCAAGCTTAATTAAACCCATTCTATAAAATGGACTTATACTAAAAAATTGAAGTCTAAGCTTCATTACATATGGGCCTAAAGTCCAGAAAATAGAGATGAGGTTATGGTATCAATCAAATCTAAGCTAAAGCTAGGAGGGTTAAAGAATGCATACCCAACAGGTTCGACTAATACTTTGTTCGATCTCTTACTTATGCTAGTTCGACGATAAAGACAAAAACATGGATCAATACAAAAGGATTCAAAAAGCAGCTAGCATTAAAGTAGTAAGTCCCCCTAAAGCGGGGCATGACTTACCCAAATCGGGCCAAGGCATTGACAACTAAAAACAGTAAATAAAAATTGTTTGGGACCTGTTCATTAAAAAACCAAATCAAATTAAAAGATCAATCTTCTTGATCATCATCCTGTTGTTGCTCCTGTTGCTCAACATCTTGGAATACTTGGTCCTGAGTGACCTCTTCATCCTCCTCAGCTTCATCAGCCTCCTCGAGCTTCTGGAGTATGACATTGAAATTCCTTTGCTCGACTAGAGGTGTGACCCAGGGCTCTAGCCCGTCCTTTGCATCCTGTTGGGCGATGACGGCAAGGTCGTTGGCAGTGAAGGGAACTAGAGGATGACATGCTCGAGTTGCCTCATCATACTTGTCAGCATGAGCCCATTCAGCTAATTTCTCTACTGGCAACTCGACATAAGGATCAACAAAGGCATGTCGATCCATGTGTTGGCGCCCAACATCATAAAAGTCCCTAGCTCGGGATATTATAATGTCGTAGCACTCATCACTATTTTTTATTGTTCGACGGCCACCTTCTCTCTAGCTTGGACCTTCTCCTCCCATTTAGCCTGGGCAGCTAGATGGTCCTCACTCATCTTTATCATTCTGTTGTTGCGATCTTGGACCATCTCAGTAAGATGGCCCAGTTTCCCCTCCAGCTTGGCCTTCTCCTGACGCCCCAGTGCCACCTCCTCCTCCAGAGCAGCTTTAGAGGGAGCCAAAGAATCAACCTGGGCCTAAAGGGGAGTGAGATGCTCCTGCGCCATTTTCAAAGCTGCCAGAGCCTCATCTCGCTCCTTCTCTGTGCTGAAATGAGCGGCCTACAAAGCTCGGCATTGGGAGATAGACTCATAGAGCTTCTCCCTCAAACTAGCAGCCTCTCTGGCCTTCCTTGAGTAGTTGGCGGAGGCAATCTGTTCCTTTTCAATGGCAGCCCGCCAGCTGCACTTTGCCTGCTCCGTCAAGGCAAGAGACTGCACAAACGAGTAAATACAGTTAGTGAAGTGACGACCAAAGTTGTAACAACCAAAAAAAAAGAGAAATAAAGGATAAGGTGAAACAAAAAGCACAAGTATTACCTCGGAAGCGAGCAAGCCAGACCTGTACTGTACTCTTCAAAAGTGAGCCCCTCCTCAACAAATTGGGCCAGCAGGTCCCGATCTGCTACCCTTCTCACAATGATTTGCCCCAATCCCAACTCGGGATATTAGCGGCGTAGACTATTGATGTCTTTGAGGGGAGGGACATCACTTAGCCTCTCGACAACTACCTACACCTCTTCAATGCTTTTGGCAGAAGAAGCTTGAGGAGGAGGATGGCTTGATGCAGAGCCAGCCGCCCTAGATGTTCCAGCTTGATCATGGGTTGGCTTAGTGCGTGACCTCTTCCTAAGCCGACTAAGAGGAAGGCGACATCAGTATCTTCTGGCTCGTCAGCATCGAGCTCCAAGTCAACAATATTATAGGGATCTAGCCCAGCTGACTCCTGCTTGGGCTTAGAGCCCGACTCTATCTTGTTCGACATGTCGAATCCCCCTCTCCCCCAATTACTTGCACTTGGGTTGCCTGCTCAATGGCTCCACTGGCCTAGTCCCATCAATGGGGATCATCCCCATTCCTGCCTTAGAGAGCAAGGCGTTTCTATCCTCTTGCTCTTGCTGGGTATTTAAATATTTGGGGATGGTAAAGTTTGAAAAGGAAAGGAATCATTCCTTATATACGACTCCTTTTCCTTACATAAATTGGAAAGGGTGGGGGACATAACCGTTCGGGTGTCAGAATAAAGGTTCCTCGCCAGTTCCCAATGCAGTTGTCCAATCGCCAGATCTGTCCCATTATGGCGCATTAAACAGCGTATCCAACCATCAGAAGTCAATCGTCGAGAGCGACCTACATCTACTAAGTCGACTATCAACCATTGGACTACGTAAGTCATCTCAAAATTTTCCTTTAACTTCCTGGTCGACAAAGTCAACTCAGAAATTTGGGGGCCACTAAACGGAATAAAAGTGATGGGCCAGGCCTAACGTATGGAGCCCAATGTTTCTACCATTGCATGGGTACAGTCAATTAATGGGCCAAACACAATTGTTGCAACCCTAGTGGCCCAACGGTATAAATCAGTCGACCAAGCTCATTGTCCGACCATCCTTAGTCCCGACCTAGCTTCGTCCGACATACGATCATCAACTTGTACAATCTCTGCCTAGCCAAGACAAGAAGTCAGGTCGACCTCGAATACTCAGGCGACCTCGACCAAACGAACACGTGTGTCTATACACGACTTTACTTGTAACCGCCTCCTACAATCTCGGGGACTGTTACGCTTGCATTATCTCCACGATTCAAGTGATTCCCTATGATCCTACGACACCACTATATATATTAGACTACATCCAATTAGAAAGGTAATGTCATATTTAATATTTGAGATTTAAGTCGTTCAATACAGTTTATTACGAACTAAACACTTTATCTCATCATCACGCTGGAGGTCTTAGCCGAAGAAAATCTCGACTAGTCGTTTATTCGTGGTTTCAGGTCTCAGTTGCTGGATTATACCCTATTGCTGGAATAAGGCAGATCCGCACCGTTTCCTACATCATCAAATATATTTTAATGTTGTCTTGCCCTAAAAAAATATCCTCTCTTTCAAAATATAGAAAACAAAAAACATTCATAATTTTTTGTCATTCCCTTCCTTGCCCCATTTTTCCGGTTTAGCAACAATCATTTATGCCGCTTTCCGTCATAACTAATAGTTGGTAGAATTGTTTGTTGGGATTGGACACAAACCAAAGCAGGAAAAAGGATTTGGGTTGCGCGGAAGAAGGAAAGTAGGAGAAAATTTGGTAGTTTTCAAATCTAATCTAGTTTCCTTTTGGCAACGAAATTCTTTTCTTGGGTAGAAAGCAGTTTAAAAGGAATTGAAATTCTTTAGGGTTTAGGTTTGTTGTTCCTATAAATACAAGTGATGACCTAGAATATTGTGTTGCTTGTGTGATCAAATTATTTTTTGTTAATTTGTGTTAGCCAGAGATAATTTGTGAGATCAACAAAGAGAGTCAAGACAGTGGTGGGTATTCGGATGCCCTTAGGGGCATTTCATTGGTGTCCTAACTAGAAGATGTCTAAGGTTTATTTGTGTGAAGGTGTGTTCATAATTCATAGGCTATGTTTATTGTTGTAAACATGAGCTAATATTGTAACATAACGGATTGGTGATATTAGTTGATGTTGTTGCTTGCTAGTGCCCCCAGATGTTGTCCAAAAGGCTGAACTGGGTGAACAAATTGTGTATTCTTCTTCTTTAATTACTTTTCATATGGATGTTGCATTCATGTTATCTCTTCCTACATACTTGGTATGCGACAAGTACTTCTCGGAGACCACCGATTTCCCAACATTGCCAAGATCACCTAGAGTGTCCTTTCTGTCCCATCAATTAAACATTGTAAGTTAGTTTGGCAACTATCGCAACCATCATCTATGCCGCTTTCGTTTGGGCGATTTTGGCAGCTATAGCAACCATCATCAGTGTCGCTTCTGTTTCTGCTCAATAAAAATACTTGTTAAGAAAGGTGATGATAAAGATTATAAAGTAAGAGGTGGAGAAAGAATGAAATACTTTCGGTTCCTTCATCTCTCTTTCCTCTCTCTATATCTAGTTCTCTTTCTCTATTCGACGATCTTCATCTCTCCCCCTCTCTTCGATAAACTGTTATATACTTACTCTGACCCTATGTTCTGGTTACTTATTTTTCTTTTTGTGTGTCCAATATTTTGGTTATTAACTCAAAATAGTCAATGAGACTCAATTGTCATACAACAAAAATCTCTCTGGCTCACTTTCTTTTTTCTGTATTAGTTTTTATACTCACAACACTTGCTTTTTTCTTAATATACGCGCATTTAGATTTAGTAACCATAACATTGGGACGAGGGGTATAATATTTTACACTTTCTTTTTATGTAATTTAACTATTTTTTGCTACCGCATTAGAAATAAAATGTATCTCCTTAGTCGAGTTCCCGTGCCTTATTTTAAAAATAAAAAGTGGATTTTTATTTTCTTAATGATAGATAAAATGTCACTTATGCTATATCAATTAGCCTATAAATAAGCTAGCATATGTCCTTAACAGGATTCGAACTTTCTACCTCCACTATGTAAGCTAATATCGGATGCCACTAGAACTTAAGTTCTTTGGTGAGTGCCCATGCCTTCTCTTCGGTTTGTTGAGAGTCTTTGTGTGATACTTGAATTTCTTCTTGTTGAAATGTTTGGGATCTTTGTTTGGGCACTTACCGTTGACCCAAACGTTTTATTTTGTCATGTCAATTCTAAAAGTCAAAGACTTTCTGTGTGTGATTTTCTTAACGCCGGATTTCGATAGTGTTCAAGTTATAATTTTGGAGACGCATTTAGGTCTCTCAAGTCATTGTTCGTAAGGATGTTCGATAAGGATTTTGTTTTGGGGATATCATTACAGGTGATGTTCGAAGTTGATAATTTAATTGTTTGTCATAAATTTTATATTAACATAGTAATCTTCATATCTTTCGAATGAGTATCCAATTGTTTCGGAGAAACATCTTCTTGATATTTATTAATGCAAATATGTAAGTTTCCTTTCAAAAAATAAAATAAAAATAGAGCTCAATATTGTATACTCCCTCTCCCAATTAAAGCTTTACCCTTTTTTTGGGACAAAAAAAATAAGAAAGGGGTATTTATATTCAAAAGTGGTTTGAGTGGGAAATAGGTTGTGAGTGAAATAAGTGAGTGAATTGACAAGTGGGTACACAATTTAAGTGAAAGAAATGACTGTTGACACCCACACCTAAGTATGCACCCACTTGTACTAAGTGCACCTCCCACACTTGGTAAAAATTCCTTCTGCATATCCCTTTTATATGCACCCACCAGCATGTGAGATTCACAGGAGGAGAAAGTGTGAAAAGCACGTGAATTAGGGGACTAACCGGCCGGCCATCCTAGCCAATCGACCGGCCAGGTGGGTGATGACAGGCTTTTTATCACGTTTTTTTGTTGATTATGTTGGGTTATCTGAAACCCTAAACATAATCCCCAATTAACTTTCAAACCGTAGAAACGTTCTTCCACGAGATTCGCTCTCCCACTCTAATCGTTCATTTCCTCCACCCAACCCTTTAACCCCATTAGAAAAAACACAGTGTACACAATTTACCTAAACATTCCACCAAGTACACAACATCTACTACACATTTTCCTAATCAACATTCTGCCCAAACAAATTTCCTCTCTCCTAGTAAAGTTTTTAAAATTTTATCCCCACCTAAATGCCAAAGTCGGCTCATAAATTCCATCTCAAAAGAGAACTTTCTATTTGAGATCTCGTCCATCAACATTGAAGAAGGTAACGAAAATTGGAGTAAACCAAGGTCTAGACGTTCCTCAATATCCGATCGGCAATCAAAGTCATATATAAATTCATGCTCTAAATTCCATTAAAGTATAGGAACATCATTGCATGATAACACACGCGCGCACACACACAAGCTAGAAAAAGCGGTCTTGACGGAACGAGAGAGGTGGGTGACTAACACTTTTCCACTTCGTAACGAGACTTCCGAAATAAGAATTTCGTATATAAGGCTTTTCTATTATTTTTCCTTTAATAAAAAATGGTGACGACTCTTCTGAAACCTCCGAAGGCCACTACGGATTCGAGACATCCACAACAACATGTTAAATTTCTAACGAAATTAAAGTCATGTGACTTGCCATGACATTTTAAGGAACATTTTATAGTGTTTTTAGAGCTATGCATATCTGATTGACATAATTTGTTTTTTTAATTGACTAATATTTAAATATACAACATATATTATTTTTTCAATTTTCTTAGAATGGGTTACTATACATTAATATTTATTTTAATATTAAATATTGAAAAAATATTTAAAAAATTAGAAAACAAAGGGAAAATAATCTCAATAAATTAAAACTATCTATATTTATTTTCTAAGAAGTAAATCATACATGTAAATTGTCAAATTCATGATAATATTCAATGGGGAAAAGAGAGAGAGAGGAACGATAACGAATTAAGGGGATGGTAGACGTGGAAGGGGTGATGGGAGAAGGTTGCGGAGTGTTTGAGGAAACAAAAGGGATGGGAAATGGAATAGCAAGGTGGGGTGTAGTGTTTTTTCAGATTAGTTCTCTCATGTTTTCTATTTTTAATAAATTAATATTAAAAATTAATATAAAATAATTTGATCACCATAATTTTTTTAAAATGTTGTAAATTTAAATATTAAATTCAATTTTAAAAAAGAATCATGACACTCGATTGACAAGTCCAATCCCAATATCTTGATTTCGAGTGGCAATGCATCGCAAACAAAAAGTCTCTGGATCAATGGAATCTCATCAGCCACACGAATTGGTATCATGTGCAAGTTATATCATGTGCAAGTCACACTGTCACATGCCTTTAATTTTGTTAGAAATTTAACAGTTCAAGACTTTTGTAGCGTGATTGCTAATAAATGTAAATGTTAGTATACCAATCGGCTAAATTGAACAATTGGCAACAACATTGCAAATCTGAGTAAACGTAAGGAACCAAATTGCAAATAGCCTTTTGTAGAATTAGAAGAAAACCAACACTTATTTACCTACTATATTTTTTACACTTTTGAATTATCAATAGGGCTTTGAACAATTAAATCATCAATTCACTTGCAATTACTTACTCATTTCTTAATGTTTCGTAATAAGTATGTAAACTCTTGGTACGACTCTTACTCTGGGATAAGGGGATTTTGAACCGCTACAACGACCACACTTGGATACAGCGTTGCACCAAATAAAATTCAGACGACAACAATGCATTACAAATGTAAATTTTACATTGTTTAATGGAGCTTTTATACGACATTGTTTTGTTTTTATATCGTATTCTAGTTTAAAAAAATGTGTTTTATATATATTCGTTCAAAATATTTTACATTGCGTATTGTAGCATTTATATGGCCTTGTTTGGTTTTGATACTGCTGGAGCGCTGTAGCGAAGTGTTCGCTGGTAAATACTAAATACAGGGAACAAAAAATACATGGGAACGAAAAATTCCAATCCTACCCTTGCCCGTCTCGTGTGGATATACACGATATGTTCGGTACCATTTCGCGTCAATCTACACGAATGTTGATGAATCGCCATAGAAAGAAGCTCCTTTCGATCGGCACCAACTTCAGTTGAGATTGACTACCCATTCTCTTGCTCTTCGATCAATTATTAGATGTACCATTCTTGTTCATACATATAAATCGATTCCCCATTTCTTCCCAAGTCAAAATTCAAACTGTAAGCACAATATCTTTGTCAAAATCAGAAACACATTTCTTGCTAGTATGATTGATTTGGTGAGAAAAACTGAAAAGGGGAAGAGTTAGGTGGTGAGCTTTCAATGAAGAATCAGATTAATTAAGATTTGGAGCTTAATTTTCATACATCTTCTAATTATGCTTGTTCTTGAATTAGGGTTCTTGAATTAGGGTTCTTGAATTAGTGACGCCATTGATGCCTCCCGTAGGTTGTGGATCTACACGAGAAGTATCTCGTGTGGATCGACACGTGATGTGTCTCGTGTAGATCCACACGATATGTGTCTCGTGTTGAACCACACGAGATGTGTCTCATGTGGATCCATACGAAACACATAACTTAAAACCTTAAATAATGGCACACATTTGTAACTCAATTTCCATTTGGATTTTGAGAAAAGTCATAAATATGAAAAACACTTTAAATGTCATTTAGAATGTAGAAAAAAATTAAAAAAAAATAAATGAGGTAGCTGTATACCATTTTCACAAGATCGGGACAAATAAAACCCTAAAAATCCTAAATAATGGCACATATTTGTAACTCAATTTCCATTTAGATTTTGAGGATTGTCATAGATATGAAAAACACTTTAAATGTCATTTATAATGTAGAAAAAAATAAAAATAAAATAAACGAGGTAGCCGTATACCATTTTCTCAAGATCGGGACACATAAAACCCTAAAAATCCTAAATAATGGCACATATTTGTAACTCAATTTACATTTGGATTTTGAGGATTGTCATAGAGGTGAAAAACACTTTAAATGTCATTTAGAATATATAAAAAAATTAAAAAAAAATAAACGAGGTAGCTGTATACCATTTTCACAAGATCGGGACACATAAAACCCTAAAAACCCTAAATAATGGCACATATTTGTAACTCAATTTCCATTTGGATTTTGAGGATTGTCATAGATATGAAAAACACTTTAAATGTCATTTAGAATGTAGAAAAAAATTAAAAAAAAATAAACGAGGTAGCCGTATATCATTTTTCACATGATCGGGACACATAAAACCCTAAAAACCCTAAATAATGGCACATATTTGTAACTCAATTTCCATTTGGATTTTGAGGATTGTCATAGAGATGAAAAACACTTTAAATGTCATTTAGAATGTATAAAAAAATTTTAAAAAAATAAATGAGGTATCCGTATACCATTTTCACAAGTTTGGGACACATAAAACCCTAAAAACCCTAAATAATGACACATATTTGTAACTCAATTTCCATTTGGATTTTGAGGATTGACATAGAGATGAAAAACACTTTAAATGTCATTTAGAATGTAGAAAAAAATATAAAAAAAATAAACGATGTATCCGTATACCATTTTCACAAGATCGGGACACATTCCTTAAAATTTTAAATAATGGCAAATATTTGTAACTCAATTTCCATTTGGATTTTGAGGATTGTCATAGAGATGAAAAACACTTTAAATGTCATTTATAATGTAGAAAAAAATATAAAAAAATAAACGAGGTAGCCGTATACCATTTTCACAAGATCGGTACACATAAAACCCTAAAAACCCTAAATAATGGCACATATTTGTAACTCAATTTCCATTTGGATTTTGAGGATTGTCATAGATATGAAAAACACTTTAAATTTCATTTAGAATGTAGAAAAAAAATTTAAAAAAATAAACGAGGTAGCCGTATACCATTTTTCACATGATCGAGACACATAAAACCCTAAAAACCCTAAATAATGGCACATATTTGTAACTCAATTTCCATTTGGATTTTGAGGATTGTCATAGAGATGAAAAACACTTTAAATTTCATTTAGAATGTAGAAAAAAAATTTAAAAAAATAAACGAGGTATCCGTATACCATTTTCACAAGTTTGGGACACATAAAACCCTAAAAACCCTAAATAATGGCACATATTTGTAACTCAATTTCCATTTGGATTTTGAGGATTGTCATAGAGATGAAAAACACTTTAAATTTCATTTAGAATGTAGAAAAAATATAAAAAAAATAAACGATGTATCCGTATACCATTTTTCACAAGATCGGGACACCTAAAACCCTAAAAATCCTAAATAATGGCACATATTTGTAACTCAATTTCCATTTGGATTTGGAGGAAACTCATGTAGATGAAAAACACTTTAAATGTCACCTATAATGTAGAAAAAAATTAAAAAAAAATAAACGAGGTAGCCGTATACCATCTCCTACATCCTCCTCAATCTCAAGCTCAGACCCACGCACGATAGTCCTATCATGTATCCTTTTGCTGCGTTTATCTACCTTAGCTGCCGTCTCGGCCTTCCTCTTTCTATTGGACGCGGTCATACGTTCACGTGCCTACAAAAAAACAAATAAGAGACAATAAATTAGCTATTTAGCATTTATAACTGAATATGAACGATGTAAAGGAAAAGAGTGGACACTGGACACATCTCGTGTGAACTCACACGAGATGCATCTCGTGTGAGTTTACACGAGATGCATCTCTCCAGTTTGGTTAAATTCCCAACATTGCTTTTAGCACTCATAAACAACTCACTGTAATCCTACAATGGCACTGATACAACATTCGATATTCCTTAATCTTTCTTTCACAAAGTTTAAAATGACACTAAAGACGCTTTCTCGTGTGAACTCACGCGACATGATTTTCGTGTGAACTCACACGATTTCAGCCATTAAAATCGCCTTAAACCCAGTTCATGAAAGACGTCGAAATCAATGGCAAATCAATTGAAGCAATCAAAAACATGTGCCATTAGACATTGGGTTTTTAATGAACGTAAAATTAGGTTAAAATTAGGTTCAAATCGAATTACCTTCTTTACAGGCACGGTGATGAAGCGGAGGCGGCGGCGATGGCAGTGTTGGTAGCAGCGGCGGAAGTTTCGGCAAGGACGACCGAAATTTTTACTCGAGCCATGGCCGATCGGTGTATTTGTTCGTCGTAGTAATGAGAGAGAGAGGGAGAGGAAGAGGGAGCGTGTTTTTGAATTGTGATTGTGAAATGAAAAAAAAAATAAAAAATATATATATATATATATATATATATATATATATATATATATATATATATATATATATATATATATATATATGGGTATTTTCGTCAATTGCGTTGGACCGTGTATTTTTAAGGCCGTGTATTTAACTATAACCGTGTTCGCTTTAGCGATCCCTAGGACAAAGAAATTATTAATAAATTTTGCCAGTGTAGGTAGAAAAGGTGACTTGTAATAAAAGACGTTTTTATATAAAAGATGAAGCTTTAGTTGAAACTGACGAATCATATCATATACCTCTCTTCTTCCATACATTCTCTATATATTAGCCCCCCAAAAAATCAATTACTCCCTCCGTCCCAAATTGAATGACTTTTTTTTTTTTTTACAAAATGAATGTTGTTTTAAAACTTTTTATTCAAAAAATTGTCCCAAAATGATTTTTTTTTTTTTCAATTTTTGGTCAAATAGCACATTAGTACCCCAAACTTGCACACAAATTGCAATTTATGTTTTAATGTTACAATTTTAGCAATTTAGTACCTAATGTTCACATTTTATGGCGAAATGAATCTTTTATGAACGGCCATGGATGGAAGCTAACGAAATAAACAAAAAATTTAACGAGCTTCTTTAAACAGAGTGAAACTGTAAACTATTAAACCTTGGACCCTAATAATTATTTCATACTAAAAAATGGCCTAAAAATTAAAATGTCAATTCCAATTTGCTGAAAATATAAGTTAGACCCAATTTTTTTCGTTGCGAGTTTGAACGAAACTTGAGCAATAATTTAGATTACTTTTAATCATCCTAATGAAAATCTAAAATTTGTTTTTGATACACCATTATACGTATTATCAATAACAATTTTTAAATTTTCATTCGGATAATTAAAAGTAATCTAACTTATTGTTCAAAATTCATCCAAACTAACAAAAAAAGAGGGACAAGCTTTCCGGGGCGGAGGGAGTATTAAATAGTAGAGTTTACAGAGTGAGTTAGCTAGATAATCCTCTGTAAAGATGATTCCAGGATGAACATAATACAGTCATATAACTAACCCTATAAGGCAAACCATAAACAGATTAACACATTACTTACAATTCACAAAAGTGTTACAGAACCTCCTACTGCTGATTTCCTGCATCTGTGAAGTTAAGTTTTCTTTCTCAATGATGATCTCCTGGTAATAGTATTATGTCCCGCCACAGTTCTATACGTTTTCTGAAGCTTCTTCCACCTTGATTTCGCCTCTCTCTTAAATTTCATTTTCCTATAACGTTCTCGATTTTTTAACCACTTACTATAGTTCTTCCCCTCCTTGCACTCAATGAATTCTGATAAATCATCTATATCTGCAGCATCATCAATGATGGTCTTGAGGAAAATCTCCCCGTTACACACTACCTCCTCCAAGCCAGGGTCTTGCTCCGTGTTTTCTGCGACCTGGGTATTAAACGGGATTTCTGAGAGCACATCTTCTCCTTCTGCGAGGTCACTTGCAACAGACACCTTACTGCAAGAAAAATGAAGGTACATGCTTAGGACATTATCAACGATATATCTTACTCCCTCCGTCCCTAAATGAATGTCCAAATTTCATTTAGGGGACATTCTTGTTTACTTTTTGTACAATTAAATGTCAAAGATGCATAAATATTCTTGTTTTCCACTTTCCAATCATTTAGTTTTGCAAGTACAAAAAGGACTAGTGAAAAAAAAATTGATAAAAAAAACATTTAGGGACAACGTTATTTCCAAAAGGGACATACATTTTGGGACAAAATTTTCTTCAAAAAGGACATTAATTCAAGGACAGAGGGAGTACTATAGAACTTTCATGCATAGACAGCCAACCTCCCAAAGATTTATTAGAACTGGAATTAAGGGCCAAAAATGAATTACAGTTCTTTGATTAGTGCTTAACATGTAAGAAAGGTGACTCAGTTTTACAGAAGAAAAGAGACCAATTAGGGAAACACTTGATATTCATTTGGCCAAAAAACCCTGAATATGAAACATACTTTCACATTTTTTTTTTACATATTGTTGTACAATGCAGCGGAAGCAAATAGACAATAACCAAGAACACAATTGAGAAATCGAAAGAGAAAGGAGATGGAAATCAATTGGGGTTTTGAACCTTGCCTCTGTTTTATTATGTGCAATATATCATATGTTTACATAGGGTTACAAACAATATACTCCCTCCGTCCCACCTCACTTGACACCCTTGAGGTGGGCACGGGAACTAAGAAAAAAGAATAAAATAAAAGAAATGTGTGGTAAAAAATGAAGAGAGAGAATGAGTGGGGTAAATAGTAGTGTTGGTTGAATAAATTGAGTGGTGGAAAATGAAGAGAGAGAATGAGTGGTGGGGTAGAGTGAATATAAAATTATAAAAAGTAGACTATTTTGGGAAGTGTCAAGTGAGCTGGGACGGCCCAAAATGGAAATAAGTGTCAAGTGAGGTGGGACGGAGGGAGTATATATGTTACAAACCCTAGCCTAAACCAAGACCAAATAAACAGAAACCCGTTCAGGCCCAAAACCCCCGTCAGCCTTGAGGCGCCCGTCCCAAGTTGACCCAGGCGCCCGGCGTTGTGCCATGCCATGCTGCACCTACGCCCTCGGAGGGCGCTGGGCCCTTTGCCAGGACATCAAGCCATTACATCCAACACATATAATGTAATCTATTTGTTAGTGACTGAGATGTTTAATGTACTTTTAACTAAATTATCAAATAATGCAATGTATTAATTATTAACCTGACAGTGTAAAAATCCTAACAGAATACTGACATGGCAAATGATGTGTAATTTGTCTAACCTAATCAGAATTTTTTGGTTGGAGTTAAAAAATATTCGTTAAAAAAACTAACAAAAATTTCCTTCGCCATCCCTCTAAAACCCAACCATCACCACCATTCATCATCCCATCACCACCAACCACCGCACCACCATCTCTTGATCCCAGCAACCTCCAACCAACTACCACCCCACTGTCACCCAACAATGGCAATTCCTCTCTCTAAAAATCCCCACCACACCTCCATTTCACCTCTCAGCTCTCACCTCTAAATCAAATGACACAAAATCCAACAATCAAAATCAAAGAATAATCAAACTCAACAACTGGAGAGAGATGGGTTTTGAGCAACCGTACTGTAAAAAAAATGCTTACTTCTTTAATGGCGGGTTTTGAGGGGATCTGCGATGCTTTATTTCAACATCCTTCAATTTCCCCACCCAGTTAAACGGAAAAAAGAAGCTTTGATTAGGTAAGTGTAATCTTGCGAACGTCGCTGCAAATCTTGCAAATTGATCATGCAGTTCAATTTCCCCAACCAGTTCATTCACACATATCCAAAACTAATCAGCTCCATAGTTATCGTGGTAAGGGAGGCGGTTTTGGGGATGGGTTGAGAGGGAGGGGATGCCAGGGTTTCGGGAATTGGGTAGAGATGGATGGTGAGTGTGAAACCGAGATAGGAAAGGTGGGCAGCAAGTGCAAGACTGAGAAGAGGGTGGGTCGCCGCCAGGGGTGATGGGTTTGTGTTTGTCTGGGAAGAGACAAAGGTGGCACGGCCTAGGATCGGGGAAGAGGGGGGCGGTGGGGATGGGGAAGAGAGGGAGAGTTGGCAAGGGAGGCAATGGGGCGGGGCGGGGCAGGGAGGACAGGCCAGTAGCAATGGTGGGCTGCTGGGGGAGAGGTGATGAAGGGTGGAGGTGGGTGGATTTTGGTATAGCAATTTTGTCTTTCTGATACTAAATCGGAACTCATTATTTAATATGTAATCTGTCCCACCTTGAATATCTTGTTAAATTCTTATATTGGGCTTACTCTTGGTTTGTGGCCATAAAAATGGATTCGGCTGAGTTCATTGAGAAAAAGTTATTTTGAGCAAGTAGCTAATACTACTAATATAATAATATACTGTACAGTCTGTACCTCAGGTCCAAGTTTTGTACGTTCTGACATTTTGCAGCTGCGGCTAGGCTAGAATTTTGGTCCATCAAAGCCTGCACCATTAAAAGGTTAACTTTGTACACAATATAACAGCACGAGGAAAGCTGTAGAGAAATGAAATAAGAGAAAAGATTTACCCCTTGGGAATCAACAGGAGGCTCATCGGATAAAGAGACTTCTGATCCAAGATCAGTTAACAACCTCAATGAATCTAAGTTTCCCTCTTCAAAAACAAATAGATTCATCAATGCCATGATGATAAATATGCAGCTCTTCGCTAAGAAATCAACGCCAGTTTGAAAACTCAATGATAGCAAGCCTAAGAAATGCAGAAGCATCAACCTGAGCTCCTTGTGCTTTGATGGACGAGTTTCCATCCACACGGACAAAGAAGTTTGGATCGGTAGATTAATACTATATTTTTCAAAACAGCTTATAATGCTCACAAAGGAGAAATCCTTAAAGGTTCTCAGACAATGTGGATCGCCACTATGTCTTAGACACCAAAGAGCTTGAAATAATGAACTGCTCATCAACTTCAATAAAGATGCAAGAAAACATATATCGCCCAAACTTGTACTCTCCTTAAGAGGTAGAATACCATGAAAATCATCAGCAACTTTCACTAACAAGCCTTCTGTGATAGACAACATCTCATCAGTACATGACATCTCAAGAATAGACCAGCTATCTCGTATATGTGCTTTACAGAGAGTTACCAAGTCAGCTTTTGTTCTCGGAAACGTACTGCTACATTGTGAATGCCAAAAATCATTTATCTTGGATATAACATGATCAAGTTCCGTTTTCTTGGATTCCTCTAGGTAGGTTTCAAAAGAAAGCTGGAAGGTTTTACTGTATGAACTTGATTTCAGTAAAGAAGCATTTGCGCCTACCGGATGGACCTCTTTTCGTAACCATGACATGTCTTGGCTGTATAAAATAACTGAACTTTCAAATGCTGATAAGTAGCTATGAATTAGTCTAGGATCTGGCTCCGAACTCTCTGTAACCATGCTAATACCGATGGAATCTGAAAGCATTGAAAGCAAATGGGCCTGCAGTAATCTTGGTGCAGAACGCATAATGGGATCAAAAACCAATAATCTGGCTGTGATCAAACTCAGTTCAGGAGCCTTGAACTTCTTTCCTACCACCTGCACTAATCTATTGAGAAAATCTTTAATTTTTAGTTCATTCGAAACTGAAACCAAAAAATGAGCAGATATCAACTCCATCACAATTCCAATATCACTGTGATAGGAAAGGTGCATAAACAGCTGTCCGCTTGTATGAGAAAATGAATCAAGTAGCAGGAGCCTTTTTCTTAGTTCCCCATGTAGCAAGAGCTCGTCTACAAACACCTGAAGAGTGAATCCACATTAGTTGTGAAGAGAGCGGTGGAGGATAATTCAGACTATGTTTCTATGTGAAACAGATTTTGATTTTTCAACACGGGTGGGGTGTGGTCATCATAAAATTGCCTGTCAAAGACACCAGAGCTAATTCTTCTAGTCCAATATGTATGAATTTACGTGTTATATTGGTACTACAATATGTTAGGCCATAATGTGATAAAGCAAACCAAATCTCTCAACGAGACAAGATAAAAATTCAGTGGATGAGTTGGATCTAGAAAATACCTCAAGTATAGCTGATAAAAATGGAATGCGTGGATTTAGAGGCTGCAAGAAAGTTGAGGAAGCAGCATTTATCTCAGTGGAGAAGGCAGAACGGTCTTTCTCACTAATATTTTTCTCTTTACTTCCCAACTTAAGTAAACTCAATTTTCCTAGAATCAGAAGTAAAGCTCTGCCATGTTCCAATAGATTTTCCTGTTCCACTGGCAAATTCAACACTATCATACAACATCTAGAAAGCAGATATATTTCGTCAGTTGCAACCCAAATATCTGATTGTTGTGACCCTGGTCGTCCAAGCACCATACTTTCAGAGACATCATGCCAAACAGTGAATAGCTGCTCAAACCTCTGAGAAAATTCTTTAAAGAGAATATCAGAGAGCCTGTATATCTCCTTATAAGCTACCCAGACCTCGCTATCACCAATTTTCATGACATAACCATTTACATCAGCTCCTTTTTCAACACACCCCTTCTGGAAAGAAGAACAATAGCTGAGCAGATTATATAACCTTTTCAGAAATGGTGACTTTAGTCCCTGATATTCAAAAGAAAAGTTAATTAGAAGCGGCTAATCATTGAGAACCGTACTAGACTATAATGGCTAAAAATTGCGAATAAAGAATGTTACGATGAAATTAAAGGAAGTTTACTCCGTGATCTCTACAATGCTATGCTCAGCCAATATATACAACAGTCCTAACCAAAGTCTAAGCCCTATAATTTAGGATCTAACATTTGACCTACCTTATCAATACTAACAATTACAATCATCCTTATCAATCCATTATATACATGTATATTAGAATGAGATACAAATATATCTAGAACATTCTAACAGATCATGCGAAAATGGGATATTCGCTAACAGACCCCCGCAGTCGAAGCGGGAGGAGGACGGATGCTGAGACTGGCACAGAGATCATCAAAGAGTACGCGCGGAAGACCTTTTGTAAAAATATCTGCAACCCAGAATCTCGAAGGGACATGAAGAACCCGAACCTGTTTTTTTTTTTTTTCACTTTTTCCCGGACAAACAGGATGTCCATTTCAATGTGTTTGGTACGTTGATGTTGGACTCGATTCCCGGACAGATAAATGGCACTAATATTGTCACAATATACAAGTGTAGCTTTTTGAATAGGGACATGTAATTCCAATAAGAGATTCCGTAGCCAACAGGACTCGAAAACAACGTTAGCAACTCTCTTGTATTCTGCCTCGGCACTAGAGCAAGAAAGAGTAGGTTGTCTTTTGGACGACAAAGAGATTAAATTGTCCCCCAAGAAAACATAATATCCAGAAGTGGAGCGTCTAGTATCTGGACACCCACCCCAATTGGCATCAGTATAGGATGTTAGTGTCTACATGGGTGAAGATTTGCAAGAAGACATTTCGGCCCGTTCAAGTATATCCTCTGCATCCGTTGACTCAGAAACAGACCTCCTACATAATGAGTTGACAACAATACCCAAAAAATAATTCAAGGGACCAATATCATTCATGGCAAACTCGGATGCCAGGATGGTTACGATGGAATAGCGGAGAGATTCAGTGATGAGATAAGAATAATATCATCTACATAAGGTAAAATGTATGCAATATCATGGCCCTTACCATAAATAAATAAGGAATGGTCGGATTTACTATGAGTGAAGCCCATAGTAAATGCAAAATACGCAAACAGGCGATACCACGCCCTAGGTGCCTATTTTAAGCCGTAGAGTGACTTTTTTAGTAAACAGACGTGGTCAAGATATTGAGAATCACAAAAATCCATCGGCTGATGCATGTATACAGTTATTAGCAATGTTCCATGTAAAAAGGTATTTTTAAATCCAACTTATGAATAGACCATGCTTTTGAGAGAGCCAAACTGAGGGCAGTGCGAATAGTCGTCGATTTGACGACCGGACTAAATGTTTCATTGCAATTAATGCCCACCTGTTCAGACCTGCCATTACCAATTAGACGGGCCTTGTACCTCTCAAAAGAACCGTCCGATTTCTTTTTGTGAGAAATAATCCACATACATCTAATCACATTCACATTGGGGGGGCACTAAATCCCAAGTCTTATTTTTAATTAAAGCATCATGTTTGTCTATCATAGCCAATTTCCAATTTGTGTCGAACAACGCAGCCTCTGGATTGGAAGGAATAGAAGACGGAGTGACTGACGACAGGAGATTAAAATGAACTTTGGGTTTAGTGATCTCATGCATGCTTCATGTGATAATGGAACGGGATTGGGATTGGGCCAGATTGGGTGGATAGTGTGAAGTTTCTGGAGAGGTAGGCGGATTGGGCCGAGTCCGGTGAATAGAAGGGTTGGCTGGTGGTTCAACAACACCAGATAAGGAGGGAGGCGGCCTAGTTGTGTGAGGGGCAGCTTGGGCCGAACCAGACAGATCAGAATACCCTGGGCTCCAGACGGAATATCATGTGTGACCTGGGCAGTGGGGCACCAAGTGATGGGTTGGGCTGCTAGGGCCATTTAAAGGATGAGTGGACTCAATTCAGCATCAAGAAAAGAATAATCCCTTAAGATGCTATCTGTGGTTTTTGTCTTGGCAAATGGAAATTGTGTTTCATAAAAAAAACCATGTCTAGAGAGAATTATCTTGTGGGTAATGAGGTTTTAGCATTTATATCCTCTATTATCATGAGGGTACCCCAAAAATACACATGGATTAGATCGGACATAAAATTTATGGATGGTGGTAGATGGTATGAGAGAAAAACATACACCCAAATACCTATAAATGCCCATGACGGAACATGAGCATAGAGAAGTTGTGTAGGAGAGAGGTTTTGTAGCTTTTTGTGGGGAATAATGTTTAGCAAGTTGTCATGGCCGAGACATGATGCCAAAATGAGGCTGACATTGAAGAATGAGCGAATGTGCGCATGCGCACTATACTATTAATAGTGCGAATGGTTCGTTCGGATTTCCCATTTTGAGAAGAATAATGTGGGTACGAAAAACGAAACACCATCCCATTATTTCGACAGAATGTATGAAATTGAGAGTTATAAAATTCCCGGCCATTATCACACTTAATATGCCGTTCAAATTGGGTTTTAATCATATTGCTAAATGAGAGAAATAGAGAATAGATTTTTGATTTGTTCCCCAATGGAAATGTCCAAAGAAAATTTGTGAAGTCATAGATGAACAAAACATAATATTTGTGACCGCCAGAACTAAGTATGGGAGACGACCACAAGTCACTATGAACAATATCAAATGGCATAAATGTGGGAGTAGGGGGATAAAATGGCAACCGAATATGTTTGCCAAAAACACACGATGAACAAATATTATTAAAAGACGAGGTACAACAACCAATAAATTTAGAATTGCAAATGGAGTGAAACGGAACGGAACTGGAGTTGGTGGTGATGGGGGTACAAATCACCGATACTATCACATCTCATAATGGGTATCCCGGTCTGGATATCCTTCACGGAAAAATCACAAGGATCAAACTCGACAGAAACATTATTATCGGTTGTAAATCGTTGAACATGAACTAAATTTTTAATTATGTTTGGAGCATGAAGGACATTAGACAATTTAAGGGTGGAAAAGGGAAAGGAAGGCAGTGTTGTCCATAACCCTTAATGGGAATAGTGTGACCATTACCAACTGTGATATAGACTTATTTTGAGTGGTTAAATCAAAATAAGAAAAGCATACCTTGGGAACCCGTCATGTGATAAGTGGCACTCGTGTCCATATAGAGTCTCTCATTCGGAACATTCAATGACATAGTGTGCATCGTCGTCTCAATATCAGTAGGCATGTAAGAGGAAGATTCAGTCAGTGGAATTGTATGGGCTGCATAAGCTTGGGTTGGGCGCTGGCCCAAACACACCGCGAGCGGTAGATGGTCAAGAAATTGGAATTGTAGGGTAAGGGCATGGCGGTGGCGGAGGCGCTGCATACCCAGACGGTGGTGGTGTCCGGCCGACCAGGGAGGTGGGGGTTGCCAAGCCCTAGAATTACCATGTTGCAGTGACGAGGAGCCATTACCACGACTTTTGTCGTCACTGCCCCGTTGTTTACCATTGTTAACATTGTTGTTTCCCCCGTTCTTCCTACCGCGTCCATTACCTTGCTGCTGCTGTCTTCCATAACCAGAATCCGGAGCATCTTCAGAAACTCCACGGTTTGTAGCCACAAGTGCAGTGTTGGATTGATTGGACGCCATTGTTGCTTTTTTGCCTTCCGAGTCTCCTCCAAAATCAGCTTCGACCGAGCCTCATAGAACGGTGGAAGGGGAGAGCTTTGCTGAATGAGCGTAGCCACGCTATCGTAGCTTTCGGATAAACCAGCAATTAATTGCAACACCATTCGATTGTTTGAGACCGGAGCCCCGACGTTGGCCAATTGATCTGCGAGCACTTTGAGTTCACGATAGTAGGAGACATTAGAGTAGTCTTCCAAACGAACCCGGAGAGAATTGGTTTTCCAAATTCACCGCACGGGAATTCTTGTTGTCTTGAAAAATATTCGCCAAACGTTCCCATTGCTGCTGGGCGGTGGCATTTGGTGCAAGGATGGTGTGCAGCAAATCGTTTGAAATTGTGCCATAGATCTACTGGAGAACTAGTGCATCAAGGCGAGCCAAAAGAACTTCATCACGAGCAGGTGCCTTGGCCTTCTCAGATGAGACCATTTCACCCGAAGGCGAGCCTCCTTGGCCTTCTCGGGAGGTGGCGGAATGATATGGTCGATTACCAAAAAAAGCACGGCAATGGATCCGAAACAACTCGACCCATAAGGAGTATTGTCCGTTTTCCATCTCAAGAACAAGGGGCATGAAATTCCTGATGTTGGTGACAGTTTGGGCCGGGTGGAACTTGTATTGATCCCCCATTGAAGAGGAAGAAAGAATTCACAGAGAAGAAATAGAACAGAGAGAGGAGGGGAGGCGTATGGATCGTTCAAGATGATACTATAAAGGAAGTTTATTCTGTGATCTCTACAATGCTACGGTCAACCAATATATATAACAGTCGCACCAAAGTCTAAGCCTATAATTTAGGAACTAACATTTGACCTACCTTATCAATACTAACAATTACAATCATCCTTATCAATCCATTATATACATGCCTATTATAATGAGATACAAATATATCCGGAACATTCTAACCGATCATGCGAATATGGGATATTCGCTAACAGAAATGATTGCGGAGGTGGTGATGGTTGAGATAGATTATATTGGATTCTTGTTGCTTTCATCAACTAAGACAATCAATTCTGATTGGCATGAACCTTGACGAAGAAAGTTAAATAAAAATTCCCAATGGTGTTAGAATACAAGACGATTAAGTAAGGATGGAATGCACAATAACCAAATGTCAATGGAGTCACTGTCCAAATGTCTTAGTGCAATCATAGTAAACGAATTATCATAAAAACATGTACTATCTCACATGCCACTATATCAGTGATTAGATATCAATGAATATTTATTGTTTTTTGATAAAAGAAAATTTAATTAGATGGAAGAGAAAGATACAACTGCCAGAGGAAGCAAGGGGAACAAAAGAAATGAAGGTAAACAAAAGACAGCCCAAGATAACTGCAAAAGAACAGAGATCGCTACAAAATATAGCAACCCATAACAGCAACTGATGGAGGACTGCTCTCTAATCCTTGCTCAAGTCTGTCAACGACAATCCTTTGTAAATGCCCGAAGTATACAATGATTCAGAGATACTTCTGGGAACAGACTACTGAAAGATAAAATGCCTTCAAGTATGAATCTTATTTTATTTAAGAGAGCCACGACCAATGAAGTTATTACACCATAAAAATATTTAACACCTTTCCAATTCCGTTTTAAAGCATATGAATCGTAGCCTGTTCAGGGATCTGTTTCAAGAAGCATAATTCAAAATAAGCTTTTGCAATATTAAAGCAATATCATCTGCCAAGTTCCCCCAATTCATGATCTTTTTATCCAACTCTTATTCTTGCTGATTTCCCAACAATCAAATTAATTAAACAATGTCTTCCCTTTAAGCCAGACAACCCTCTGGGAATAAGGAAATTCTAAAATTCCAACCAAAATTATACAGATTATTATATGTAAATATACCGATTCTAACATATATTCAAGATTATTATATGTAAATGTACCGATTCTAACATAACTAAATGACTAAAACTATGTATGCCATGCCCCAAACCAAATATAAAACATAAATTAAGCAAAAACAAGAAACGTGAAATTGGGAGTACCTGAGGAGCTTCAATTTGAAAGACGATTGATCGAAAGATGTTGGGGTGAGGGGAGTTGACAGAATCTAGGGTTTTAGCTTTTTGAGGTTTGCTAGAATTCTTCATCGTCGAACCCATAAATGTGACTCAATTTCACAACAATGGTGGTCAGATAGCGGGCGAAAACACTCCTTCGTTGATTCGAGCTTCGAAATTCGATATTTTTTGGGGTTGTTCTTCCTCTCGCTACTCGATTTTGTTTCATCGAACTCTTGGCGGGAAAGGCACGAAAGCAGCACTTTAAATTTTGGGTCAGTCGTGTCGCGAAGAAGATTACTATTCTTCAGACCGCGAATCGCTCTAGGTTTTCGAGAATGACGATTCTGATTCCTAGTGGATACCTCCTAAAAGTTCCTCAAGCAAGGTATGTGACGATGATTCTGGGTTTTTACTATTGAATACTTCCTCCTTCCCCATGTGATTGCAAATTAATTTTTTGGATGTGAAAATTAAGAAAAAGTGATGTAAAAAAGAGAAAAAATTAAATGTTATGAGTATGAAAAATTAAATAGAAAAGAGAATGAGTGGAAGGAATAGTGAGAAGAGAGAATATTGTGAGTGTAAAAGTGAAGTAGGAGAGAGAATGAGTGGATAGAATAGTGAATATTCTTTGCCATTTTGGAAAGTTTGCATTTACGTGAAACAGATCAAAATAGAAATAAGTTTGCATTCACGTGAGACGGAGGGAGTATTGTATTTTAAGATTTTTTTTTATAAGCATCGACTGTTTCGTTTTTTCGATGAACTGATATGTTTTCCAGCTGTATTTTTGACCTATCTGTAATATTTTGCCTGTAGCTGTTGTGTTAAAAGGTGAAATTTTCCCGTGAGATTGAATTTGGGGGTGGGGAAGGGGTTGGAAAAAAAAAAGGGTTGACCCATATCCGCCCCGACCCGAGGTCAACCCGACCCGTAATACTTGGAATGTAAACGGGTTGTGATAAGTCGAACCCGTCATTATCCGCCAACTCGTCATTACCCGACTCATACCCGATTCAACCCGCTTATTTGACAGGCATAAAAAACTCTTATAAAAACAGATTTAATTTTTCAATAGTTGACCAAAAGCATATTTTGATCACTAAACTTTAGGTATGTTCCAAATGTTCTCACTCAACTAATTGTTTTCCGATTTTCATCATTGTACTACCTACCAATTTGAAATGTCATCATTTCATCCATAATTTCGTTAAAAACATAACAAATATTCATCATGTGACCTCATATGACTAACCTTTGTTATCCTTAGTAAAACATAACTTATGCTTGTTAGATATATAACATACTATATGTTAGTGGAGTAACTCAAATCCAACTAAGGACTTCGGGAGAGAAAATGACCAATATACCCTTATCCCCTATCTTTAGAAGCCAAACCATTTTCATATATGTTTCCATGTACCACCACACATATTTATAATTGATGCTACCACCCATATCAAATAATCACTTTTCATTAATCAAATTTAGTTAGTAATCTCGAACCACATTCACTTTGATCAAGTGAATGTGGCAAAATCTATGTGTTGTCGGTGATTGAAGGGTCGACAGCGACTAAAAGAATGGCTTAATTAGGTTGGGAAGGGTGTGTGAGTCGTAGGCCTTGGGGGAGCCGTGAGGGAGAAGGGGTGGAGAGATTGTAGAGAGGGAAAGGTGAAGAATCGATATAACGGGAAGGGAGGGCAAAAAATCTTCATTTTAGCCCCTACATAATTAAAGGTTTATTGATTTAACATCACACACTTTTATCCTCTTAACTTTCACGTTGTGTTTTTTTTTTCAATTTTTGGTTTTACGTAGGCCGAAATGATGACGTCATTATGCCACATCAATGTATTTAACAAATTAATGGACGGCCCACTGACGAATGGACTATATGGTCCATAAAATGCATACAATAAGGATTAAATTAAAAAAAAAAACAAGTGAACCATAAAAAAAGTAAACAAAATAGAAAAAGTTGAAGGGCAAATGACATATTGGTGCCCTTAAGTTTCACACTTTAGCAATATGGGTCAAAATGATAATTAAAAGTTAAAATGAGAATGGCATTTGACATTTGAATCTAAAGAGGATTATTTATAACAACATAATATTTTAGGGGTGAATAATGCGATTTTCAAAGAAGGTAGTTAACTTTTTTGTTCGCTTTGTTAGCTTCCGTCCAATTTCGTTAATAGCCATCCAATTTTGACCCAAATTGCCACAAAGTGTGAACATAATGGACTAAATTGTCAAAAATGCATCATTGGTACCCACATTGCAACTCCTCTGAAACTTAAGGGCACCAATGTGACATTTGCCCAAAGTTGAATAGTACCAAGACCAACTTTTGCAACGTACAATCACTTTGTTTACAATTAGTGCAATACTCCCTCCGTCCCAACGAAAAAGCCACAAATTTTCTTTTTGGGCGTCCCATTTAAAAAGGCGCTTTCCCAAAAAGGAAACCTTAAATCACTATTCTCTCCACTCATTCTCTCTCCTACTTTACTTTTACACTCACAACATTCTCTTTCTTACATCACCTCCCACTCATTCTCTCTCCTATTTAATTTTTCATACTCACAACATTTAAACTTTTTCTCTTTCCTATATCACATTTCTTATTTTGCGTGCCCGGCTAATTTTGTGCATCTTTCGCTGGGACGGAGGGAGTATATCACAAAGTTATCACTTATTGCAACGTAAATGTCAAATTTGTTTCAAATATTGCAATTTTCATTTCAAATAATACAATATACTTTGAAATACATTGAATTAATTGGTGAATTTGTGGTACATTGATTAATAATAGTATGTCGAATTGATTGAAGTTTTTACGACTTCTCCTTGATTGAAGAATTCGATAATTCTTACTATTATTAATTAAGGATTACCTTAGAATTTATAAGGAATTTACTTATCTCTCTCTGTACTATTTCATTCGATATTTTATGCCCCGACTTCACCTCGACGATTAGGCCACAATATCAAAATCAAAACATCAAGCTTTACCTGAAGGTAGCCATTTAAGGTTAACCAACACCTCAACAAAAAGAGAGATCAAAAGCAAAACAACTTTTATATTAGAGTGTAGGTACGGCCTAAAGCATCATCAATAGACAATAACCGGAACAACTTTCTTACTTCATTACATTCTTTTTCTATTCTCCATTTTTTCATAAAATATGGAAAAACGTGATTTTGAATTGGCTGAACCATGACTGAATTGAATCGATGACATTTTGTAAATAACTGACACTTTTTTAAAACGTGCGCGGTGAAATTTCATTAATACTTGAGATTTTCAATTGAAGCTGATAGTCGTTAATTATGGTGTTGTCATTCTTTTATACACGTGTTGACACTCTTAAATACATGTGTTGACACTCTTGAACACATGTGTTGGCACTAATCAAAACACATGCTCTTGCAATAAATAACAATTTTAGAGTACACGCTTAATAACACAATTACTTTTAATAGTAAAATACATACACTGGTACTCCTTATAACTATGCTGGTTGTAGTGTTAGTGTATTTTAGTGTCAGATACATGCATTGGCACTCATTGTTACTAATGCTAACACTCATTATTACTAACACTTCCTATACCAGTTTAATGTCGACAGTGAGTGTCAGGTATATGTGTTGGCACTCCTTGTAACAGATGTTGACAGTGCGTTCGAAGTTTCAGTTATTTATAAAAATGTCATCACGCTTTTTAAAAGAAATGTCAATAATTTACAAAAACATCACTGCTCAGATTTAGCCCAATTCAAAAACACGTATTTTCTAACTTTTAGAAAAATGCATTTTTTATAATACGCACTAGTAAAATGGGTTAGCGCCAGGCTTCCTTTGAATGTGAAATAATTCTCCTTTCCCAAAAGGTAGCGCAAGTGTTATTTACTCATTCAAACAATTTCAAGAAACCCCATAGGTTCAAAATTGGTCAAAATAATGGCTTCATATAATAAAACTGTCATATTTGACTTTTAAATCTAGAAGACTCTGGGGTACATCATCCACGGCTTCAAACCGTGGTAATTAGAGCTGTTATGCGAACCTAGCAGCTTGAGCTCAATTCAAAAAAACTCGACTCGAATGAGCTCGAGTTGAAGCTCGAGCTCAAGTTCGAACAAGAATTTTAACTTGTGAAATTTTCGAGTCGAACAGGCTCGACTCGTGAGCTCGACAAAGCTCGTTTCGAGCTCGACTCGACTCAAACTCGACTCGATAAACTTGCTTTACCAAATGCTTCGATCAAGCACAAATGTCTTCGATGGTTGGATGTTATCTTAATTTAGTTGGTGTCTTAAACTTGACCATGTCCTCTAATTAAAATGTATGTGGCATTTTCTTTTGAAATAATGGGTTTGTTATTTTGATTGTATAGAATATTTGGTTTGTTAATATCTTTGAAAAGTATTAAATTAAATTTGAGAGATGTTTTTTCATTTTGATTATGTCTCAGTTCTCAGTTTGCTTAAACCTCAACAAAAAGTTCTTTTCATCAGGCATGCTGTCATAGTGCCATGCCATGTGGTCAAATACGAATGCACCTGAAGAGGCTAGTGCATAATGGAAAATGTTCCCTCTTGGGCCTTATTTATGTAGAAGAGGTTTTTTTTTTTTTTTCAAAAGAACTTTTACTACTCCCTTCATCTCGAAATGATTTTTTCATTGTACATTTTGTATAGATATTAAGGATCTGTTTTATTTGCTTGTACATTAGTGAGGTTGCATTAATATTACTTCCTTATTTAGAAATGGGAATATTTTTCCGGGACAAACCCAAAATATTAAACGGAAAGATTTTTTCGAGACGGAGGGAGTAGTTTTTTTTTAATAACTTCTGGTGGTTTAATGGAATTTATACGTCACCAAATTATTGTTTAAATTTAGTAAGCTTCATCTCATCAGCAAAAAATCCCACTAACAATTTAAGGCCCATAATTCATTTATTATGTAAAAAAGGCCTAAAACTCGAGTTTGACTCGTTTAAACTCGAGTTCAATAACAACTCGAACTCGAAATAAACTCGTTAAGCTCGAATTTTTTTTTCCCAAAAAAAGCTCAAACTCGAACTCGGATAGTTTAAGCTCGAAATCGAGATCGACTCGAGAAGCTCGCGAGTAGCTCGCGAACAACTCGAACTCGATTGGGCTCGAGTTCGAACCACCTATTGCTCGAGAAAAACTCGAACTAGATAACTATCAAACGAGCTCAAGCTCGAACACAGAAAACTCGTTCTAACTCGACTCGTTTACCGCCCTAATGGTAATCAAATTCGCTTGACACGACTTTAGTTAAGTGCTCCTTAGAATACGTTGGTTCATTGTGTGGTTGTTATATTTTTTATTTTTATTTTTGATAATTTGAACATGTATCTTCAAAAAAAATTTGAACAAAATTAAATAAAAAAAGTGAATTGAGTTGGTCTCATAAAAAAACTTGTTTTTTCTTAGGATAAGGAAAAACGTATTTTTCAAAGCGCTGGGCATTATTATTCAAAACAAACGGTGACATTTTTGTAATTACTGACAACCATGATAAATGTCAGTGTTAATATTACAAATGACCAGTGATTTCATACTGGCATTTTATAAACATGAAACTGGCACTTTTTATACGGGCACTTTTATATATATGAACTGGCACTCTTCACACTGGCACTCTGTTACACTAACACTGACACTTTATTACACTAACATTTTTGTTGGCTCTCAAAAACACAAGCACTGGCATTCAAAAACACATGCACTGGCATTCAAAAAACACTTGCACTGGCACTCAAAAACACGTACACTGGCACTCAAAAACACTGGTAATCATTTTTGCTGGCTCTCAAAAAACACAAGCACTGGCACTCAAAAACACAAGCACTGGCACTCCAAAACACATGAATTGGCATTCCAAAACACATGAACTGGCACTCCAAAACACATCACTGGCACTCCAAAAACACAAACACTGGCACTCCAAAACACATGAACTGGCATTCCAAAACATATGAACTGGCACTCCAAAACACATTTACTGACATTCAAAAAACCTTGGACTGGCATTCAACATCACGTACCCTGACATTCAAAATCACTTACCCTGGCATTCAAAAATCACAAAACCACAAGAGTCAACCTGTTCTGTTGAAGAGTAGATTCGTCGACGGTGAACTTCATTGTATCTACGAAACAAGAGACCAACCTAAGTATTTCAATTGTGGCAGCTTAATTCAAAATTAACAATTTGAACTAACAAAATTCAAACAATTTTATACTTTCAAATACAAAGCTCAGGTTGGAATTGATAGTTTTAATTAAAGCACGCAAGGAATTGAAATTATGTTACCAATTAACCGGCCGGAAGTAAATTTCGAGCTACAAAATCGAAACAAAATTCATAAAGGAAACATAATTCAAATTATACCTGCTGAAATTGCGGGAGGTAAGCGCCGGGAACGGCGGCCTGAGCAGGATACGCGGAATGAATAACCGGTACATTCACAGAAGGAGTAGGGAAGTGAGTAGGTGGGGGTTGTGGAGCAGGAAGATAGGTCTGAGATTGGGGTTGTTGAAGGTGGAAGGGCATCGGAAGAGCTTGGTAAGGAAGACGGCTTGAGAGATAATGGGTGAGTTCTCTGTTTATGTTTAGAGAGAGAGAGAGAGAGAGAGGTGAGAGCATGTTCTAAAACACGTTTTTTGTTAAGCTTAACAAAAAGCGCGTTTTTTACAAGTTTTTCGCAAGTGAAATTGACAAGGAAAAATTAATATCGTGAAATTAAACTATAATAATTCTAAAGGGCCAAACTACCTCTACCCTCAAATCCACGTCGCATTCCCGTCTTTATCTTGTCGGGGAATTGGTGTTCTACGAGTGAAAGTTTAATTTATCTAGAAAATCAAGTTTAACATAACAGAAAACAGATGTGTGTACAAATCTAAAATACAATTGTCCACACAACTATAATATGCAGCGGAAAATAATAACACAAAGTATTTAAACGTTTACTGGTTCAACAGAACATAAAATAGATGTGTACAGATGTGAGACACAACTGTCCACACAATTATAATATGTAGCGGAAAATAATAACACAAAATATTTAAACGCTTACTGGTTCAACTCCAACAAAAAAGGCTTTAAACCCAAAAAGAATTTCAATATTAAAGATTTGAGTTACAGAATCAAATAATAATAAGTGAAACAAAAAGATAAAAATAGTAAAGCAAGTCCTTACCAACTTCTAAACAATAAACAATATTCATTATTCAAGGGAAGCCTATTCTAAACAGTAGAAAAACAAAGAACTTGTAAAAAATCTAGATGTGTGTTTATATATAAGACACAACTGCACACACAACCTAAAAACTAACTTGAATTCGAGAGATATGAGGAGATTTCTACTCCAAATAGTTCTTGATGTGTAACTCTTCTGTTGGCTGAATGATCTGCATTTATACACAGCCCTTCGAAGCCTTCAAACAATCTCTTCATTCTTTGTATCAAATTTAATCTTATAAGGAAACAAAAGAATGACACTAATAAAAACAAAGAGATCTATTATTATTGTTAGTCCTAAATTAACCAATCATAATATATTTACATAAATAAAAGATATACACAAATATGTACAATATCCTTACCATATATGTATCTAAATCTTTTATATGCAAGTCAAAAATCCTACTTACCAATTGACTCGAATTTAGGAAAGTCAATATTCCTACAAATCCTCATTCTTTCAATCTTCCCCTATTTTGGACTTTCTGGTCAAAACAAAGAGTTAGAAATAAATTCTTATAACTCAGATCTTAGATTCCAAACTCCCCCTGAATTGGATGTGTGAGAGGATGTGTAAACACATTCACACACAAAACTGCATATAGATTAAATATAACAAAATATTACAGTTCAACAAAATAGAAATATCATCCAAACTCTCCTTGAGTTGTTCAGTTTCAAGCTTCTTGATCTTCATCATCTTCATTCTCAGCTTCCTCTTCCCATTCTTGACTAGAAAGTGTAGTAATCTATTTCTGAAGATTCACCTTTAGGTTCTTCAGATTATCAGTATGAGTTTGGGAGGAATTCAATTGTGCTTGGAGAGCTTTAGTGAGAGCTTCAGAAGCCATGATCTCAGCATCCAATGCATCAAGCTGAGCAGCAATAGAGTGACTATTTTAGGATGTCAACCTGGTAATGATTTTGGTTTTTCGAATCAGAGGATGATTGCAATTTATCACTTTCCTCGTGTTTTGTGTCGAAATCGAAGTGATAGCGTTTAGGTGCCTCAAGCCTTAGTGATAGCGTTTAGGTGCCTCGAACCTTGATGATGGCGTTTTAGGTGCCTCGAACCTTGATGATGGCGTTTTAGGTGTCTCGAACCTTGATGATGGCGTTTTAGGTGCCTCGAACCTTGATGATGGCGTTTTAGGTGCCTTGAAACTTGACGATGGCGTTTTAGGTGCCTCGAACCTTGATAATGGCGTTTAGGTGCCTCGAACCTTGATGATGGCGTTTTAGGTGCCTCGAACCTTAGCGAATGATGATCCGGAGGTATCAGCCTAATGAGGATTTACCATTTTGAAATGGTCTCCTTCGACGGTTCGTATCCTTACGTTGAGGACGGACTCTGAGGGGATAAACGGTCTTTTGGTGGACTTCATTTGAAGGGATCGGTCTTACGTTTGCTGCCGGAGGTGAAAACGAGGAAAGAAACGGAATTCCGTTAACTTTCGTTGGAGAAAACGGCCTTACGTTTCACTACCGGGAAAAAGGGTGACCATGTTGGTCAAGTGTCTTGACCTAAGGTAGGCTACCTACGTATCCCGAATGGGAATCAAGCCTATACGTAGTTCGAAAGCTGCTGGGGATGGAAGAAACGGAATTCCGTTAACTTTCGTCGGAGAAAACGGGCTTACGTTTCACTGCCGGAGGTGAAAACGAGGAAAGAAACGGGATTTCGTTAACTTTCGTCGGAGAAAACGGGCTTACGTTTCACTGCCGTTAGGTTCTTTTGAGAGGGGGCTAACTTGGGTCAACCTTGGTTAAGTCCAGGATCATTTTGCAAAGCCTGAGATTTTTAAAGGGCAAAATAGGAATTTTACCACTCAATCCTGTCCGCGCGGACAGGAGTGACGAGGCGAGAGGCCCTAAAAGGCCGTGGCCTTTCTTCTTCTCCTCCATCGCCTGTAACAGTTTTTACGAGAGAGAGAGACGAAAATCCGCCATTGTTGCCCAAAGAAGCTTCGAAATCTCTTGATTTTCTTCGATTTTCGAGTCATGGAACACGGGGAAGCTGCTATCCAGGGTCAAGGACGCGGTCCGATTGCGGAGAGGAGGCTAGAGCTCGTAAGGATGCGAAGGCATTATTCGCTTTCGCAATCGATTGCGGAGGAATCCTACCCCGATATGTGGCAACACTGGTCCACTGATCCGGATCTTCGCACGGTATATTTTGAACCCATTTATTATTTTTGTCGATTTTTATTCGAATTGTTAGAAATAGGATTTTAAGTTTTTGAAAAAAATTTGAAAACCCTTGTTCTAGGCATTGAAATTTGAATTTGATGATTTGCATGTTGTGTTGAGTATATGGGCAATTCAAATATGCATTTTATTTGAAAAAAGAATGAGCGATTTCCACTTTTGAAATAATGAGGTGGCGGAAATTTTGCCGGATTCGGGACGGACCTTTGCATGTGGGATTTTTGCAATGAGATGATGTTTTATGAATGAGATGAATGTAAAGAATTATTCATGCGTGCCATTTTGTGAAAATAGGATTTTATGTGAAAAATGGGACGGAGTTTTGTTTCTGTTGACTCCTTATGAATGAATGAATGTGAAAAATTGTTTATGTATGCTATTTTGTGAAAAACGGAACGGAATTTTGTTTCTGCTGACTCCTTGTCATTAACATGTCCCTTTATGTATGAATGAATGTTTAAATGGTGATTGCTGAAAATCTCAAAAACTTTGTCTTCTGTGCAAGAAAAATGGGGTTGAGTTCATTGTATGCCGTTATGCTGCCGAATTTTCTTCAAAACTTTATGTCTATGATGCTTGTGTATGCTTTTAAATGCAAATGCGATTGTTTATTGACATTTTGTTTTTTTCAATTGCAGGGCGGTGATCGATTTGTGCAGGATCAGCTGAATAAGCTGAAGACGCGGGGATCAGTCGAGGCTGTGATTAGCCTGTGGGACCAGCTTCCGATCTTGGGCAGAGGGGTATTTGATGAGTCCGAGGCAGATTGTTATTGAGATGGGGTTGTACGAGTTCGTTGAGTGTTTGAGGGGGTTGATGAAGTTGCCGAAGAGTAAGGGTTTGACTTTTGCCTTGGCGGAGCATTGGTGGGACGTGACCCATACCTTCCACTTCTTTTGGGGCGAGGCTACAGTCACGTCTTCTGACTATGCTGCTATTACGGGTTTGTCCTTTAAGGGATGCAGCGTCGAGGGGAGGGATGGTTACAGTGACCGGGAGTTGCAGGATCTTTTAGGTTTTGTCCCCAGTCCCAAGAAGGGGATGGGGATGGAGTATGCGGTGATCCACGGGAAGATCGTGGAGAGCACAGAGAGATACGAGGGTGGCGATGAGAGGATATCTGCTGAGCAGATTGCCAGGTCTTTTCTGTGGTTCACTTTTTCGAGTACCTTGTTTGGGCATGCCGAGGGGACGGCGGTGTTTGCATTGTTGAGGACGTTGACTGATGTGGAGAGAGCTGGAGAGGTGGCTTGGGGGGAGTCCGAGCTAGCAGAGATTTATTTTGCTTTGGGCAGGTATAGCCGGAAGGCTGTGAGCTCCCTTACGTGCTTCGAGTTTCCGCTGGAGGTATAAGCTTCTGCTTTTTCTTTTCCTTATGCACGTATTGTTTCTTTCCGATCTTAACTGATGTAATTTTTTCCTTTCGCAGGTATGGGCTCTGGAGTTCTTTCGCGTTTTGATGTGGCGGCAGCCGGCAGAGCACGTTGGGGCGTATCCGGCTATGCTCTCCTGGACCAGGCAGGCTCGGGAGAAGAGGGGTGCTCGGGGGCGCACGACCCTCAAGTATAAGGAGTGTCAGCCCCTTGTGAGAGCGGAGGCGGATGAGAGGATTCAGTTCTACCCCTGGGGTCGTTTTGACGTGGAGCAGCTGAAGGGCGCGGAGAGATGGACGGTAGGGAGGAGGATCTTGAGGGGGCAATCTTGCGACGTTTATTACTTGGGGGATAGGGTGACGCGCCAGCATGGCGACGGCGCGCCTTTGATGACACCGATGGAGCCTCCTGTTGATATGTTGAGTCCGACCGAGGGCTCGGAGACTTGGGCTTACTACCGGGGCGGCCAGCATTTCTCGAGGTTTGTGACGGACGAGCCATATTCGACGTTTGTGTTGAGGAGGCTGAGGATGGCCCAGGTTCTTGAGAGAGGGGATCCCTGGCCAGGCAGCACTTCGGTCGGACTTTTCATATGTCCAGGATGGGATCAGATTGAGAGTGCACATTCCTATCCCTGAGAGGGCTCCCCGAGCCTTCCGTCCTCGTCCGGATATGAGGGTACATCTCTTTATTGCTTCTGTCTCTTCTCTTTCTTCTCTCTTTTTTTCTTTTGTTTTTTTTTTCGCTTCAACCACTTCTGACGCCTTTGTTTCTGTGCAGTTCTCGGCCACGGTTGTCGAGAAGCTGATACGGCAGGTGATTGGGGCCAAGAGGTTCATTAGGCGGCTCGTTACCCGTGGGGCCGCTCGGGGCAGAGAGAGACGAGCACAGCCAACACCTGTAGAGCGAGAGCCCTCCCCTACTCCTTCCGAGCGTTCCACTGATATCCCTATTTCTCCTTTCATGGATTCTAGCAGGGAGCTGCCTCCAGATCACGTCATTCTCGGGGATTTGCACGGACCGGGGCACGTTTGGCACCAGGGTGGATCATCTTCACAGGGCCAGGGATCCGACGCGTTCACATTCGGGTATGATTTCTTCGCGGATCTCGGCCTGCCCTATCATGGCGTACCGACTGGTCCAGACGAGCCTCTTTCTGGAGACGAGGATGACGATCCCGAGCCTGAGATGTTCATGACTGCAGAGGAGATGGGCACGAGTCGCAAGAGGGACCGAGGGAAGGCGCTAGCTTCTGATGATTCTGATTAGTGATTTGTTTGTTTGGACAGATACAATTTATGTTTCATGCACATTTTCTCTTTTTTTTTTGGAATGTAATAATCTAGGATTATTGTCACTTACTTTCTTTTCTTCTTTTTTATTTATTTATTATGCATGTGATGCATGTGAATGTTGCATGAGCCCGGTTTTGTGGCAAGGGTGTGAATATTTGGTATATGGATTGTTTTGGACAGGTTTTGTGCAGGTTTCGAGCGGCAGGGATGAAATATTTCTCCGCGGTGCAGCAGTAAAAACTGCTGCAGATTTTTTTTCTGATGGTGACATTCTTGTCCGCGCGGATGGGGATGAGGGCCTCATTTTCGTCCGCGCGGATGGGACTGAAGTCTGACACTGGCATTTAAGTTTTGCTTTGGATCTGGTTTTCCCCTCTTTTAATTCAAACACCCTCTCCAACTGCCCCCTTCAGCCTGCAATTTCGGGGAGGAAGAGAGAAAAAGCCATGGAGAATTTCATGAAAACTCCATCAAAATTGTCCCAAGAATCTCAAATGTCTTTCTTCAATAAGTTCAAGGAGTGGTCCCGGGAGATCATGCAAGAGAGGAGGTCATTTTTTGAAGAGAGGTACAAGGTAAAATGCTTGTGGTCTCTCAAGGAATTGGTTCCGGATTATGATCTTTTGAGGGCTTCCGCTTCATTTTGGGATACAAGAAGACACGTCTTTTGCTTTTCCTATAATGAGGTGGTACCGACTGTTGAAGAATTCCGAGCTCTGCTTGGTGGTCCCTAGGTGGAAGACATTGCGATCCCTTTGCCCGGAGGAACTTCCTTTGTTGATAGGTTGTGCAACCTTCTTCATCTTTCCCCGGAGGAAGCACAAGGTATGATCCGTGGTCCCGATCATTTTGACATTTTCGGTCTTCCTGATAGGTTTAGGGGTTCAGGCTTGATTGACGATGCATATTGGGTTGCTTTTGCACTCTGCATGTTTAGGACTTTGTTCATGGTTTACTCCTTCGGGATTTGTCACCGGGCTCTGCTGGATGTGGTTGTCCACTACCGTTTGGGCCGGGACGTTGTGCCCTTGATCTTGGGAGAGACCATTCATGCTCTCGACCGGTTGGCTACCGGGAGGCGGTATATGCACGGGGGCAGCCCGTTTCTGTTGACCATGTGGCTGATGGAGCATTTGGGGGTCCTTCGCGAAACTTTTGATGCGGTTAAGCCTTGGACATTTACCAGGAGGGGGGTTACTATGGATCTTGATGATCAGTGCTCATGGGAGTACTGGATGGCTTGTCGCCGTACCGAGGATATCAGGTGGTCGGTGCCGCATTGGCGGGTAGAGACTCGGAGAGTGCTTCAGGATGGGTCTCATGTAGTCATGCTTCCGGGGCTTTCTCAGTCCACTTTTTATATTCCAGCTCTGGTTCGTAGGCAGTTTGGCTTGGAGCAGACACCTTTAGATGGTTTTGAGGACATAGCTACCAGGGTGGTGGCTTCTATTTCGATGGATGATCCTTCAGTGTTCTCGTTTCTTTCCCGAGCATGGAGGTATGATGTCTTTCCTCCCAGGGTTATCCTCAGGCATCCAGGGCACGTGTTTCTGACCACTTGGTACTTGGATTGGTACGAGAGACATCTGGGGGAGACCCAAGTGGCTATTTTGAGGAGGCGTGAGGCCATTGTTGGTTTGGAAGACACGACGGTTTCAGAGATGAGGAGGGCCGAGGCGAGGGCCAATCCTCATGATAAGAGCGGGGATGTTGTGACGGACTATGAGGCTTATGTCAAGAGACAGGAGGGGAGGATTCCCATGTTACCGGCTCGAGTACAGGAGATGAGAGATGAGGCTAGGGCTACTAAGGCCCTGGCGGACGCTGGCTTGACGGATCCCGCCCCTATACCAGAGCTTGGCAAGAGGAGGACTGACATTTTTCCTGTGCAAAGGAAGAAGACCCGAAGAGGAGGAAAGAAGAGAGGAGACACTAGTACAAGTAGCTTGGAGTGACCTTGAGGTCTCTGAGTATCCCCTGCTTGTCATAGCAGGCACATTAGTTTGTTAGGTATTTTAGTTTCTTTTAGCAGGTTGTAGGTTGTAGGAGTGAACCGAGCTTAAACTCATCAAAAAGTTTTTAACTGTAATGAATATGTGAATTGCTTTAGAGTTTTTCAAAACGCCTTCATGGTTTGATCAATGTGTTGATGACAAAGTATGATTTTTTATTTGTGTTTTAGACCGAACCGTTTCCGGCTGCCTACGTTTCCCTTGGACCAAAGGGCTCAGGTCTCCGTAGTTCGACTCTGTTAATTGTTGGTTTTTTTTTTTGGTGCAACCCTGTCTTTTACCTAGGCCGCCCTTTCGGGTTTTTCAACATAGTTGGGTATTACTCTTTTAACACTTTTTTTTTATATTTCATTTTTTTTGTGCAACCCTGTCTTTTACCTAGGCCGCCTTTTCGGCTTTTTCAACCTAGTTGGGTATTACTCTTTTAGCACACTCTTTTTTTTTGTTTTTTGTTTTTTTTTTGGCAACCCTGTCTTTTACCTAGGCCGCCCTTTCGGATTTTTCAACCTAGTTGGGTATTACTCTTTTAGCACACTCTTATTTTTTTGTTGTTTTTTTTGTAGTACAACCCTGTCTTTTACCTAGGCCGCCCTTTCGGGTTTTTCAACCTAGTTGGGTATTACTCTTTTAGCACACTCTTATTGGGAGATGACTCAGTGTTTTACGCGTAGTATCTGCGCAGCTTGTCGCCACTTACTGGGTGTACAAAAGGGTTTCCGTCAAGGTCTGCAAGTTGCATGGATCCTCCAGAGAAGATCTTCTGGACGACATATGGCCCGACCCAGAAAGGCTCCCATTTGCCCAGCGGGTTGATGCGGACTGGGGGCTTCTCTTTCAAAACGAGGTTACCTTCCCTGATGTCCCGGTGTTTTACTTTCTTATCGAAGGCTCTGGCCATCCTTCCTTGGTAAGCTCGTATATGTTCCATGGCTCTCAATCGGCGTTCATCTAGCAGGGCCAATTCATCATGGCGACTCTGGAGCCATTCGACCTCGTTGATCTGACTTTTCTAACATCACATGGAGTGAGGGGATTTCTAGCTCGATTGGGAGTACGGCTTCCATTCCGTAGGTGAGAGCAAATGGTGTTTCCCCGGTTGCCGTTCTGACGGATGTTCTATATCCCCAGAGAGCAAGGTAAAGCTTGTCAGGTCAATCTCTGCCTCGGACAGCCATTTTCCAAAGGATGTTTTCCGAGGTCTTGTTTCTTTGCTTCGACGGACTCGTTAGTTTGGGGCCTATAGAAAGATGACTTGTGACGGGTTATTCTGAATTTTGCTAGCAGCCTGTCGCATTCCCCCTCAAAGTGGGATCCATTATCTGAGATGATTTTGGCTGGCAACCCGTATCTACATATTATGTTCTCTTGGATGAAGAGGGCTACTTTCTTCGAGTTGAGGACTTTGTAGAATTTGGCTTCAACCCATTTAGTGAAATAATCCACTGCTACCAGGACGAACTCGTGGCCGTTGCTGCCTGATGGTGTGATTTTACCTTTGACATCAATTCCCCAAGTGACGAAAGGCCAAGGGGTTGTCATGCAATAAAGCTCGTGAGGAGGCAAATGATTGAGGTTCGAGTATCGCTGGCATTTGTCGCAGCTTCTGACGAACTGGATGCAGTCAGTTTGTATGGAGATCCAAAAGTACCCCATTCTTAATATGATTTGCATTAAAGCCCGATCATTCATGTGGGGGCCACAGGTACCACCATGTATTTCTTTCATGAGTTCGGTAGCCTCTTGTTTGCTGATACACCGCAGGAGGGGGCCTTGATAACGTTTCTTGTACAGCATATTTCCCAAAAGAACATAGTGGGAGGCAAGTCGCCTCAGGGCTGAGAGGCTTTTTGCTTTGATTCCTTCTTTATATTCCCCATCTTCATTTTTGAAAGAGGCTTCGCCGTTCTTCAAGTACTGATAAATCTGGGTATACCAGGGATCATTGGCCAGTTCGGCCTCCACTTCGATTTCAAAGTAATAAGCGGGGTTTTCTCTTCTCCCGACTCTGAATGGTTTGACAGTTTTTCCTTCAGGTATTTCAACGAGAGAGGCTAGTGTTGCCAGAGCATCTGCGAACCTGTTGCGATCTCTGGGCAAGTAGTGAAAGCTGATTTCCCTTAATTGAGTCACTAGCTCTTCCATATAAGTGTGATATTTCTGCAGACCCGGGTCCATGGTCTTCCATTTGTTAGAGACCTGGTTGATGATGAGGGCAGAGTCACCATACACTTCCAATTCTTTGATATTTCTTTCAAGAGCGACCTCCAATCCGGCTATGCAAGCTTCATATTCAGCAGCGTTGTTGGTAACCTCGAAGTTCAACATTACTGCTATGGGAGTGTGCTCGTCAGTAGGATCGACCAGAAGCATTCCTATTCCGTTTCCTCTTTTGTTTGACGCCCCATCGAAGAAGAGCTGCCAACGATTTTCTCCTTCTAGAGCAAAGATTCCATCATCAGGGAATTGAGGTTCAGGTCCTCGGGACTCATCACTTGGGAAATCGGCCAATTGTTCCGCCTTTATTCGCCCTTTCATGGATTTTCTCGTCACATAAGTGATGTCGTATTCAGCCACAAAGAACGACCACTTTGCCAACCTCATGGAGATGGAGGGTTTGTCAAACAAATATTTGATGGGGTCCAGTTTCGAGACCGCATGTACTTCCAGTGAGACTTGCAAGATGTAGTGTTTCAACTTTCCCACTACCCAGACCAGGCCTGCGCAAGTCTTTTCACAAGCAGAATAAGTGAGTTCACTCCCTTGAAGATTTCTGCTTACGAAGTAGATGTCATTTTCAACCTTGGAATCTTTCTTCTCTTGAGCTAACATGGCCCCAATTGTTGTATCCGTGACAGTTAGATATAGCAATAGTGGCTTTTGTTGATGTGGCGGGCAAAGAATCGGGGGATTCACAAGGTACGCCTTGATCTTTTCAAAGGCGATCTGCCATTCGGGAGTCCATTCTGTGTAGGCACTTTTCTTCATCAACTTGAAGATCGGCTCGCAGATCGAGGTCAGCTGATTTACAAAACGGCTTATGTATTGCAGTCTTCCCATAAAGGATTTTACTTCTGTCAGCGTCCGAGGTGGTTTCATTTCGATGATGGCCTTGATTTTCTGGGGGTCTACTTCAATTCCCCGTTCCGTCACCATATATCCTAGCACCTTGCCTCGTCTTACACCGAAGGTGCATTTGGCTGGATTCAGTCTCATGCTGTGGTCTCGAAGGCGACCGAAGAATTTTCTCAGATTAACGAAGTGTTGGCCATTGGACCCTTTGGAATGTATTATCATATCGTCCACGTAGACCTCAATTTCTTTGTGGATCATGTCATGGAACAAGGCTGTAGCTGCCCTCTGGTAAGTAGCCCCAACATTTTTCAGTACGAATGGCATAACCGTGTAGCAGTACGTGCCCCAAGGGGTTGTGAAGGCTATCTTGGCTTGGTCTTCCTCTGCCATTTTGATTTGGTTGTAGCCGGCAAAACCGTCAACGAAGGATTTAACCTCATAATTGGCTGTGGTATCTACCAGCATGTCAATATTTGGTAAGGGGAAATCGTCTTTCGACTAGCCTTGTTCAGATCTCTCAAGTCCACGCAAAGATCGGATCTTCCCGTTGGCCGTAGAAACCGTCACTATGTTGGAAAGCCATGTCGGATACTCGATGACCCTGATGAACCCTGCTCTGAGCATCTTTTCTATCTCCTCCTTCACCTGCAGAGACCATTCGGGCTTAATTCTCCTCAACTTCTATTTTACTGGCTTGACTTTCTGGTCGAGCGGTATTCGGTGTTCAACTATGGAAAGGTCGAGGCCAGGCATATCCTTATAGGACCATGCAAACACATCCACAAATTCTCTTAGCAGCTCAATCAGAGCGTCCTTTTCAGTTCCTTCGAAGAAGCTACCAATCTGCGTCTCTTTAGGCTCTTCCGCAGTTCCCAGATTCACACTTGTCAAAATCTCTTCGGCAGCTTGGGCTCGATTTTCCTCTTTCCGAACAACCTGCTTAAAGATTTCTTTAATATATTGTTCATTTAATGTTTCTGCTTCTTTATCGAGTGAATCATTATTAACTACTTTTAGATTATTAGTTAATTTATCATTAGTTAAAGTGGCAACCAGGGGATACTCAGAAAGGTCCATCATTTCATTGAGAACGAAAGGGAATACAGCGTTCGCTACAACCTCATAGTCTTCAGGCGTAAGGCCATCGGACGACTCTAGAGACTCAAACTCGAAAATGAGAGACTCGGAGGACTTTACATAGGTTGACACAAGGGGACGGGGGACCAACCAAGCTTCGTGATCATTTCCTCCTTGGTTGCGGACGAACCCGAGAGAGTTTCCCAATTCTTCAGTGGCATTGCCGTCAGCGGCCTCGTGACTCGGGGATTGCATTGCTTCTGTCCTCCTCCCTCAATCATTGCTACCATCTCCTTAACTGAACCGAAATCAATCAGGTCTGGCACCTGGACCTCTTCTCCGAATAACTGCTGCATAACCGGACCATCCCAGTCATCTGAAAAGAACTTTGCGGCTTTAGCTTTTGGCACTGTCAGTTCAAACTCAGACTTTGGGCTTTCCTGGGCAATCGGGACCACGGTAGTAAGTTTCTCGAACTGCTCCACTAGGCTTGGCACGCCTTTGAAAGTATACTCGCTCTCGATGGTGGTGGTAGCCCCAGGTATCTTGGGTAGATCTAGAAATATTCTACAGACCAGATTGGCTTTGGTTCCCCTAAACTTGCTGAGGTTATCCTGTAGCTTCAGCCATCCCTCTGTAGGAGTGGGCTCCTTGGCTGTGGCAGTGTCCTGCTGTGGAGAGCCTTTTACAAAGTAATCAGCCAGATTAGGACTGAAAGGGAGAGATTTAGGACCGTTGATCGGGACTCCTCTTGCGACAGCTTCTTCCCTTTTTCGAGCAATTTCCTTCTCTTTCGCAGCATCTACCGAGGTTGGTTCATATCCCAGGCCGTGGCGAGTTTTCTGTTCTTTCACCTCAATGACTTTGTGAGTTCCTTGTTGATGCTTCCCCAAACCGAGGCCAGGAAGGTAGCTCATCTTTCTCATCATTTTCAAGACCGGAGGTATTTTATCCCGAGTGACTGTCAGATCCACGTTGCAAACTTGGGCTTTGGGAGGCTCGACTGTGAAGCCTGTCAGCATGAGGCCGTCCTCATCATGTTTGATCTCCAGAATAGGTATTCCACCAGTATTCGTGCCCTCCAAAGTGACTAGGTCCCCATAAATGGTTGTTAGATCCCCATCTGAGACAAACTTTACACATTGATGGAGGTTCGAAGCGACCCCCTTAACTTGGTGCAGCCAAGGTCTTCCCAACAAGGCGTTAAAGGTGATCGCGATCTCGATAACCTGGAATTCCACGGGTATCATTTTCTTGCCTAACCAGAGGTCTAAAGTATCAACTCCAAGTACTGCACGAGATGTTGAGTCATATGCCTTGACTGTGAGGGAGGAAGGCTTCAGATCCGTAGACTTGATGTCTAGCAGACTCATGATCTTGGCTGGGAGGATGTTCATTCCGAACCCATTGTCAACTAAAACCCGAGGGAGGCGTCGTTCATCTAGCTGGACCTTGATGAAGAGAGGCTCGTTATGATCGGCTTCGAACTAAGGGAGATCAAGGTCTGTGAAAGTGATTATGTTCCCGTAGTGGATGTTCCCAATCAATTGCACCATGTCATCAGGAGTAGCATCGATAGGGACCAGTGTGCGGGCCAGGCTTTCTTCCAATTTTAGCTTGTGAGGATAAGATGAGGTGAGTAGGGACCACAGAGATATGTTAGCCTGCGTCTGTTTCAACTGAGTGAGCACGGGATCCTCCTTCTCGGGGTCAGGAGCTTCGGCTGTCTTGGCGTAGGGGTTACGGTTTTCTCCTGTGTGCTTCGATCCGTCGCCTTCTTATCTCGCCTTTGGGATTCCCTTGGTAGATCTGCCCGGATCTGGTCAACAAGTTAACCTCCTTATCTATTGCTTCTTGACTAGATTTTTTCAATGCTGCCAGGGTCAACGGAGGAGCTTTTTTGGCTACCGACCACTGATTCTGACGGAGCTTAGCAATGGTGAGGGGCTGAGCTTGAGGATATTGAGCTTCACTGGTTCCTACCTGGGCAGCCTTTCGGATTGCTTCCCAAGTCACGGGCTCCTGAACCCGGGATCGTGCCATCGTTCCTTGGATGGCCCACAGAGCTAGGGCATCTTCCGATTCGAATTGCAATGTAACAAAGGGGGCAGCCCATCCTTTTCTTTATTATTATTTTTTTTGAGTTAATTAGTCAACCGGACTGAGGAGGTTTTTTGTAGAAGTGTATACTTGCAAGGACGTATGGCCTCATTTGCTGAGGGCCCAAGAAGAACTCACTTCGAGACTTGGCTCTTTTGAGAGAGCGTTGGCATGGAAAGGTGTATGGAAGCCCTTGCCGACAGAAATCAGTGTTTAGCTCTATCTTCCCTATGTTATAGAAAAAAGAAGACTCATCGAGACATTTGGAAACATGTTTTATCCGAAGTGATCACAAGATTGCCCGAAATCCTTCATCAGTTTGAAATGTATTTATGGCCGGACCATTTCTGGTTGCCTACGTTCTCTTCATTGTGAGGAGCTCAGGCCGTCGTAGTTCGAGCATTTGAGCAATACGAGTGATCATTTGCAATAAAACCATTTCATTAAAATAGTGCCTCGAGTCTAGGGAGAAAAGAAAGGGACTCGTACAAAAAATTATTTTTTTTGACTACCTTGCCCATAACGGACTACAATTGCAGATGTCCACAAAGGACTTTGGTAAAAGAGAACATACTAGAACCTACAAAGGTTGACTAATGTGACATTTTTATTTAGAGATGGGTGCCCCCCCATCATTGATAGTTGAATTGCGGGCCTCCAGATTGTGCAGTCATTTGTGTCGCGACTTAGGCTCGTTAGTGTAGAAGACATAGTAGTCGAATTTCCCTGATGGTTCTCCAAGTGTCCCTACACTAGTGTCACCGGCCTCGAATCTTTCTTTCAACTTTTGTTGGGAGGAAGCTTTTTTCTTCTTAGGAGGACAATCTTCGTTTATCCAATCTTGATAGTCCCTCTCAAGGCAATCAGGGCAGTCACAGATATCCCACCAAATGTGCTCAACAGCCGGTGGTGAATTTGGGACCCCAGGTCGAGCTGTGCTAGAATGGTTTTGAGTTGAGTTAGACTGAGGAGATTTGCTACTGGGCTCATCGGGAAGCAGATGGTTGGATTCCACTGAGTAACGAGAAGCATTAGGAACCTGGGGAACAGACACATATTTGTCCTTCAGGGGAGCCCCAGTTAGGTGGGGGATCGCCATTGTTCCGAAATGACGTGTTGCCTCTTCGATCCAAGCCTGCTGTTCATTCTGGCGTTCCTCAATAGCCCTGATGGCTAACCACATTTCCTCTATTGTTTTCAAACCTTCATTCTCTCTACTGATATTTGCAGGACCGGTATCATTCTGAGAGGGGACACCTGACGGCTGCTGAGGCATGCTGAATTGCTCCGTCCGTGACTGCTGTTGAAGTGACGGCACTTTGGATTGCTGTTTGGGGGCTAACTGGCCTGTAATTCGACGGGCAGGAGTTCCGGCGGTGGTGACATAGGAAGCTGGTGGTGGCATCCTGACATGTCCAGGACGATTGAGAGTGGTAGGAGGATTTTCTTCCTTCTTCACGGTGAAGGTGCCATCGGGATTGAGACTGGCGGCCAAACCATGGCTCCTAAAGGCCTCCAGAAGATTGTCAATTTGAGATTCGTGTCACAGTCTCATCTGTTCTACCAACTGGATTCAATGCTGGTCGGTCTGAGGGATTCCGGAAGACGGAGTGATGTTGTTCCCATCGTTACCAGCTGATGCAGACATTTTGAAATCCGGAGTCGGAACAAATGGTGAAGCTGACGATGCGCTTGATTCTTCCCAACTGATCAAACGGTGACCCAGCGCCCGAAACCAAGCTTTGTGAGGAGCTGCGGGGGAAAGATACGAGGGTTCAGATGTTTGGGAATGAAGGAGGGTAGGTATTTGGGCTCAGGGCTCATGCAACATGCAGTTATTTATTCTCGTTTACTTAAAGCGTGTTTTATTTAAACCTAAGCGGTTGAAAAAGATTGCTCTTCTTTTTCGCAAACTACTCTAAGTCCTGGATCAGTGGGTCCCATCACTACGCTACAGACCCTCAACCTGTAACCTCGAACAAGGGTTCCGTAGGGCAAGCAGGTCCCACGATCGAAAAGAAAAACGATCCTAAAGTCTGGCGGGTAATCGAGTCTTAACGCGTATTCAATGTAAATTACGGGCAAAGCTGTCGTCAAAGGTCAAGATCTTGTTAAGGGGCTCGACGGAAAGTCGGCATGGCCTTGACTGATAAATGTCCATAATTGATCTTGACCCGTCGTCAGTTAGGCCGTAATTAGACATGGAATAATCGTTAATCCTTGATGACTCAGTGTCATGCCGGGAGTCGGTGCATAAGTTGTGCAAGTCAAAGTCAAAGTCAAGGCGCCAGTCAAGATCTGGTCAAAGTCCATGACGGAAAACCGACATGACTCCGACTGATTAGGGGCTCCGAAAAATTCTAACTAGGCGTGCCGACTAGGGTTTGACTTACACGGTGTATGCACAGACAGGGCATGACACGAACCAAACTAAAAACCAACCGGGTCTCGGACAAAGTGTGTCACGGACAAGTGCATGGTCGACACAAGGCTCCAAGGGATGTTTGGGTAGTCCCGTGCTCGCACCGAGAGGCGTAATAAGGCCAAACGGGCTGCTACTGGGATTTTCCCGGGTTAAGGACGTAGTGTGCAGTGTAAGGTCAAGTGCGCGTAGTGTGCGGCAATCTATCTTCTTTTTCTGAGTAAAATAGAAATTTTCACATGTGTTTTAAGAGCATGATGCATGCAAAAAATTTTGAAAGTGAATTTTTTTTTTTTTTTGAAAATATTTTCGAAAATATTTTTTTTGAAAGCAAATAAACACATAAGCAAATAAGCACAAAATTCAAACAGTTAAGGAAATGGGTCCGACAGTCAAAAATTTTTGGCTTTTTCGAGGCGGTCAAAAGATAACGACACGAAATGTGCAAAACAAACACACACACACACACAATACAAATGGTTTCAAATGTCGGGACGGAAGTTTGAACCACAAAAGCTTTTTTTTTTTAAATGATACCGGTACGTGGCTTTGTTAGACCATAATTTATCCCAAGCTCCAGGTTAGGAAGCGGTACAGGAAGCTTAATGGTTTCCACCTATATACCAAATACCATTTTTTTATTATTATTTTATTTATTTTTTTTAAAAAAAGATAAAGCTTATTTTTAAAGTCCCCAGCGGAGTCGCCACTGTGATGTATCCGATTTTTTTGAAAAAATCAAACGGAGTCGCCACGCCGTTTTTAGTTTAAGGGCCAAAACCTTGAAAAATGCCCGAAAATGAGAGAAGTGAGTTCGGAGGTCACGTTACACTCCGGGAAGAACGTTAGGGTTCACCCGAAATGCCTCGTAAAACGAGTCTTCCTAATTTAAAACCATTTGTGTATGTGTGTGTGTTTTGAAAAAGAGATTTTCTGGAAATAAAAGTTTTGACTGGACTGGACTGAAATTTATCAAAACAGTGTGCTTCTGTGAGTGAGAAAAGACTGAAAAAACAAAATGTCTGTCCCTTACATTCCTGTCCGCGCGGACCAGAGCGAGGGTCAATTCTGTCCGCGCGGATGGGTTAGTAAATATTCTTTTTGCAGCTTTCCAGTCCGATTCTGTAAATTTCAGAATGTCAACTGGAGTTACTGAATCAGAACTGGAGTTTGCAACAGAAAATGATAAGTAAAAACATTTTTGAATTTTGCATCCATGCTTGTTCCCACTTTCCTTAGGCTTTGATTAGTGATCACTAAACATGATTAGTGGTGATCTACTATATCAAACCATCCTTAGGGTACATTAGGACTTGGAAGCACTTCATTTGCTTGGGATGAGGAGATTTGACATAAAACAAAGATTAATGTATGAAAATTGAATTTAGGTTAAGGGTGTATCAACTTTAGAGTGGATTTCTAAGGTGGTCATTAAGATGACCATCCTTGAGATCTTTGAACTCAATGTATCAACTTCACTCCTTTTGTAACCTAGAAACCTTAATGATCTTCATCCATGGAAATTGTTCCAAGGTGAAGATCTTAGGTTAGGGAAAAACATTTACAAGGAAGTAAAAACAATTTAGACCATTTAAAATGGTCATCCATGAAAATTTATTCCAAGAAGACCACATTTTAGGTCAAGCAAGAGCCAATAACACAAAAGGAAAATGAAAATAAGAATATGGATCATTTAGTGTGATCATCAATGGAGATGAACTCCAAGGTGATCACACTTTAGGCCAAGAGGTCAAATAACAACTAGTTAATGTAAGAAGAGGAACAACAAGTTAAAAGGGATGTGGATCCTTGTAGAGAATCATCCATGGAGATGAACTCCATGGAGATCCTCTTGAATCTAGGACAAGAGATGAACAATAAGTAAATGAACAAGTTACATCTTTAAAATATGAGATGTATGCATGGATGAGGGAGATTAAGGTAAGGAGAAGGAGGGTTTACCAATGGTTGTACCCTATCTTCCTTAGATTTGTGTTTGGGGCTTGAATATGATCAAGATTTGTGTTGGGATTTTGTGTTTTTGCTTGGTGTTTAGGCTGTTTTCTGGGTTTTTCGTGAATATAACAGTAGGGTTCGAATAATGGGATCCTTTAAACTGAGAGAGAATGATTTTATTTATAGGCTGATTTTAGGTTTCAAAGATGTCCGCGCGGACGAGACTGAGTCTCATTCCTGTCCGCGCGGATTGGAGTGTCAGCGTGCCTGATTTTGCAGAAAGCAGTTTTGGCTGCTTGCATTTAATGAAAAGTTGGTCAATTTCTTGGAAATGACTCTTCCCAACGAGATCCAACTTATTTTTGTTGTTCCTTTAAGGTCCTTCCTTGTTTAAATTTCCTTAGGAAGTGACCAAAATGCCCTTAAATGTTTATTTGACGTGGAAAATGTTAAATTGGACTGAAGGAACATTGGCGGCTCAGATTGGGACACTTACAATAGGAACAAGCCTAAAGAGGTATAGGAACAAGCCAAAAGAGGTATAGGAACAAGCCTAAAGAGGTATAGGAACAAGCCTAAAAAGGTATAGGAACAAGCCTAAAGAAATATAGGAACAAGCCTAAAGGGGTATAGGAACAAGCCTAAAGGGGTATAGGAACAAGCCTAAAAGGTATAGGAACAAGCCTAAAAGGACATAGGAACAAGCCTTAAGAGGCATAGGAGCAAGCCTTAAGAGGTATAGGAACAAGCCTAAAAGGGTATAGGAATAAGCCTAAAAAGGTATAGGAACAAGCCTAAAAATGTATAGGAACAAGACTAATGAGAATCGAGATTAACTCAAAAGTATCGCGAGATGAACTCCAAGGAAATGAAAAGACTTTTACGAGAAAGCAAACATAAGACAAGATGATTTGCAGTTGAAATGAGATATACTTTCATACCTATGCTGTGCTTACCTGCAAGGGTCGTGCACACGAAGATCACTTGAAGCGATTGGCTGGCTTTGGAAGCACTTGTCGGGTAGAACACTAACTTTGCTGTTGATATTACTGTTGCAAGACGGACTCTGCTGATGATTTGACGTTGCAAGACGGGCTTTGCTGATGCTTTTCTATTGCAAGACGGATATTGCTGATGATATGGGGTTGCGAGACTGACATTGTTGATGATTTGACGTTGCAAGACGGACTTTGCTGAGGATTTGTCGTTGCAAGACGGACCTTCGATGAACATTTGCCATTGCAAGACGGACCTTTGACGATGATTTGACGTTGCAAGATGGGTATTGCTGATTTTTTATTGCAAGACAGATATTGCTGATAATTTTCCATTTCAAGACGGACTTTGATTATGATTTCCCATTGCAAGACGGACCTTGCTGAGAATTTGTCGTTGCAAGACGGACCTTTGATGATGATTTTCCAACGAGGCGGATGAGCTTGACGAGCATTGCTTGGAGACTGAGGCAGCTAGGGCTCTTTCAAACGATGCTGATAAGTCTGAAGATGAAGAGACCTATGAAGATGATAAAAGCAGAATATGCCACCTGTAGGATTTGAAATCTTTGTCCAGGTTGTGATTTGAGGAGCAATCCCCATGATCAGATTATGATCACTTGATTATTGTACCCCGTGAGGGGAAAAACACAACACTACTTGTAAGTGCTCCAATTTGAGCTTGTTAGAATTTTCGTTAGAAAATTAACGAAAGTTATAACATTCCTAACAATTCCTAACATTCCTAACATTTCTAACAAAGTGAGGGCAAAATGGGCATTGTTATTTAAGGATAAACCAAGGAAAAGAATCAAAAAAGTGAAAGAAATGGTCAAAAACCAAAAATAGAAATGGCTGGAACATAATCTGGCTGTTTAATTTGAATTTTAAAAAAGATTATTCCTTGTGTCCAAAGCCTGAAGCAGCATTTAATGAACAGTGCACGCGACTGATCCTATCCGCGCGGATAGGTTTGTCATTTCCAGAGGGCTATAAATTGAGCCCTCCAGTCACAAAAATAAGGAGAAACAAGAACATAATTCACAGTATTTGGCGAATATACTCGAGAAAACAGTGAGAATTCTATAAGAATTGTCACCTTTTTCTCTTGAATCTTCCCAACTTTCACTCACTCAAATCAAACTCACTCACCATCATATTCAAAGCCTCAAACACTCATACATTCAAGCCAAAGCCCCAAAATACAAAGAAGATAGGTATAACCTCCCTCTTCTTACCCTAAATCTCTCATCCATGCATGCATCTTCAAACTACAAAATGTAGTTTGTTACTTTTCTTACCCTAGATCCAAGAGGATCACCATGGAAGTTCATCTCCATGGATGATCCTCTACAAGAATCAACATTTTCTTCAATGTGTTCTTATTTTCTTGCAAAGAAAACACATTTTCAAAACCCTAAAACCATTTTCAAGCATCAAATCTCATTTTCAAAGGATAAAATTCCCCTTCCCAAGCAAATGAAATGTTTAGTCATAATGTACCCCAAGGATGGTTTGGTATAGTTGATTCACCACAAAAATGTCAAGTGATCACTAATCAAAACCTAGGGAAATGGGGACAAACATGGATGCAAAAACCCCCCCTTAAAATCATATTTTCTTTCTTGAGAAGTTGCTGTCCAGTAGCAATTTTCCAAGATCCCAGTCCATTGTCTTAATTTTTGGACACAGATAAACTTGGAATTTGGTGTTGACTACAAAACACTTTTTGTATCCAACATCTAGAGATTTCCAGATATATTTTTACTTTATTTTTTGGGTGAGTAAAACTCTCTTTTTCAAATTTTCTTTTAGAGGCTAGTTCATCAGCTTCTGGAAATCCAGATTGCATATCTGAGATTTCCAGAAGGTTTTGACCCCTCAAATCTTCTCCAAAATGGAAAATTCCTTCGCAAAAATCTTATTTAAGGTGTCTGGAACAACTTTCATTCTCTGAGTTTATCCAGATTATGAAGTTTTAAGACCCTTGAATCCATTTCAAAATCAAAGGTCCACTGCCTTTTTCATTCTGGCAGAAGTGACTCTCAACTTCAAAAGGTCTTTTGAGTACCAAATCTCAATCCAAAAATATTCCAAAAAATCATGGGATCAGTTTAAAGTCTTAAAAAGATATCCCAATTTTTACTTTTCTGAGTTTCAAATTATTTTGGCCAAAACACACACACACACACACACAAATGATTTTCAGCTTGGAAGACTCGTTTTACGAGGCATTCCGGGTGCACACTAACGTCCTTCCCGGCGTGTAACATGACCTCCGAACCCAAATCTCTAATCTCGGGCATTTTTCAAAGTTTTGGCCCTTAAAACAAAAATGGCGTGGCGACTCCGTTCTTTTTTTATTGGTTTTCAAAGAAACAAAAATTTCAAAGCAAAACCCTTTCGGAAAAATTTTAGGTGGGCACATTCATCACAGTGGCGACTCCGCTGGGGAAAATTTAAGCTTTTTCTAAAAAAAAAATGATATTCGGTATATTGGTGGAAACCATTAAACTTCCCGTTATCGCCTCCTAACACGAGTCGGGGATAAATTGTGGTTTAACAATCCCACGTACCGGTATCACCGTTTTCAAAAAAAAAGAGAAAAAGCTTTTGAGGGTCAAGCTTCCGTCCCGGCTTTGAAAATCATTTTTGTGTGTGTTGATTTTTGCACATTTTTCGTTTTGTTTTGGCCGCCTCGGAAAAAAGTCAAAATTTTGACTGTCGGAATCATGTCCCTAACTGTCGGAATTTTCGTGCTTACGTACTTATGTGTTCATTAAATTTCAAAAAAAAATTCAAAAAAAAAAAAGGATTTTCAAAAAAGAAAATTTTCAAAAAAAAATCATGCATCATATTTTTAAGACACATAAAAAAAAATTCTATTTTACTCAGAAAAAGAATATAGACTGCTTCCACACTACGCGCACGTGACCGTACACTGCACACTACGTCCCTAACCCGGGGAAATCCTTGTCGCGGTCCGTTTGGTCTTATTACGCCTCTCGGATGAGCACAGGACTACCCAAACATCCCATGGAGCCTCGTGTCGACCATGCACTTGTCCGTGACACACTTTGTCCGAGACCCGGTTGGTTTTTAGTCCGGTCCGTGTCATGCCCCGTCCGTGTATAGACCTTTCCTTTCAAGCCTTTGTCGGCATACCGACTCAATATCTTTCGGGACCCTAATCGCCGAAGTTCTCGCCGGTTTTCCGCCGCAGACTTTGACCAAGATATTGACCGGCGCCTTGACTTCGGCCCGATCGGCACAAATTATACACCGACTCCCAAAGATTGACACCGAGTCATCAAGGATTAATGATTATTCCATGCCTAATTACGGCTTAACCGACGACGAGTCAAGATCAATTGTGGACGCTTATCACCCAAATCATGCCGACTTTTCGTCGAGCCCTGACATGATCTTGACTTTCGACGTCGCCTTGTCCGTAATTTACATCGAATGCTCGTTAAGACTCGATTACCCGCCGACTTTAGGATCGTTTTCTTTCTTCGGTGGGACCCGCTTGCCCTATAGGACCCTCGCCCGGGCCGTCCACCCCGGGAGGTCGAAATACTGTGTGGAATACGAGGGGCTTATAGACGTAGTGACGGGCCCACTGATCCAGGATCCAGAGTAGTTTGCGAAAAAAAAGAAGAGCAATCTTTTCCAACCGACTAGGTTAATAAAACATGTTTTAAGTAAACGTGAACAAATAACTGCATGTTGCATGAGCCCAATGCCCAAACACCTACCCTCCTTCCATTCCTGCACATCCGAACCTTCGTGTCCTTTCCCCGCAGCCTCCTCACAAAGGTTGGTTCCGACACCGGGTCATCGTTTGATTAGTTGGGAAGAGTCAAGCGCGTCATCGCCTTCGCCGTTTGTTCCGACTCCGGGTTTCGTAATGTCCGCATCGCCCGGTAATGATGGGGACCACGTTGCTCCGTCCTCCAAAATCCCTCGCATGCACTCAAGATTGGATCCAGCTTGGTAGAATGTATGAGACTTCGACATGAGGCTCAAATTAGCGACCTTCCGGGGGTTGCCGCAACTCATGGTTTGACCATCGCCTCAATTCCGATGGTACTTTTACCGCAAAGAAGGAAGAAAGTCCTCCTCCTCTTCTTAATCGTCCCGATACATCAAGATGCTACCCCAAGATTCCTATGTCTCCACCGCCGGACTCCCGCCCGTCGACTTACAGGCAACCGGCCCCCAAACAATAGCCAAGGATGAAAGGGTTTGGCATACCGTCGCTTATCCCCTCTCAAAGTGATGATCCCGCAAATATCACCTGGGTGATGAAGATCGTGAAACAGCTTGAAGAAATATGGTCACCCATCAAAGCCTTGGAAGAACGCTGCAATGCATAAAGCAAGCCTCGGATTGAAGAGGCCACACGCCACTTCGGGACCTTAACAATCTCCCAACCGATCGGGGCTACCCCGAAGGACAAACATATGCCTCGTTCCCCGGACCTTAATATCTCTCATTATCCGGCGGAGTCCAACCACTCGCCTGCATGAGCCCAACAACAGATCTCCCTGACTCGCCCACTCAAAGTCGTTCCAAAGACCGCCAACCCGAGGTCCCAAATCCGCCACCACCGTAGAACACATTTGGTGGGATATCTCATGATCGTCCCGATTGCCTTGAAAGGGACTATCAGATCGGATACACGAGGACCGTCCTCCTAAGAAGAAGAAAATTTCCTCCCAAAGAAAATTGAAGGAGAGATTCGAGGCCGGTGATACCAAAGCTGGTACGCTCTGGGAGCCATCTCGGGGATTTGATTATTATGTACTCTACTCCACCGCCTTTTCCCCAAAGCAAACAGGGGTAAAAGAGCGTAAAAGCCTTGCCAACGACACTGAGACTTTCGACGCCGTATACTGTGGACCTGGGTAACTCTACCGCCAATCGTAAATCTATCCCCTCGCGGAACGGCCAAAATTCCGCTTTGTCCAGCCTCCCGAGCGCACACCGACAAAGAAAGACCAACGCCGCTTGGCGCTCCCACTCAATCAACATGTTGACCGGAGATGGCAACCGCCACAAAAGGCCTCGCATAACCTGTGGGCTTCAAAGAAAGGCTCTACCTCGCAAGAAAAAGCACGAAGTGACTCGGTTTAATGACTCTCTATCCCGAGACAAGGACCAAATCTATGATCCCCACCTATATGGCAAAGCATGATCACCTTCTGCGACGAAGATTTGCCAAGAGATGTCTCCCAACACAATGAAGCTTTGTACATCACCATTAAGCTCAACACAGTATCGCTCCCGGGAGTGTTGGTGGACAACGGATCAGCCGTCAACGTCCTTCCCCTCGCATGATGCGGGCCCCGCGCATCAATGAAAGGCACATGATCCCATCTACCCTGGCCGGGCCAAGGCATATGATGGCACGTCCCGTCCCATCCTCGGGGACAGTGACTGAACTCGGTACGAAACCCAAATGGTGCCCGCAAAGTTCCATGTAATGGATATCCCCTCCGAGTTCACAGCCCTACTATGGCGCCCTTGGTTGCATCACATGAAAGCCATAGCCTCCACTCTCCACCAATATGTCAAATTCATTAACCGACAAGAGGACCTTGAAGTCATAAGGGGCGACAGCTTTCCTCATGTGGAACGAAGCCGAGACCGTTACTAAGCATGCTCTTAGCCGTACACCGGGCTACCTCCTCCGAGTCGACCAAGGGACTATCGGGGCAAGTCTCGCTGTAATCCCCTGTAATCCGGTGATGCCAACTATGTCAACGCACTCAAGCGAGCGTACTCCGAAGAAGTCCGATTCATCAAATCCAATTGTCATTTCCAACATTTGGAGGCATATTGGAAGGAAACATTGAACACCGCCATGATACAGCACACAAACCCCGGCCCCTAATCGCGCCTTTGTCACCATTCTTCAAACCCACTCTCTCGACCCCCGCCAAGCCAGAAATTTTCATGATAAAGATCGACAAGCATCGTCATACTCAACTCGAATCTATGAACGTCGTGTGGGACGTCCTCCTTGCCGAACTACCCGCCAAGCCTTTCCGCTCGAGTATGGGACATGAGATTTTTCTAGCAAGACACCGAGACGCAATACGTCCTTACATCCGGATTGAGCGGTCAGATTGTGACGAGATAGAAATCCCTGCACTGAGGAAGATCCCTACATCCACATGCTCGCTTTCGACGCCAAACACAATTGATTCTGGGTTCGTACAAAGAGATGATAGCAACGACCGAGGAAGGAGGACAGTAAACGAGACAGCCCCGAGTCATGAGGCCTCCGACAAAGAATGCCGCTAAAGAATTGGGAAACTCTCTCAGCCCGTCCGCGACCAAAGAAGAAATGATCACCAAACTTGGATTGGTCCCCCGTCCCTTTGTGTCAACCTTGTAAAGTCCTCTCGAGTCTCTCATTGTTGAGTTTGAGTCTTCCGAATCGTCCGATGGCCTCACGCCCGAAGACCACGAAATTGTAGCCAATGCCGTATTCCCTCTTATTCTCAATGAAATGACGAACCTTTCGAGTATCCCTTAATTGCCACTTTAACTAATGATGAATTAACTAATAATCTAAAAACAGCTTAATAACGATTCACTAGATGAAGAAGTAGACACATTAAATGAACAATATATCAAAGAAATCTTTAAGCAAGTTGTCCGGAAAGAGGAAAATCGAGCCCAAGCTGCCGAAGAGATTTTGACGAGTGTGAATCTGGGAACTGGAAGAGCCTAAAGAGACGCAGATTGGTAGTTTCTTCGAAGGGACCGAAAGGGATGCCCTAATTGAGCCGCTAAAAGAATTTGTGGATGTGTTCGCATGGTCCTATAAAGATATGCCAGCCTCGATCCTTCCATAGTTGAGCACCGAATACCGCTCGACCTTAAGTCAAGCCGCAAAGCGTAAGCTAAGAAGAATTAAGCCCGAATGGTCCCTACAAGTGAAAGAGGAGATAGAAAAGATGCTCAGTAAGGTGGTTCATCGTGTGGTCATTGAATACCCTACATGGCTTTCCAACATAGTAATCGGTGACCAAGGCCAACGGAAAGATCCAGTGTCGCGTAGACTTCAGAGACTTGAACAAAGCCACCCAAAAGACGATTTCCTCGCCAAACATCGACATTTTGGTAGATTCCACGGCCAACCATGAAGTCAAATCCTTCGTCGACGGTTTTTTGCCGGCTACAACCAAATCAAAATGGCGTAAGAAGATCAACCCAAAACAGCCTTCACAACCCCTCGGGGCACATATCGCTACACCTGGCCATGCCATTCTGACTAAAGAATGCCGGGGCTACGTACCAAAGGGCAGCCCATGTACTGCTCCATGACATGATCCACAAAGAAATTGAGGTCTATGTGGACGACATGATAATACATTCCAGAGGATCGATGGCGGCACTTTGTTGATTTGAGAAAATTCTTCGGCCGCCTCCGAGACCACAAGCATGAGACCGAATCCAGCAAGTGCACCTTCGGTGTAAGACGAGGTAAGGTGCTAGGATATATGGTGACGTAACGGGGAATCGAAGTAGATCCCCGTAAAATCAAGGCGATAGTTGAAATGAAGCCACCCCTGACACCGACGTAAGTGAAATCCTTCATGGGAAGATCGCAATACATAAGCCGCTTTGTAAATCACCGACCTCGATCCGCGAGCCGATCTTCAAGTTGATGAAGAAAAATGCCTACACGTAATGGACTCCGTAATGTCGCCTTGCCTTTGAACAGATCAAGGCATACCTTGTGAATCCCCCGATTCTCTCGCCCACCACATCGGCAAAAGCCACTCTTGCTATATCTAACCTGTCACTGATACAAAGAATTGGGGCTATGCTAGCTCAAGAGAAGAAAGATTCCAAGGTCGAAAACGCCATCTATTTCGTAGCGTAAAGCTCCAAGGAAGCGAACTCAATTACTCGCATGCGAGAAGACTTGCGCAGTTTGGTCCGGGTAGTGGGAAAGTTGAAACACTACATGCAGCCTCACCCGATACATCTTGTCTCAAGGATAGACCCCATCAAATATCTCGTTCGACAAGCCTTCCATCTCCATGAGGTTGGCAAAATGGTCGTTCTTTTTGGCCGAATATGACATCACTTATGTTTCAAGGAAATCCGTAAAAGGACGCATAATGGCGTAACATTTGGCCGATTTCCCAAGTGATGAGTCCCGAGGACTCGAACCTCAATTTCCCGATGATGGAATCTTCGCTCTAGAAGGAGAAAATCGTCTGGCAACTCTTCTTCGACGGGGCGTCAAACAAAAGGGGGAACGGAATAGGAATGCTTCGGTCGATCCTACCGACGAACACACCCCCATAGCAGCAAGGTTGAACTTCAAGTCACCAACAACGCCGCCGAATATGAAGCTTGCATAGCCGGGTTGGAAGCCGCCCTTGAAAGAAATATCAAGGAATTGGAGGTGTATGGTGACTCGCCCTCATCATCAATCGTGTCTCTAACAAATGGAAGACCGTGGACCCGGTCTACGTAAATATCACACTTACATGGAAGAGCTAGTAACCCAATTCAAGGAGATCACTTTCATTACTTGCCCAGAGATCGCAACAGCATTTGCGCATGCTCGGCAACGCTAGCCTCCCTCGTTGAAATACCCGAAGGAAAGTCCGTCAAACCATTCGTAGTCGGGAGAAGAGAAAATCCCGCTTATTGCTTTGAAATCGGCGTGCCGAACCGGCTGATCCCCGGTACACTCGCATCTATCGCACCTTAAGAACGGAGAAGCCTCCTTCAAAATGAAGATGGGGAATATAAAGAAGGAATCAAAGCGAAAAGTCTCTCACCTAAGCGGCTCGCCTCCCATTATGTTCTTTGGGAAATATGCTATACAAGAAGCGTTATCAAGGCCCTCCCCGCGATGCATCGGCAAACAAGAGGCTACGGAACTCATGAGAGAAATACATGGTGGTATCCTGCGCGCCCCCACATGAATGCTCGAGCCCCGATGCAAATTATACCGAGAATGGGATACTTTGGATCTCCATGGAAGCCGACCGCATCCAGCCACAAAAGCCGCGACAAATGTCGCCGATACTCAAACCTTAATCATTTGCCTCCTCACGAGTTATACCGCATGACAACCCTGGCCTTTCGTCACTGGGGAATTGATGTCATAGGCAAAATCACGCCATCAGCAAGAACGGCCACGAATTCGTCCCGGTAGCCGTGGATTATTTCACCAAGTGGGTTGAAGCCAAGTCCTACAAAATCCTCAACTCAAGGAAAGTAGCCCTCTTCATCAAAGAGAACATCATATGCAGATACGGGTTGCCACCAAATCATTTCGTATAATGGATCCCACTTCAAGGGGAATGCGACAGTCGCCGTGCGTAATTCCGACAACCCGTCACAAGTCATCTCCTTACAGCCCCAAACCAACGGAGCCGTCGAGGCAAAGAAACAAGACTTTGGAAAACATCATCCGAAAATGGCCGTCCAAGGCGTAGATTGGCCCGAGAAGTTACACTCGGCACTCGGGGCTACGTAACATCGGGCCGAACGGCAACCGGGGAAACACCGTTTGCTCCTCACATACGGAATGGAAGCCGTACTCCCAATCGAGCTAGAGATCCCCTCGCTCCGTATACCGCCGGAAAGCCGTATCAACGAGGTCGAATGGCTCCAGTCGCCATGATGAATTGGCCCTGCTAGATGAGCGACGATTGAAAGCCATGGAACACATCCGAGCCTACCAAGGAAGAATGGCCAGAGCCTTCGACAAGAAAGTAAAGCATCGGGAGATCCGAGAAGGTGATCTCGTTTTGAAAGAAAAGCCCCCGGTCCGTGTCAACCCCCTCGGCAAATGGGAGCCTGTATCGGTCGGGCCATATGTCGTCCCGTAAGATCTTCTCCTGAGGAGCCATGCAACTTGGCACTCGACGGAATCCCTTTGTACACCCAAAGGAATGGTGACAAGCTGCGCAGATACTACGCGTAAAAAAAAAAGAGAAAAAAAAAGGAGTGCTAAAAGAGTAATACCCAACTAGGTTGAAAACCCGAAAAGGGCGGCCTAGGTAAAAACAGTGGTTGCACCAAAAAAAAACAAAAAAAAAAAAAAAAACAAAAACAAAAAAATCAAAGTTGAACTACGAAGACCCGAGCTCCTCAAAATGAGGGGAACGTAGGCAAATGAAACGGTTCGGTCTAAAACACAAATAAAAGTCATACTTTGACATCAATACACCGATCGACCATGAAAGCGTCTCGAAAACTCAAGCAATTCAAATATTCATTACAAGTTAAAAACTTTTGATGAGTCTAAGCCCGATTCATTCCTACAACCGGCAACCTCGCTAAAAGAAATTAAGATACATAATCAAACTAATGTGTCCGCCATGACAAGAAAGGGATACTGAAACCTCGTAGTCACTCCATGCCACTCGAACCGGCCTCTCCCCTCTTCTTCCCCTTCGAGTCTTCTTCTTCCGAACAGAAAATGTCTGCCTTCCTCCTACCAAGCTCGGTATAGGAACAGGATCTATCAAACCAGCCTCCGTCGTGGCCTTAGTAGCCCTAGGCCATCTCTCATCTCCCGTAGCCTAGCCGGTAGCATAGGAGCCCTCCTCTCCCGTCTCGACGTAAGCCTCATACGGCCGCGCCGTCTCCGCTCCCGTCACGAGGGTTGGCCCTCGCCTCGCCCTCCTCCTCTCGTAAACCGTCAGTCCTCCGCACCCACAATGGCCTCACGCCGCCTCAAAATAGCCATCTCGAGTCTCTCCTAAATGCCTCTCGTACCAATCCAGTACCAAGTGGTCGTGAACACAGGTCTCTGACGCTCGAGAATAACCCGAGGAGGAAAGGCGTCATACCTCCATGCTCGGGAAAGAAATGGAAACACCGAGGGATCATCCATAGAAACAGGAGCCACCACCCCGATGGCTATATCATCAAAGTTCTCCAAAGGAACTCGCTTCCAGCCGAACTGTCTCGTAACCAAGGACGGAATATAGAAGCCGGACCGAGAAAGCCCCTAAGCATGACCACATGAGACCCGTCCCGAAGCACTCGCGAGTCTCCACCCGCCAACAAGGCACTCGACCATCCGATATCTTCGTCCGGCGACCAGCCATCCAACGCTCCCATGAGCCCCGATCATCGAAATCCACAAAGAACCCCCTCCCGGCAAATGTCCAAGGCTTCGATCATGTCTGGAGTTTCCCGAAGAATCCCCAAACGCTCCATCGCCCACAGGTCAAGAGGAACGGGCCGCCCGCGCATATACCGCTTCCCGGTAGCGCCTATCGAGAGCATGGAAAAGTCTCCCCCAAGATCAAAGGTACAACATCTCGCCCAAGCGACAATGAACGACTACATCCAAGCAGAGACCGATGGCAGATCCCAAAAGAATAGACCATAAATAGGGTCCCGAACATGCAAAGTGCAAAGGCATCCCAATAGGCATCGTCGAGCAAGCCTAAGCCCCTAAACCTATCGTGAGACCGGAAATATCAAAATGATCGGACCACGGATCATACCTTGCGCTTCCTCCGGGAAAGATGAAGGAGGACGCACAATCCGTCAACAAAAGAAGCTCCTCCGGCAAAGGAACCGCTATCTCTTCCACCTCCGACCACCAAGCAAGGCCCGAAATTCTTCGACGGCTGGGACCATCTCGTTGTAAGAAAGGCAAAAGACATGCCTCCTAGTGTCCCAAAATGAGGAAGAAGCCCTCAAAAGACCGTAATCCGAATCAATTCCTCGAGAGACCATAAGCACTTCACCTTATACCTTTCTTCAAAGAAGGACCTCCTCTCATGCATAATCTCCTGACCAAGCCTTGAATTTGTTGAAAACGACATTTGGGATTCTTGGGACAATTTTGATGGAGCTTTTCTAAGGTTTTCCATGGATTTTCTCTTTCTCCCCGAAAATGGCTGATTGGACTGGAGGTTGAAGAGGATATTTGAATTTGAAATAAAGTGAGACCAGATCTGTAGCAAAATTAAAGGACAATGTCAGATGCAGTCCCTATCCGCGCGGATATGTTTGCTTTCCATCGTAAAATCTCGCAACACCAAGCCGCTACACCAAAAGAGGAATATTCCGTCCCTGTTGCTCTAACCCGTGCAAAAACCTCCCCAAACCACCCATATACCAAACACTAACACCCTTGTCAAAAAAAAGAACCAAGGCTCATGCAACATTGCATTCATACTGCATTGCATCCATAAAAGAATAAAATCTTAAATTCTTACATTCCAAAAATAAAGGGAGTGTGCAAAAAAAAAAGAAAAAAAATCAAATAAAAAAAGTAGGTAACAATAATCCTAAATTATTACATCAAAAAAATGTGCATAAGCCGTACAAATCTCAATCCTTAGCCATAAATCTCAAAATCTCGTAAAATCGTGGGGGTAATCAATCGTAATCCCTAGCGCCCGACGTCTCTGTCCCCGGCCCTCTTGCGACTCGGCCCGCTCCTCAGAGCCCCGAAGATCTCGGGCTCGTAATCGTCCTCGTCTCCGCAAAGAGGCTCGCCGTGTGACCAACCGGCACGCCCGATAGGGCAAGCCAAGATCTCGCGAAAAATCATATCCGAAGGTGAAGGCGTCGGACTCCCGGACGTACGAAGACGACCCACCATGCCGCCAAACGTGTCCCCGCCCGTGTGGATCCCCGAGAATGACGTGATCCGGCGCACCGCGCTGGGATCAATGAGAGGAGACAGAGGAGTCTCGAAGAAGTCTCGAACGAATAGGGAAGCCTCCCGCCCGATGTGCGCCGGCCGTGGTCGCCGCTCTAGCTCGAGGAGCCCCGCAAGCGACCATCCTCCCGATGAATCTCTTAGCTCCGATCACTTGCTTCGTCGCCTTCTCGACGACCACCTCCGAAAACCGCACAAAAGCAAAAGCGTCGAAACAAATGCTTGAAGCGAGAAATGATGACAGAAAGAAAAGAAAAGACAAAAGTAAAAAAAAAGAAAGAGAAGCCATACCTTCATACCCTGACGAGGCCGGAAAGCTCGTGGAAGCCGCTCAGCCGAGGGATCTCGCACCCTCAATCGACCCCATCCCGGATATATGAAAAGTCCGTCCGAGGGTACCGCGGATCCCAAGCCCCTCTCTATCCGTAACCCGGGGCATCCTCGCCTCCTCAAAACAAATACGGGTACGGCTCAATCGCCACAAATGCCGAGAAGTGCCGGCCGGCTCGGTAATCATCCCAGTGTCGCAGATCCGTCACTGGGTGCATCATATCGGCGGAGGCTCCACCGGTGTCCTCAAAGGCGAGTTCACGCCATGCCGGCGCGTCACCCTCTCTCCTGCATAATAGGCATCGCAGGTCGACCTCTCGTAATCCTCCGCCGCACAGCCCAAATCTCGCCGCCTTCACCGCGCCACCTCGAAACGATCCTGTGGATAAAATATCATCCTCTCATCCGTCTCACCCTCCGTCAAAGGAAGGCAATCCGCGTATCCGAGAGTCGTACGCCCCGGAGCTTATCTTCTCCCGGCATGCTTGGACCAAGAGCGCATGGCCGGATACGCCCGACGTACTCCGCCGCCTGCCGCCACATCGTGACGTGGAAAACTCCAACGCCCATACCGCGAAAGGTAAAAATCAAATCAATCCAAAGGCAAAAGAAAAGTGTGTGCTCAAGAAAAAAGGGAAAGCAAAGAGAGAGCTTATACCTCCAGTGGCAAACTCAAAGCAAGACAAGGAGCTCACAGTTCTTCCTGGCCGTACCTATCGAGAGCAAAGTAAAGCTCGCCACCTCGCTTCTCCTCAGAGACGTCTCCACCATCTCCATGTCCTCCAAGGACCTCAAGAAGGCAAAGACTCGCCGTCCCTCAAAGATGTCCAAAGAGGGTACTCGAAAAAGCAAACCATAAGAAGGCCCAGGCAATCTGATCGGAGCCTATCCTCTCCTCCCCAGCCTCGTAGCTCACAATGGTCTCCACAATCTTCCCGTAGACCACCGCATACTCCATCCCCATCCCCTTTTTGGGAATAGGGAAAATCCTGTAAGAGCTCGTAGATCCGCATCGCCGTAGCTATCCCGCCACTCAATGCCGCGTCCATTGAAGGACAAACCCGTGATCGCAAAGATAGTCGAAGGCGTAACCGTAGCCTCGCCCCAAAAGAAGTGAAACGTGTGGGTCGCATCCCACCAATGCCGCGCCAAAGCAAACATCGTGCCCTTGCTCTTAGTGGAACTTGACCAATCCCCTCAAGCACTCAACAAACTCCCAAAGCCCGGTCCTCAACAACAACTGTCTCTGACTCGCAAAGCTCCTCGGCCCGCATTCGGAAGCCGGTCCCACAAGTCAACTACAGCACTCCACCGATCCTCGAGTCTTCATCTTGTTCACCGCTCCGTAACGTAGTTGTTTCCACCCTGCAATAAAACAAAAAAAAAAGAAAATGTCAAAAAAAAATTTGCATTTGCATTTGCACGAAAAAAAAGAGCATACATATGCATCATGAAATTTCAAAGAAAATTCGACAAAGATAACAAAGATACAATGAGCATAGCCCCATTTTTCTCGCACAAAAAAAAAGAACAAGCAAAGAAATCCCAATCAACATTCATACAAGGAGTCAACGGAAGCAAAAACTCCGTCCCATTTTCATAAAATAACATGCATACATTCATCGAAAAAATGCATTCCTACTAAGTAAAAACTCCGTCCCGTTTTCACAAAATAACATGCATTCAATCAACGGGAGGAAAAATCCGTCCCACTTTTCAAAAAAAAAAAAAATCAAAAATCATACATTCATATCATCATCTCATGTTGGCAAAATGCCAATTCTTTTCAAGCAAAATGCACATTTTGGAACACCAACAAATTCATTGCAACATGCATATCATCAAAAATCAATATTCAAATTTCAAAAAAAAAATCACAATTTTCATCCATAATTTTTGGATATTTCAAAAAAAAAATGGCGAAAATGCCAATTTTTTTTCCAAGCAAAATGCACATTTTGGGTTACTCATATACTCATTACAACGTGCAAAGCATCAAAATCAAGATTCAAAGCCAAGAACATCAATCATTCGAATTTTCAAAAAAATTCAAAATCACCCAAAATTCAATTTCAAGCAAGAAATCAACAAAGGGAATGAAAAGATTCGAAGTATACCGCTCGAGACTCGGATCGAAGCCCAATGTTGCCAAGCACGGGTAGGGCTCCTCCGCAATCGATTGCGAAAGAGTATAGTGCCTCCTCATCCTGACGAGCTCCAATCGTCTCTCCGCTACCGGCCACGTCCTTGGCCTTGAAAAACACCTTCCCCGTGTTCCATTGCTTGAAAATCGAAGAAAATCGGAAGAATTTTGGAGTTCCTAGGCTATCAATGGCGGTTTTGAGCGATTTCTTTCTCTCTCTCTCGTAATTTTCGTAAAACAGATCGGGGAAGAAGAAGGGGGCGGCCCTCATTTAAAACCCTTCGAACACGCCTCCTATCCGCGCGGATAGGATTGTCGTGTGTCAAATGACCCTTTTGCCCTTTAAAAATGGGACTCGCAGCTGCCCCCAACTTGACAGAGTTAACCAAAGTTAACCAAAGTCGCCCCTCTTTCGAGAAAGATAAATGATCTTTCATCAAAATCAAACGGCAAACGTAAGTCCGATTTCCCGAGAAAGATAACGAGATCCCGTGATCTTCATCAAAATCATCAAACTGCTAGCCAAACGTAAGACCGATTTCCCCGAGAAAGATAACGAGATCCCGTATCTTTCATCAAAATTTCAACGGCAGCCAAACGTAAGACCGATTTCCCGAGAAAGATAACGAGATCCCGTATCTTTCATCAAAATCATCAAACGGCAAGCCAAACGTAAGACCGATTTCCCCGAGAAAGATAACGAGATCCCGTATCTTTCATCAAAATCATCAAACGGCAAGTAGCCAAACGTAAGACCGATTTTCCCGAGAAAGATAACGAGATCCCGTATCTTTCATCAAAATCATCAAACGGGCAAATAGCCAAACGTAAGACCGATTTCCCGAGAAAGATAACGAGATCCCGTATCTTTCATCAAAATCATCAAACGGCACAAACGTAAGACCGATTTCCCGAGAAAGATAACGAGATCCCGTATCTTTCATCAAAATCATCAAACGGAAGCCAAACGTAAGACCGATTTCCCCCGAGAAAGATAACGAGATCCCGTATCTTTCATCAAAATTACCAACGGCAAGCCAAACGTAAGACCGATTTCCCCGAGAAAGATAACGAGATCCCGTATCTTTCATCAAAATCATCAAACTAGCCAAACGTAAGACCGATTTCCCGAGAAAGATAACGAGATCCCGTATCTTTCATCAAAATCATCAAACTAGCCAAACGTAAGACCGATCTCCCGAGAAAGATAACGAGATCCCGTATCTTTCATCAAAATCTTCCCGCAGCCAAACGTAAGACCGATTTCCTGCACGAATACGTCCGATTTTCCTCAAAGAAAGGCTAACAAAATCCCCAAAGAGTTAACGGAATCCCAAAAGCCAACGAAATCTCGAGAAGATCTCGAACTACGAAAGGGCTTGATTCCCACTAGGGATACGTAGGTAGCCTATCATTAGGTCCAGCCCCCCGACCAAAACGGTCACCCTCTCCTTCGGCAGCAGACAAAGTCCACCGAAAGGCCATTTCACAATCAAGGTTCGAGGCACCTAAAACGCCATCATCAAGGTCCGAGGCACCTAAAACGCCATCTCCAAGGTTCGAGGCACCTAAAACGCCATCATCAAGGTCCGAGGCACCTAAAACGCCATCTCCAAGGTTCGAGGCACCTAAAACGCCATCTCCAAGGTCCGAGGCACCTAAAACGCCATCTCCAAGGTTCGAGGCACCTAAGACGCTATCACTAGGAAAGCGATAAATCGCAATCATCCCCAGCAGAGCGGATAGCCATCAGACCGAAAATGGTCATTCCTATCCCCAGCAGAGCGGATAGCCATCCGACCGAAAATGGTCATCTCTTACCCCCAGCAGAGTTTCTCTCCAAAGAACCGATCGCGTAATCTCGCTCATCAGTGCCCGAGGCACCTAAAACGCCATCATCTCTGTGGTCAAAGACCCGAACTACGATCGGCTTGATTCCCATTCGGGATACGTAGGTAGCCTATCGCTAGGTTCACCCACTCGATCACTGATCATCTCGCCAAATATGGAGCCTATTTATCGACGACCCCGCTTCCTTCGAAAGCGCCGTCGCCGAGGGGCTACTGTAAGTGCTCCAATTTGAGCTTGTTAGAATTTTCGTTAGAAAATTAACGAAAGTTATAACAATCCTAACAATTCCTAACATTCCTAACATTTCTAACAAAGTGAGGGCAAAATGGACATTGTTATTTAAGGATAAACCAAGGAAAAGAATCAAAAAAGTGAAAGAAATGGTCAAAAACCAAAAATAGAAATGGCTGGAACATAATCAGGCCGTTTAATTTGA